>JAPKLX010000073.1:1440902-1523196 GCA_026898415.1 Leonotis leonurus
AGTTCTGCCTTGGCTATTGCGCGTAGGGTCAGCGGTCGCTGGGGGGGTAGCGACCGCTGGCCCCCAAATCTGCCGAGCCCAGCGAGCGCTAGGGGGCTAGCGACCGCTAGCCCCCAGCTCTGTCTCTCCTCCGTGACTTAGGCCAGCGAGCGCTGGGGCCTAGCGCTCGCTAGGCCCCCGCTCTGTTTCTTTCTCTGTGCGATGAGCAATTTCTTCTTTTCTTCGTCTTTTGGTCTCGTTTCTTTCTCGAGCCTCGTTAACTCTTTTATGACGATCTTTACCTACAATGTAACATAAAGACAACCAAAGTATCAACTCGATCGACAATAATAAACGATATAATGGACTAAATTGCAAGAGAAACTCGACCAAAAATAGATAAAACAACGATTTCAAATAATAACTATTAATTTCAAATTATTTCTTAATTTATAGTAAAGGGTCATTTTTTATTAATTTATGAGAACGCATTAAAATTAACAAATAAGATAATATTACATAACTATTTAAACATATGTGTATATTGATAAAAATTCATAATACATATATTTGAAGTCATTATTATTTGTAGTTAGATTTTATTGTGAAATTCTAATTTTTTTATGTAATAATAAATATTTGACATAATTTTATGTAATAACAAATTAATATTTTGAAGTCAACTACGAAGTTATCATTCAAAATTGATTTTATAACAAATTTGTGTAATAGTTATTGTTTAAAAATGTATTTTAATATATTAATATTAAATATATTTTTAATCAAATTAGTTATCACAACATATATAACATTGTTATACATTTTTCATATATCAAAACTATATTAATAATTATATATTAATTAATTTTAATAATATATGTATTTTAATTTTATATGATATATGAATTAGTAAAATAAATTAATTTTTTATAATATATATGTATGAAAATATGTATATATATATATATATATAATTATTTTCAATTTACTAACTTACTATAATTTTTATATATTAAATTTATTTTATGTTATATCAAATTAATTCTCTTTTCAAGATATTTAAAATTAGATGTATATTATAAATATTTTTGCGAAGTGAATAATATAATTTTAATATAATTTTAGGAAGCAAAGGTTAGAGGAGAGAGAAAATAAAAGTAATTATTTGTTTAAATTTTAAAAATTATATAATTTAATATATTTACTATTTATATAATTTTTACTAATAACGTTATAATTATCTACAAATAAAGTTAATAAATTAATAAATTTGAAATTATTTAATTAAATATATTTAATATTTATATATAACTTGTATCTTATAAATTAATAGAGCTCCTAAATGGAATGACTATTTGTATTTTACTCTACGTTTCACCATTAAATTTAGCATTTAATTAATATTTATAATAATATATTAAAATTAATATCTTTTGAAAAACTATACTCCTTCCGTCCCGCTTATTTAAATTCAATTATTTTTGACTCTGATAACAATATTTAGTTGTAATAGTTTTTTAAGAACATGATTTGTACTTTAAAATTTGTTAAATAAAGAAATGTGTCTAAATAAGTGTGACGAAGTCAATATATGTTAGTTTTGAATTCATCAATTATACAAATTAATTATAATTATTAGTATTAAATATTAAATACAATTATATATTCTGTTCAAATAGGATAAGTTTTTAGTACTAAATAGATTCCGTTTGTACATGTATATTATGAATTGTTTAATGTACAACTTATCTTGCTACTATAATAGTTTGTTGTATAGGCTATGATATAAAAGGTATTGAGTTCGAATCTTGACAATGTTAATTTTTTAATCTAATAGTTATAGTATTATATTTGCCATTAAAATTGGATTTAATTACAAAATTGTCACTCAAATTGATTTGAAATTGGATGCTTCCTATTTTATATATATATAGATTTTGAGTATTTTTGAAATGTTACGGTACCGGGTCGGACCGACCGCATTAGTATAAAGATCCCAAACCCTTAGCCCATCAACAAGAAGCAAGCGAAATGGGGCACCGCCGTTTATTTCTATAAACCCTAACCCTACAAAACCAGCTTCCCCTCCTCTCTCCCTTCATTGTTGTATAAATACGTATCACCTCATCACAAACTCACATCCACCACCAGTTTTTATATCCTCCAGTAATGTTTGCTTCCGTTTTATCTTTTACTTTATTATGATTTTGCTTTTGTTTCATATTAGATTGAGATCGTTGGGGCAATGATGCTAAACAATTAAGGCTTGTTTCTCAAAACATTCGCAGTGGCCGCCTAAAGCTTTCGCCTTCGCCAGGCTTGAGAGCTAATGATGTTTATATCCTTCCTTGGATGTCTGAGCCTCCGATCAATTGATATTTTCTACATTTTTTGTTTGTTTTTGTGATTATATTTTAATTCAATTATTGCCTAAATTTGCAATCCGTTGATTTGTGATGGGTAGATCAATGGGTCTATCATTAGGCCAGATTGAAATCCCATGTCATATACGCATAACTTTATTCGTGTATGGCTCTACCTTTATCTCCGAATATTTCGTCGATTCCGTGGAGTATTTGGTTTGAAGGTAGATACATTTTTGAATAAAATTGATTTTAGGAGTATCTATGATGATGACTTGGATGATGAAAAAATCAGACGGATTCCCAATGAGATTTCGATCTGTGATCACTATCAGCTACTTCTGACTTAAATAGTCATCATCTGATTTATCTTCATTTTTTTTTTTATTTTGTTGTTGTTGCCGGTGATGCTACATTATATTTGCTACTCTTGATGGGTTTCCCATTTGATGATTCTTATCCACCAAGATCTCTGAGGCGTTTTCTTAATCTGATTTATTTCTCCTTTTTCCTTCATCTCAGCATTTGAATTTTTTGAATTATTTTTTTGTTTATTTTATTCTGTTCTAAGATATGCAAGGGAAGCTGCTCATTGTCTAATGGATTTGTTTGTATACCAATGATTTTTCTTGAAGTTCATTTGTTTGGCTGTGTATATTCAGAAGCGATATATGAACATCCATAGCTTTGGATATCGGGAGGTCGCCGGCAGGGGGACACCGGAGTTTGCTATGCGAGCCCCCACTGCGGGTGGCAGTCTTGGGAGCTCGTACTTTGGGTTCAGAGGCCAGCCTCCTCCTCCGGTGAAGATTTTGCGGCTCCCACGTTTTCACACATTTTTGTTTTTTATTAATATACTTTAATTAAATTTTTTTATTCAATTTAATCTAATTAAATAAAAAATATTAAAATTAAATTTAGTTACATTTATTATATAAATTTAAATTAATATATTTAATTTATAACAAATATTTAAAATACAAATATATATTTGTTATAATATATCGAGACGCCGAAAATACCCCAAATGACGGGGATTGAAACATAATTAATAAGGCTAGTTAACCAGATCACAGTGGGAGTCCGTGGATAATTCTACCAGATTACAATTCAATGTCGTGCTTAAATTTGTTTATCATTTTACTCTTGTTTATTAATCTTTGTAATCGACAAATGCTGCTCATCTCAATGATTTGGCAATAAATTTTATTCTATTTTTATAATATAGACATGATTTGGTTTGTATAATAGAATTGATAGAATATATAATCAATTCTATTTTGGAAGAAAATATAATGTCATAGAAATAGACAGATGTACAATAATATCAGTCGGTCCTATTTTTGCAATTCATCCAAATCCAATCGATCACTCACGCATTTTCAAGCCTTCAACTTTATTTCTCAACTAAAACTTGCTGAGATAGGTAGAATTTTGACCAGCCAAGCTAGCCCACTGGACTCATTTGAGATGGAATGGGCTTGGGGAATAAATTAAAATTGTGCTCTTATAATATATCGAGATGCCGAAAATATCCCAAATGACGGGGATTGAAACATAATTAATAAGGCTAGTTCAGGAATACTATAAAACATAAAGACTGAAATTCCATATGCCAATACATTTTTGAATTGAAAGCGTACCTAAACACTTGAACAGATTTTTTGCATGCAAATTTCTGAGAAGCAGATTGTATTGTCTGAAAAGTATTGTCTGAGCACACTTTTATGGACTTATCACGTATATGCGTTCAATATATTGTCTAGTTGCTCTATAAGTGTGATATGCCGGTTGAATGTATAGAGTTGGAATGCAAAAGATTACATCTTCGACAATGCGATCAACCTTTTTAGTTTGATCAACAATACGTTCTTCTCACTCATCAAATTCAATGAAGTTGAAATCAAAATTGGAACTTGAACCATGATAAAAATTCTTGATGACATTTTATTTTGTAGTTTGAATATGTGAAAGAAAAGAATAAATGCTAAATGAATTTCAATTTTAAAAAGTTCATCAATACATATAGTGTCAAAGTATGCTATAATTTAACTTTTAGAGAAATTAAAATGATGTAACATATGCATGTGAGTTTGCAAGTTGTTGGATTCACTTGAATAGAGCTATGACCAAGTTTATCAAATTGCAAATGTTAGACACATGTGAATAAAGTTGTGGTCAAATATATTTAAAGTTCATCAATTCGAGTTACCACAATCATATATTGGATGATAAGAGTGATGTAACATATGCATGTGAATGACAAACACAACAATTAAAACAAATGACAGACGCATGTGAATAAAGTTATGGTTAAATGCATTTAAAACTCATCAATATGAGATGCCACAATCATGTCTTGGATGCTAATAGTAATATAACATATACATGTGAGTGACAAACAAATCAATTAAAGCAAATGTGAGACACATGTAATTTTTAGTTATTGTCTTCAGAATGGAAGTGTTAATCAATTTGAGCTGTCAAGTTCATGTTATATAGTAACAATAATTAAGATGATTTCATCATGCATAGATTGAAAGCAACAAGAGATATAACATCACGATTTTGTTAGTGAAATTATGAAAACTAAAATTTTATTAATTCAAATCACGAAAAGTGAAAATTACATAAATTAAAATTACAATAATTAAATCACAAACACAAACAAGCACTAGCACATAAAAATACAATTTCATAAGGAAACAATTCTTACATTAGACGATGTTTTAGGACCTTTTCATTTAGAGATAAGTTACTCTTTCACATTGAGGTATTAAACATAATTGATTTCATCATCAAATCTCCTTATTTAGTCATTGCATCAACTTTCTTTCCATGTGTGATCCTCATTCCTTGCAGTTTCTGAAGTGAACTCATCGGAAACATCATAAGATTGTGATATTGTACTTTTCCCTTCTCTTTTTGCCTTAACTTTAGCCTTATCTTTACCAATTGGACGACAGATTATTGCTGCATCACTAAGATGAGTTTTTGGATTGGAGTCAGTTGGAGTATCTCCATCGGTTCTTGATTTGTTTGAGCTGCCACAATCTTTTTCAATGCTATCTTCATCTTTTATACGAGATTGTGTACGATCTTCACTCAAATCCATCTCCCAATTAAGATGGCGATGCATCACTTTATCAAAAAGTAAATTGGAAGAAGAGTATAATTGACTATACATTATTATTATGTTTTTTAAAAAATAAATAGAGATTATAAGGAGTAAAAAAAGGTTATATATAGAATTTTCCTAATAGGATGAACCAAAATAAATGAAGTCTATATTACTACATAGAACAAAATCCAGAAGTTGGCCCACTCGAGATAATTGGGCCCATATCCCTGACCCAAGCCCCATGTTAATTAAATTCGGCTCAAACGAATACGGGTCGTGCTAAAAGCCCATGAGATGAGTTTAAATTTCTCTATCCTAACACTGAACCCTAAATCCCCTTTCACTTCCTTTAAAAATCCATCTCTCCCTTCTCTCTCACGTAAACCCTACAAAACCAATTTCCCCTCCTCTCTCCCTTTTTGTATATATGCATATCAGCTCATCGCAGCTTCCTATCCACCACCAGTTTTTATATCCTCCAGTAATGTTTTCTTCCGTTTTATCATTGACTTTATAATGATTTTGTTTTTGTTTCATATTAGATTGAGATCGTTGGGGCAATGATGCTAAACATTAAGGCTTGTTTCTCAAAACATTCGCAGTGGCCGCCTAAAGCTTTCGCCTTCGCCAGGCTTGAGAGCTATTGATGTTTATATCCTTCCTTGGATGTCTGAGCCTCCGATCAATTGATATTTTATACGTTTTTTTGTTTGTTTTTGTGAATTATATTTTAATTCAATTATTGCCTACATTTGCAATCCGTTGATTTGTGATGGGTAGATCAATGGGTCTATCATTAGGCCAGATTGAAATCCCATGTCATATACGCATAATTTTATTCGTGTATGGCTCTACCTTTATCTCCGAATACTTCGTCGATTCCGTGGAGTATTTGGTTTGAAGGTAGATACATTTTTGATTAAAATTGATTTTAGGAGTATTTACGATGACGACTTGGATGATGAAAAAATCAGACGGATTCCCAATGAGATTTCGATCTGTGATCACTATCAGCTACTTCTGACTTAAATAGTCATCATCTGATTTATCTTCAAGTTTTTTTTATTTTGTTGTTGCCGGTGATGCTACATTATATTTGCTACTCTTGATGGGTTTCCCATTTGATGATTCTTATCCACCAAGATCTCTGAGGCGTTTTCTTAATCTCTGCATTTTTTTTGAATCAATTATTTTATTTTATTTTGTTCAAAGATGGGAAGGGTAAGCTGCTAGAATTATTCAAAAGCTTGGATTTCTCGTAAAATTCAATATACCTCCCTCGTTTATTATTGGTAATCGAAGCTACAAACATATTATCATACTGGTTTTACCCTTCAGAACATAACATGATGCTTAATTTATCTTATTTTCTGTGTCCTCGTATTTTTGCTATCTACAAGATGTTTGAACATTATTGGTTGGGTATTTCATATTTTCATCTTCAACACTTTGCCTCTTGTTCCAATCTGCATTCATTTCAATTTTGTATGTATTCTCCAAAGGATTTTAGGAGTGTTCTCTACCTACTTGGTATAATTGTTTTCTTGAGGGAATATTAATAAAATATATTGTCTACATGAAGTGAGCATATGATTGTTTACATGTACATATTTGTATTACATGAAGTGAGCGTATGATTCTAAGGCTCCATTTGGTAGGGTTTATAGGACACAAGAGTATAGGATATAACTAATAAAGTGATTTAGGATATGAGAGGTTAATTCTAATATGGAGATTTGTTTGGAAGACAAGATAAGAATGTAGATAAATTTTATCTATTGTTTGGTAGGATTGTTTATACATTAGATAAAGTTATTACAATTTTGTCTTTGTACATTGAATATAAAATTAAGCACACAACACATATGAATAGGAATGTTTATTCCGATTTCAGATTAGGGTTGGGTTTTCATATTTTATTTATTATATTATATTATATTATATTTTAATTTTATAATTTAAAATATTTTAATAGCCGAATTATCCAAAATTTTCAAAAATACCCAATAATATATTGAATGATATACTTAAATACACCAAATTAGAGAATGGAGAATTTTAATATAGAAAAGTCTTTACTAATGGTGAAAAAAAACATTGTTCTACACATAAATCATATACTCAACAAAATAAAAGATCTACCCTTTCAAGAAAGCAAAAATCAAGAATTTAATAGCAACAATAAATCAAAAATTGAGTACCATACTGCTAAATGAGTCTATTGCCCAAGATGCAAATATAGCCAAAGTACATTGATTAAAAAACAACTAATAGCATTGTTAGCACTGCTTCATTAGCACATGTTAATAAAGCATGCCTTCTACTTGCTAGTGCTTCAAAGCCTTGGGCTCTATGAGAAATCTTCGATGTAGCATTCAAGTAGATGATTATCACCGCACCATAACACAACTGCTCCATTTGAGGCCCAACTCCCCCTCTAGATGATGCACAATCATTATCTACATAAGCTGTGCAGCAAGAAAAGTGAAGAACCATACAACTGAAGAAAGTTAATCCAAAATCTAGCAAAGAAGGTAGGGGTGTAACAAACGTAAAAATACAAATCTTTGAAATTGCCTTTTTTATTGCTACACCACCTCGTTTTTTCTCCGAATTAAAAGGGAAGATTTGGATAATAATTGAATTTGATCGAACAGACACAAAATTCATTCCGAGCTACAGAAAGACAACAAATAATATTAAGTTTTCATGGGTTAAAACCTGATTATCACAAGAGTATATGTATATACACAGCTAGGTGCTGATTGCACTAAGAGGGCTATCAACTTTAGATCTTGAAGAAATACAACTCCTAATAAACCTTATTTTAATCCAAAAACCATTCTCCTCCACAGCATCATCATATTTAATTTTCTTGCTCCCCTTTGATTTCTTAACATCTCAAGACTCCACAGAGCTAAAAAGCATCAAAAGTTTCCCAAAATTCCCAAATTAATCCACCTCAAAAAAAAAAATAATTAAAATTAATGGGCAAGATGTTTTCTTGCACTTTTTCCTTTTCTGTAGTTGTAATGAGGATGTGACGGTGTTAAAATAGCTTGGAAGAAGATGGATTTTGTAGTTATACAAATGCAGCTAAATACTAAACAGATCTGATTAGGGCCATGACAGAGCTCATGAATCTCACGATCATAGATAGATATCACAAGTGTTTGATCAATCTCTATGATATATGGTGAAATTTTTTAACTAAAGCTCAGTTGTGGAATAGTGTAAGCCTCAACCACAAGAAACAGTAATCAACACACAAGCTATAAAGGTCAAGCAAGAAGAAGCCATAGCAACACTAGAACAGTTAAAGCTCACCGGTGAAGAGATGAAAATCTCAGTAAAATCCAAACCCTAAGTACAAACTACCAAATCAATTAACAATAGGTAAAACTCCTCAATCAGTACCAGAATCAGCAGTAATTGAACAGATTTATTTCCACAAAGATCTCCTAATTCATGTTCAGCTCAAAAGGGAAACACCCAAATCCTAAAAATAGACCAACTCTACCAACATCATTTGGATTGAATTCATAGAGTACCAATAAAGCTACCAACTTTACCTATAAAAATAAAAAAACAGCACCATATATGATAATATATGTATATATCTCCCACACAAGCCTAGAAAGATACCAAAATATAATTTTTAACAATCCAATCCCAATCAAAATCAAGAAAAAGCAACAAAGGAATCAAAGAAAAGCAAAGGGGCAATGAATAGCTGCGACCTCCAAAGTGGAATTGATTCTCTCTGCAGATTTTGATGCCAAAATCCAAAGAAATAAAGATGGGCCTTTTGGCAAAGGGAAGAAAGCAGAGTACTCGAGACTTTGGCACAGTAGAAAGGGAGAATAAAAATCTAGTGAGAGAGAGAAAAGATTACAAAAGGGATTGCTTGAAATTATGAACCAGACAGAGAGTACAAAAGTGGTAAGCAAGAATTGAAATCAGCCAAAGTACATGACCAATACATTTTGCAGCAGACAACAAATTAGAATTAAACACCACTTCACAAACAAACAGTAAACCTTAAACAAATGTCTCCTTAACACCGAATCAAAATAAAAATAAGGGGATATGATATGACCTTAACTATTGTGAACAATCTGGAGTTTCAAACCTTCGATTTGGTGAAGATGGAGTTGGTTCCACCTCTATCAACTAGCAATGGCAGATTGCAAAAAATTTCAGAACATTCCAAAGAGAAAGGAGATATGAACGATTTTATAGTTGTGAAAACAATAACTTACCTTCAATAAGAATTAATTCCTCTAAATCTTCGAATAAAATTTCCAACGGCAGCAGTCGCTTAGCTTCGTCGAGAAGGAAGAACACGTATGTTCTTCAAAATTAGAAATGAGAAAAGTATACCACAATGTGAAGGGTAATTTTGTCAAGTAAAATATTTCCTTTTTTTACTGTTTGGTCAAGTTAGAAATAATACCACCTCCTTTTTGGGTTAATAAACCCACATCATCTAGGCTTTTTTTCGGGCCGTGTTTATAAACACGGGCCCATAAAGTTGTGATAATTACTACCAAATGATAGATAAGTCTGGTTTATTTCAACCAGTCTACCAAATGGACCTTTAAGAGTCATGTTTTTGAAGTATTGTTGTATTTATGATTGTATCTTTTATTGGTTCAGTACGACCCCTGAACTGTTCCCTTGATTAATCTATTGGATGAAACAGCCTGAGAATTTGCTGTTTATTTTTGTCTCCGGGAATATTGTTCTTACCGGTGCTAAGGTAGTAATTTGTAACTTCCCATATTTTTTGGGTAATCATCCTTTTTTGTACTTTTCTATCATGTAGAGATGATCATGTGATACCGCTTTGTTATAACCTTTCCACGTTATGGTTAAGACCTATACCACCTTTGAGAATATATACCCTGTTCCCACAGAATTCTGGAAAGTTCAGCAATGGTATGACAGCGATGGTGCAGTTTGCCTAACTTTTATTTACTAGATTAATTAAAAAAATTGTTCGAGTTCATCAATGGTTGTACTAGCAGCATGTACTGACAAGATCCAGACCACATAGATAGAGCATGCCATTTATCAATAATCACCAAGCTTTTTCCACTATGTTCGGTTCGCAAAAGGGAAACTATAAGGCACAACTTGTTCCAATATCAACGGGTAATTATAGGTATTGCATTTGCGTTGTGTCATAAATTTTATCGGACATTAATTAGAAATTACTCGTAAGAGCAACTACAATGGTTCAGTTTTTAGACTGGTTCAGTTTTGTTACATGTTAGTGCGTTATTCCTCTATTTTCAACACAAACTAATGATTGCCTTGTACATATTTATGCAGGTTTTTGGAGAGGTTGACCGTTGAATGTTGACTCAAAACTAAATGACGTGGAGAAGAGGCCAAGTATTTTGGATTGTCTCTGGCGGTCAGGGGATCAGAGTAGAGTAGTTAAATTGGTAGGGTAGTACTACTGTCTACTGCTCCTTCCATTTTTGAACGACATATTCAATTTGTATTCAGAGAGGAACTTTTATTTTGATAAACCGTAGGCGTAGCGTAGTCATTTTCTTTACACGAGAATAAATGCGTTTCTCTGAGCCTCTTACTCATCAAGTGTAAGCTGTATTTACGACATTAATTTGTTGTATTCCTTTCCCTACATATTGTACTCCACTTTTGAGTTACAGCTGAAGACACGGAAATGGGGTATGGATGTTAGTGATCCTTGTTTAAGCTTCTCGAATTCTTGAATAGCAGTGGGATATTTGTGATCCATGCTTTAGTTAAGCAAGTTAAACAAAAGTTGAAACTAAAAGTAAATTAGGCAGAGCTTGTTTGTACTTGTACATGTACATGATGAGGAGGTGTTTTAAATCTCCATGAACACTGGAACAACAAAGGGATGCTGACTGCTAGAAATCCCACAAAGTATCCCATCCCGAAAGGAATAACATACCGCTCATTCGCATTACCGGTGATGTCTGTGTTGGTCGTAGTAGGTGGGGAGGAGCAGTTTCTTGCGAGTGTATAGCCACGCAGACACAGTCGAGGATTACCCTGAAACGAAGATGGTGGGAAGGTATCAAACTGCCCTCCAGTGGGAATGTCTCCCTGGAGATCATTGTCTGCGACACTGAAGGAGGATAGGAAGTGGAGAGCTGCAAGTGATTGAGGGATGCGTCCGGAGAGATGATTCCGGGACATATCCAATCTCTCTAGATTCACTAGTCCGGAGAGCTGCGCCGGGATGCTTCCGTTGAAGCTGTTGTCGTTGAGGTCCAACATGTGAAGAAGCTTGAGCTGCCCTATTTCCCCAGGGATTTCACCACTCAGGTTGTTGTAGCCCACCTTCAGTCCTCGGGGCAAGTTGAACAGCCTGTTGTACTGCAGGCTGTCGAACAAGAAGGGCAGCGCCAAGTGACTCAAATCCGCGCTCGAATTGTCCGTGATGAGAGCCGGGAGCTGCCCCAGCTCGCGGGGCAGCCTCCCAGAGAGGGAGTTCTGAGTCAGGTTCAACACGAACAAGCTGGGCAGACTCCCTAACCAAGTGGGAATGGGACCAGATATGTTATTGTAAGAGAGGTTCAGTACTTTGAGCTTTCTTAGTTTGGAGATCCAAGTAGGGATTTTGCCTGTCAGGGAACATCCCCCTAGAGTGAGTATCTGCAGGTTCTGGAAGCCGCCTAGGTGGAGGAGGTCGTCGTCGTCAGGCATGGGCTCGTCCTTGAAGCAACGAGACAAGAAGAGCACACTGAGATCATCGCAGTGCCTGAGGATCTTGAGTGCTCCCACGACGTCGGAGAGGAAGTTGTCGGAGAGGGAGAGATGGGCGAAATTGGTGAGGGAAGCTATGCAGGGGGGGAGTCGGCCCACCAGCTGATTGTAAGCCAGGCGTAGCGCCGTGAGGGACCTGCACAAGCACAGGCTCGTCGGGATCTCTCCGGAAAAACTATTGTTCCCAAGATCAAGGGCTTGCAGTCTTTGGAGTTGGGAGAAATCGAGAGTGGAAAGGTGTCCCCGGAGATGGTTGTTGCGAAGGAGCAGAGTGGTGAGGTTGGAGCAATGGGCCAGAGAAGAAGGGAGAGGACCGGTGAGGTTGTTAGTGTGAAGCTGGAGCTGCTCCAAACTGGGGAGGAGAGTGCCGATTAAAGGGGGGATGTCGCCGCTGAGTTGGTTGACTTGGAGCTCCAAGATTGTGAGGAAGTTGATGGTGGTGTTGATGGTGATGGGACCAGAAAAGTGGTTGTTAGGGAGAGAGATCTCTTTTAAGGTTGTGACTCTGAATAGATCGTAGGGCAGCGAACCGGAGAGGGAATTGAAGCCTGCTCTAAACACTTGGAGGCTCGAGCAGCCACCGAATCCAGATGCGTGGCCGGAGAATTGATTGAAAGAGAAATCCAAGATGGTGGTGGTGGTGGTGGTGCAAAGAGATGAGGGGAGAGGCCCAGTGAAAGAGTTATTGCTAACATTGAAACTGATCAAGGCCGGTGGCGAGGCAGATGCAGATACAGATATAGAGCCGTTGAAGTGGTTGCCAGAAAGATCTAGGGTGCGGAGGGAAGTCAAAGCCGTCAAAAGGGATTGGGGGAGAGGGCCGGAGAGGCCCCTGCCCGGTAAGGAGAGATGGGTGACCCGGTTGTCGTTGCAGGCTACGCCTTCCCACCTGCAGCAGTCGGAGGCGGAGGACCAGTTGAGGGAGGAGGAGGAGGAAGAGGAGATGGAGGCGTAGAACGAGAGGAGGGGATCACGGTCAATGGGGTTGCAGCCGGAGCATGGCACAACTACAAGCAGGAAGCAGCAGAGGCACACAGCTATCAGCATTGATGCATTGATGAATGAAATGGGGTGTGCACAAGTTATATGAATAGCCTAAATGTTGGACCAATTTGTATTCCCATTACTTTATGAGTTGGTGGTTTGTCCCTACTGCAAACCACAGCACAATGCACATGCTACAGAGTAAGAATATAAATTATAGTCCTACTCCTACTAATATTCTATAGCAATAAGGATGGAAGATGATAGCATTTTCAACTTTGAAGATATGGATGTTTGACGCTTCTTAACTCACGTGGATCAAATGTCAACTTGTACACACACGTCTATGCAATTTCTTTCTTCTTTTTTCCTCTTTTGTTGCGCGCCATATTGCAATAATACTATCTTATTTTTAAACATTATTTATATCATATAAAATAACATATATAATGAAAAAATTAATTATAATTTGCGTAGTACTAACTAAAAATAAACATTAATACATTTATATTATCAAATTGATCATTTAAATTAATTATTTTGTTTATTTAATATATTAATGATATATTAATTTTTAAGTTAAAATAATATATTTAACCGTATCCATATTTGTAATATAATAAATTTTATAAATTTATAATTTATCTATAATGCAAATTAACATATAAAATTAATTGTATTATAATCATTATCTATATGCATATTATATGATATTAATATTGGATATTAAGAATTAACCTCTTAAATTTAAAATCAAAATTAACACGTATGTACTACAAAATAAAATAAAATAAAATATTTTCCAAAAAATAACATAAAAATTTTATTTTCCAACAAAACGTAGTGCTAAAAAAATATGGACAAATCTAGGGATGACAAAATAACCGGCGGGTTCAGATATCCGCGGGTTCTCGATCCTAATGGGGCGGTATGGGGAAAGAAAATGGGGGACGGATGCGGGTATGAGTTTATACATTTGTACCCGAATCGAGTACGGGAGGGTATGGGGATATATCCACGCCCCGATAAATTTATATAATATATTTTTGATATATATATATATATATAATTTTATAAACTTTTATAAGAATAAATTAATGTATATGGAAAGAGTTTTCTAACTTTTGAATTTGTTTTATATATTATTCTCTCAGTCCCATCATTTATGACATGTTTTATTATTATAATATACTCATTTAAATATAAAACTTGTCATATTTAATGAGACGGAGAGAGTATTATTTTATTATTCTAACTAATAATTATTTTTTCTTAAAAATATATTTTTTTTTATATAAAAAATATTAGTTAACGGGTACTCGGTGGGTACCCTTTTCCTCCCCGAGCAATCCCGGTCCCGAATTAAACGGGTATGGAGGCGGGTATGAAGTTAGTTTTTAAAACGGGTACGGGCACGGGAAAGCAATATCTGCCTTGTTACCATCCCTAGACAAATCAATAAAAAAAATTATCAATCTACATTTAGTTATTATTATTATGAGAGCATAATTAGAAAGACACAAGATTAGTTGAAATAACGCCTAAATTATACTTTGAATTACTATAAAGATTAAAGATCACTTCATTTAAATTACATTTGAAAAAATATATTGAACATATAATATTACAAATAAATAAAAGAAAAAATAAAGTAATTCCAACCGACTAAATTTATAGGTGGAAATAAAATGAATAAGCAATATATCAAATTAACATGATAATTGTATTATCAATTTTATTTTTAGACTTATGAGCACAAAATTTATCTTGCATGTGTTAATTATTTTTGATATTGTTAGCCATTAGAAAATATACAATGAATTATTAGTTTAAATTCAACATTTAAATTAGAGTGATTGTACCATACAATCAAATAATTATTCTTCATAAAATATTACAAATGATTATTGTAAAAAAATAAATATTCTATAACAATTAAAAGCATTATATAAATATGTAGTATATTTCAAAAATCAATCTTTAAGTTAATTTAAAGTCAAAAATTGAAATAACAATATAATAACATTTTGAATGGTAACTTAATTCCATTAAAATTAATAAAAATATTATTGCATTTAAAATAATAATAAATTATAATAATAATACTTTTGACAATAGTAAAAAGGAAAAATGTGAGAGATGTAATTGTTTACTGATTTGTATAGTTTGACGAAATAATTGTGTATTTTGTAGTTAGATTTTTTTACATAATGTAAATTAATAATAATAAAAGAGACTTTTCTATTTTTTTTTTTAATTAATTAAGAAACGTTTTGAATGCATTAATTTTAATGCCTTTTATTTTGATTAAGTAATTTATTGAAAGTTGCATTTCAATGCAACCCTTTATTAATGATGGCAGCTTTAGAAAATTTATATTATACTCATATCGGAAAATGCTATGTGACCACAGTGTGGATAGACACACGGTGGTATTATTGTAATTTTGTTTAATAAAATATTATTAAGTTTGGTTCACTTTTTTAATGCACAAATACAATTACAATGATACCCTTTTACCTCCTCTTTGAAATAAGAGGGAAAAATTTGGAGGTATAATTAGAGCCAAAAATTTGTTAAGGGTATTATTGGCACAATAATTATAGTCTTTTTAGGAGAATAAAATATTAAATGGTTTGGTCCGGTTTTTAATTGAACCGGTCCGGTTTTTAATTGAACCGGTCCGGTTTTCTTAAAAAAACCCACGTGTGGTCGACCACAGTGTGTCCAAATAGCACTACTCTTAATAGTTTAGCTACTCCCTCCGTCCCACTAAATTAGACCCATTTAAAAAGTAGATGAGTGTATTATTTTAATACAAATGAGTCTAATTTAGTGGGACAGAGGGAGAGGGAGTACAATTTAAAGCATTACAACCATTTTGCATTGGAAAAGTAATTTTTGACAATTGGAGACATCATTTAAGTAGCTTTAAACGTGTTTGGGAAGAATAATTGCATGAGCAACTATTTTAGGCGGGAAAATGGATGAGTGGAAATAATTGTGGTAGTTGGTGAGTGATGAATGATGAGAGAGGCACCTGAAATGTGAAAGGAAATGAGATATTAATTGTACTATAGTCTACAGTCCTATATTTAATAGTATAATTGAAATTGAAATTGAAATTAGAGATATAGTTGAGTGGGTGGTAATTGGTGTACGCGTCCACACAAAGCAAAGCTTCAACGAGGGAATGATGGCCTTAATTTGTACTCCATATTTGAATTGATTTGATTATTGGAATTTTGATAATTATTATTGAGGGAAAGGAAAGCCCTTGGAATTCTTGGCTATACTAGTACTTGGTTGATATGCATGGACTATATGAGATGGGCACCAACCAACCATAATAATAGTATGTACTTACTAGTTACTACATGAACATGATGACTGACTTGTTTAGCAGTTAGCACTTGAGTCTACGTTAGGACTTAGGAATCTCATTAATTATTCTTCAAATCTAGGAATTTAATCATATAAATAAGAATTAATTCAGATAAATGATAAAGGAAGTTAGGGAGGAGGAGGAGAATAGTGAGTTTGTATTTTGTAATTGTTAGTGTCAGGTGATTCTTTTGAGATCACAGCAGAAAGATACCAAAGCTTTCTCTTCCATTTTTGTGTTGTTCACCACAATTATCAGCCACATTTCAAACTCTCAACTCTCAGGAATGGCATTCATTATCTATCCTCATTACATACACCATAGTTTCTAGTGCAGCAATGCAATGCAATGCAATGCTGTAGAATCCATTCACCATGTCCATATGTTAATATGTACACCAAATACTCAAACACTATAAACAAAGCATAACATATATATAAAATTATATATATATTTGTACATTATAGACAAGAGGCTGAAACTTGCAGTAGCAGAAACAGCCTGCCTAATTGGACTATCCTTAGCCTATCAATTATAATAGTAAACGGGTACATGTATTTATATACGTACCCGTACCCGTACCCGACATTCTTCCTTGAATCCCGAATAAGGTTAAAAGGAAAGCACACAACTCACTCACTCACTCACCTAAGATAGGAATTTATACAGTTTAATATATAAATGCAATACTAGTTGCATGAAAGAACCAAGCCCAACACCACAACATTGAAGAAGAAGAAGACAAAGAAGGGTCTCTGGTCTGTGCACAAACTAACTCAGCTGCTGTCTTCAGCATGCGACACAGTTGGAGCTGCATCTGTTGAAGATGATGCTGAAGGATATGTCAAAGATGGACTCCCAGCACCAGTACTAGTAGCTTGGGAAGTGGAAGATGGAAACAAAGCGGTGAAAGGCCAGAGAAGGGGAACTGAAAATCGCCTGATCCCGTTGTCTTCATCATCAGCAGCAGCAGAAGCAGCAGCGTTACTAGTTGTGTTAGCGGAGGGGTCAGAGGAGACGAGCTTAGAGTCATCTGCGGGTAGCTGATACCTGCAGACAGGGCAGGAGCTATGCATCTGAAGCCAGGGCAGAATGCATGTGGTGTGGAACTTATGTTTACAAGGCATCTCCTTAACTTGACACCCTACCTCACACTCATCCAAGCAAACAGCACACTGTATTGCCTCCCCTTCCTCCTCCTCCTCCTCAATGGTGACAGTGGGGAGAGCGTCCACCACCTCCTTCTGTGCTGGTGGAGTGCCGTACCTGTTGGGATCATTCTCGGCTAAATGCTGCAGCAGCATGTCCAGTCCTGGACCGATGAAGTAATCACCGAGACCCATAGAGGAGGATGAGGTGGGGGGTAAATGTGGTCGCTCTCCCTGAAGGACGATGGTCTGGTTGAAGGGATTAATGAAGATGACACCACCACCTCCAGTACCTTCAGTCTCAGCTCCAGCACCAGCCCCATTATCAGCCAGCAATCCTGCTCGAATGGTTTGGAGGAGGTGGAGAATTGCAGCTGAGCTTCTCATCCTCCTCCTCCTCCGCATCAAGGACTCTTCCTCCTCCGCTGCCTCCACTGCTGCTGCTGCTGCTTCATCCTCCTCCTCCTCCTCTGTTGGCCTCAACAGACGGTGGCGGATGGGGTTAGCCATCATGCCCAACAAGATTGGGGCCCACAGAGAGAGGGCCCGATCACTATCTGAGTTATTAGAACCTCCTCCTCCTCCTCCTTCATTTGCTGTTGTTACATTTGTTGTTGCAGTTGCTGTTGCTGCTGCACCCATTTCTTCCACGAAGCCGCTCTCACAAATAGGACATTTCATCACTCCGATCTCCATTAAAGGATTCACCATCTGCGAGCACACGTGACACCAATATCTCGACGACGACTCCCCACCTTGCTCCATTTTCGATGTGATGATCCTATGTATTCCTAACAAGCACGCGCCACCTCACCTTATATATATATATATCATAAATATATTCATTTCTCAATAAAATCACCGTGCATGCATCTATCAACAATCCAAAAAAGTGTTGAAAATGATATGATGCAATCTTGTCCAACAACCAATAGCAGATTGCAACAGAAGAAAGATATAAATAGATATGGATATTGTCTGCTCTGCATGCATTATTAAATCAAAACACAAGCATCTGGAATGTTGAATTGAATTGCATAAATATTAAAACAAACGCATGCATTCCAACAGAGAGAAAGAGAGGTGAGAAATAATAGTTACCGGGCGGGAAGGGGAAGGGGAAGGGGAAGGGGAAAGCGAAACAAAGTGTGAGTGAGGATCTGAAATAGAAGGGTTGATTATGGGTTCTGGAAAAGAGTTGGTGGACAAGTCACTGACGAAGACAGCCAGAGACAGTCCAATCTTTTCCAAATGTTGTTTTCGAATAGCCGCCGCTGCCTGCCGCTTTCTCTTTCTGATGATTATTAATACTAGTAGTATTTTAGTAGTAATGGAGTTGTGATTATGATTATGATGATTTGTTCATTAATATTCATTTCTTCCTTTACCAAAAAGGGATAAATAAATTTATGCATCAGCATACCATTACCCCCCATCAATGACTGGATGAGGAGGATGGATGGCTCTCAACACCCAAACCCTTCTTTTTCACCGTTCTATCATCTCATCCCCCAATCATCTTTACCCAACTAATTTATGCCAATTACTATAATTATACCCAAACACAAACACAAACACAAACAAATGTTGTGGTGCTTTACACCTTATAAGCTCCCAATCTCTCATTTTCTTTCCTCAAATCAAATTAATCACATTTACTTTCATTTTCCCCATTCTCATAATTCTTATTATAATATTTGATTACCATTACTACTATTTTGATTTTGTTGTGAATTTATTTTTATAATTAAAACTCGCCCCACTCTTTTTCTTGTGATGCTTTTGGATTATAGACCTTTCAAAACGAAAATATTATATTTCGTCCCCTCAACACCTAACTAAATGTAAAGAATATCGCATCAGATGCTATAGAATTTATGTCACGTTAAAAAAAAATTAGCCATTTCAATTTCGCGGTCGCGGAAAAACAAAATCTGAGCTATATATAGTTAGAAAGAATCCATACTTGTATATTTAATTACAGATCTACAAAGATTCAAGTCATAATAGCGAAAGGGGCCATAGTTTGGAAAACGATTCTACAGTGTTTCCTATATTGTTTTATAGCCGCTGATCTGGTCCTCTCTATTATTAATCTCATAACATAAGATCGCTACAAATTTATAAAGTACATATATATATACAATCTTGCCCAAAGAAACCTACAGATAAACCCTTTTAATAGGACAATAAAGTATGCAAGAAGATCCATCAACTATCTGCAGATTAATTGTTCTTTCATTGGTTGTTTATGAGAAAAAAAGAACGAAGCAAGTCATCCACAACAAACATGGTCCATATTGAATTGAAGAGACAATTCACGTTAGCTATCGAACTTGCGTGCACTCGTCTCATTTTGTGTTTACTTGGAACATACAAGTGAAGTGCAAAAAGAGGGAAGGGTTCTTTCCTTATAACATAATCGTCACAAATTTTCCACCTTTTAGCTGCGAAAAGAATACACTGAGTGATATCTGTACAGATCTTGCTTTCCCATTTCTCTATGAGACGAGACTCATCATCTCATCTCAATCCCACTGAGGAAAAATTAGAAAAACTAATCCACCTACCAAACAAAAAGACTATTGCCAACTGATTCAATTCAAACCACCTGGGACTTTCTCATATCTGTCTCACCCTGAAATAAGAGTTTCACCATTATGTGAGATATGGCATGGCCTCAACTTCATTCGTCTCTAGGAAGAAATCTTAAACAATCTGTACTTCATCTGTCTGCATGTCCCCCCTCCCCCCCTCTTTTTTCTTTTTGTGAAGCAAGATACAAGTTATTGTGGCCATACTCATTCAATAATCGTACTGTATGTAGTTTTAATCCTACTATAATCATTATCAATTACAGCATAACATTTATATTTGGTGGAACTATATAGCATTTTTGGAAAGTATAATACACTATTATTTTATCAAAATAATTAATTTATCCTACTAGCCCAAGTTGGAATCATAAGAAATCATCATCTACTGGAGGCTATGTTTTGAATAAAATACGCAAAGGTTCAGCTATACTTCTACAAAACAAATACGTAGCAAAAACTTACATCTTTAGAATTAAGTGGTCTCCCTGTGGATGGATTCTGAATCTGAGAAGCAGTTTCAGCAGTAGATAGGGTGTTACCTATAGAATTGCCATGATTTTGATCAACCTGATATCAAAAGGAATTATCTACAAATATTAGAGACATCTCTAGTATGCAAAACTATAAGGCCTGCATTTTATCAGAATCAAAGCCACTAAATTAGAAAATGCAAAACGCAACACATGTCATTTTATTAATGCTGAGTAAAGCAGTTCATAAGGCTCATATATCTATCAAACTCGCACGACAATATAAAATGTGATGGTGAATCACCACTTGGTAAATGCAACAAAAATATAAGATAAATGTTACTACTTGCGTGACGAAAACCAGGTGGATTTGAGTGTTTGTCTGTGTGGTGGGAAGGGGAGGCATGGAGATTTGGTGGCTACTGAGTATAATTTTTGTTTCTCTTTTACTAATCCTTTTTTGTAAATTACTGTAGAGGAAGGAAGAGGAGGGGCATAAAGAACATAATCTTATAATTCATAGTTGGAAATTAAATCCTTTTTGCATGAGATATGTCACACCATTATTTTGTTCCTTCCCTTGCATATTATTCATTAATCATTACCAAAAGACCATAAGCCATTTAAGTTTTGGACAGTCCAACATGAATGCATGCACAGAATCTCTGAAAAAATATAAGACCACATATAGTTGAATCGCTCTGAAATTCAGGTTACTCAGAAACAATTTATACAATCTGACTGCACCAAAAAGAAAAGGAACAACAAGAGATGAGAATACAATATCTTTTGTGATAAAATTGGGAAGCGGTCCTCCATCATCTAACAAAGTATATTAAAAAATTAATAAAGTATATGGGCAATTAATCAGCTAGCCGCTTATAGATAATACTGTCCCTTGAATATCATATAGAAGGTGGTATTATACCAAAAAAAAAAAAGTTGTGTCATGACTCATAATGAACTAAGAAGAAAGTTTACATAAGATATATCAGTATTGTGTTTGGGTACTGCCACCCATTAACTTTCCACCACATTATTATCACCATATCCTTTTCACAGTCCAGCCACTGAAATTTTAGACCATCCTAGAGTAATTTATTGAATGTCCTCCTACTATAACCTTTAATTCTACTTTGTTGACCTTCAATATTATATTTTGGAAAATTCACCTTGGCAATATTAATTATTCAATATAATTAAGGTGTATATATATATATATATATGCACCCCACCCCCCCCCCCCTCCCCCTCCCCCGATGTTCAAGGTTTTTCCCCTAAAACACCCTAAATCCAAAAATTACAATATGGTTCCAGAAAATTTAAAATGCATGTCATTAATACAAATCTCAACATGATCTCAGCATCTGCTAGTCAAGAACAGTTTATAAGGTGGACATAATCTTTCTTGTGTAAAATGCTCTTCACCCCTTCAGAATTTCAAGTTCCTCCACTAAGTCCAAGAAGGAAGTTAATAGCATACAACTTAACCTCATAACTCAATAGTTCAGCCATATTTCCCACAATAAACAAGCCAAGAGTAATTTTATAAGGACACATGCCATTTTACATTCTATTCACCTGTGTTGTAGGGCACCATAAAAAAGTGATATAACATTATCATTAGATCTCGCTAGATTGACCTGAATCTCAGTATGCTTAGCATGATAATAGCAAGAAAGATGTACAAATATCATGTTTCCAGAGCTAAAAGTTCAAATTTATTGTCAGAAGATATCTACAATAAGTGAACAATCTTACAACTTCTGTAATCAATATACAAGCACGTAGTCGTGGTATCGGTCATTGGGACCCGAAACTTAATTTATAACAATATAATAGTAGTGAAATTGATAGATTCAGGATCAGAGAAGTTTAAAATATCCCCTATTGTTCTGGACTTCATTTCCCCCAACTCTGAAGAAGGTCGGTACATAGAGAATATGCACCAATTTCACATGGAAGAATATGTACCAATGCCGTGCAATTTATAAAATTACCAAAAAAACTAGTTTCTGATTCCAAGACTTAATCACAAGTTGAATATGTTTCATCGAACAAAGTTGTTATAAATTTGACCTCAAAAGCAATTACCATCAATTATAACTCACTAATGTGACAAGTGGAAGACCACATCTAGAATAGGGATAGGCTCTACAAATAGATGGCAAAGCCTTTTGGTTATCAAACCATCCTACACCTTTTACACGATTATGGAATCAAGTATTGAAGTTCTCTCTAAACTTACTTCTTAGTATAAACTCTACACTAACCTCAAGAAGGTGAATTGGTATTTGGTACAACGAGTTCCTGTTGTTTTCGGAATACATAGTCGATTTTAAGAAGTTGCATGTGGATGAAAGAAAATAGGTGATCATGACCTAGACTAGATCTACAACGGTCAATAGAAGTCTCCATAGTCTTGCTTTATTTAACTGATTATTTCAGCACTATTAGATCCTACTTGTTGTTTAAAGGACATTTTTGAGTGATCTAGTGAAGCTGAAGATGGTTCCCCAACAATCAAATAAGTTGATTTCAGCTCCTATATGGGAATGACTATTTAGAAGAATGATATCCCATGTGGAATGTGACGAATCTGGAGTAAGGATAGGAACAGGCCTTAGTCAAGAAAGCAAACTTATATCATTCTAAACTATTTACTTCATATCTATTTAAATGTCCTTGTATATCTAGGTTTCCTGCAGGACTAGATTGTAACCTTGTTTCTAGTCACTATATATATATATGTGTGTGTGTGTGTGTGTGCAGCTACTTGTTAAAATGTTGTAAAACACTTACTGCATACCTGAGGCGTAGGTCTCGGACTTAAATATCAAAACATTACTTTAATAGTTTAAAAATCATAAAAATATCATATTAAAAGCATAAAGTGTTCATAAATTCATAAGTCATAGGTCCTAACTTCATAGTCAAGCACCATAGTCATCTAATTTTTATGATTTATGAATCAAAATCATCATCATCCAATCTTGTTCTTGATATCTCATCCTCAGCCTCATCCTCACCCTCCCATTCAGACTCCTCATCGATCAAAGTCCCAACTCTCTTATTCTTATATTTACCTAAAGAACAATGTAAACCATAATTTTAAACAATACTATAAGTTAAAAGGCTTATATATCTTATAGTATTCATTATTAGTTTACTTGAGTAATGAGCTTTCAAATTTTTAAGTATTCATGTTTTAAAAGGCCCATAAATCTTATAACTTTAAGAATGTTCGCACTGCCTAAAGGTGTACACCTCATGTACTTGAGGCTTAAGCCTCATCCGAGGCACCATACGTCAAGGCATGCCTCGAGGCGTACTCGCTACAATGCTTTTATAACCACACTACATTTTCTCTAACATACATGTCTCTATTTTATAGCTCAATGGAAGATGTAAAAATGATATTTCCCGGTATTACCAAGGTTGCAAATAGATAAACCCAACATGTGTGGTGGTTGAAAACATCAAATCGACTTATGTTGCAAATCTTAGTTTCATAGATGTTTCCAAAAACTACCAAATCCAATGTTAATTTGGAGGTCTTGTGGGAAAAGCATAATACAAGTCTAGTATATAACTCCTACCATCTTCAAACAAATAGACAAGTAAGCTTTGAAGTTTGAACAACTATTGGTATTCTCAGGAAGGGATAATCCAAAATAGTATTTGTTATATTTATTCAAAGAAGACGTGTATAGACAAAAGTCCATTCGAGATACAGTAAGGTAAGCAGTATTCCAATTTCTTTGATTCGTTGCTAATTCCATGTTCGTGAAAAAAGGATCTGGCTAGTGCTATGAGCAAACCATGTGCTAAAATCAAGTTAACAATTGAGGAGACAAATGCCAAATACAAGAAATAATTTCATAGAAAGAAACGAGGACAGGGTTTTCAAGAAAATGATCTGGTAATGGTTCATTTATGCAAGGAAATACATCTTGACTACAAACTGAAATTAAGCCAAAATCTTCATTTCACTTAGTATTGATTATTACATAAAATAGATATGATTGATTAGTTTGAGCTCACCCTATTAAGATTTCTAGTCTGCCATTGGTAATGGAACTGGAATGAAATATTAGATGCTGGTCATAGACTCATAGGTAACAACTAGTAAGTAGTAATGGACAAGTTTCCATAAGAAACTTTACAGTTTTGGACCTTTTGGTTAATAAGACATATAAGCATTAACTTTAGAACAATTCATAACTCCATATTTGCAACACCTAGAAGATGCAGAAGATATTTCAGGTAATGTTGTCTAAGTTTCTGCATTTCAGTTGCTTAAGTATATTTTGAGACTCTAATAGCGGCGATGTTTAGAATAGGGTGATTAGACCTTACCCCACAGAGGAAAGCATCATCTCTGCCGTCTTCGAAAAGAGATGAGTAATACGCAGGATCATATATGGAACCTCCAATTACATCACCGGAACCAGAGGGATGTCTAACTATAGGAGTTGTAGGACTGAGGAAACTGTTTCTCAGATCAACATCTG
Source organism: Leonotis leonurus (assembly GCA_026898415.1). Classification (NCBI taxonomy): domain Eukaryota; kingdom Viridiplantae; phylum Streptophyta; class Magnoliopsida; order Lamiales; family Lamiaceae; genus Leonotis; species Leonotis leonurus. The sequence goes on from JAPKLX010000073.1 coordinate 1,466,235, forward strand.
TATCTCTAAGAAGAGAGCTGTCCATGTAAGAAGCGCCTAGTCTGTACATCTGCATCCATAACAGTGAAGATGATAACCTCACTGAAAATCCGATAATTTGCATAGCGAGTGTGAGCTTTACTGATAAACTAACAAAGGTCCCATAAATCTCAGATGGAATGTTCCTGCAAACACCAGAGAGACAATAATTCATAACGGAGGCATGTATCGAAAGTAGCACACGCCCTAAGAAGAACATGAGAGTTGCAATTGAAAATTGAAATTAATAATCACAAGTGAGACGAAGTATCATAACTGGAATCATCCCAGCAAAGTCATTGAAGAAGAAGACACGAAAGATACTAACCAGATATGGTGAGAAAAGAGGAAGAACCAGGAAAGGTCGAGCAAAATGGAGGAGAAGAGGAGGACGGCGTAAGTCCTCGCGAGGCTCTGACTGCTGCTCTCAATGGCGACAAGGGCGAACAGTGAAATCCCCAAATTGACGAGCAATACGCCGTTGTAGAGAGCCCCCAGCGATCCGATTAAGGCGCAACCAATCTGAGCGTAGATCAGTTTCACGGCTAAGCGCTGAATGTTGTCATACTCTCGAATCCAACCCTCAATCTCTGTCCACCTCAATCCACATCCGCCACAGCGCATTATATATAGAAGATATATTGGATGATTAGGTTATTTGCAGCAACTCCAACTCAAACTGAAACTGAAACTTGTGAAACTGAAATTGAAACTGGAACTGCATCCGCAACTCCGCCTGGGTTTACATCGAGCTCCACTCACTCATGTCATGTGATGTGTTGTGTTGATACTCTTCTCCAATCTTCCTCCTCCGCACCAACTACCTGCTTCTTTTAAACCTTAATTACAATCAATCTTCTTCCCCTCACCCACCTCACCTCACCTCACCTCACCTCCCCCAATCAAAAGTTCAAAACCAACCCAATCCAAGCGCACCCAAAATAATATGGGTCACCGCTACGTAACTTTTCGGAAACAAACAGGTTTTGTAGTAAAGGATTTTACATCATGACATCTTTATTAGTACTATATTATCATATCATTATATTAAAGGGTATATACCAAATTAAATAAATAAATAAATAAATGAATGAATTCTAGTCATTTCTAAAATAATTACTACACTTTTTTATAAAAATACTCTTTTTATCCTTACTTTCACGATTGTTGCTACCATAATGTATCACTACTATTGCCGTTATCGCCATAGCTGATGTCGTCTCTTTCTTGTTTCAAAAAAAATCATACCAAGTAATAGTCGTACTTGTATAATTTCATTTCCATTGAACTATTAGATATATATTTATACGCTCATGACTTGTTTCGATCATAATCGTATAAGACGAATAACTATTTTAAGAGTTGATTCTATTATATTATACAGAGGAGATTCGAACTATTCAAGATTTACATTGATGGACCTTTGCCATTTAAAAGGAGACTCATTTATAAAGGATAGTATCAAAATGACCAATTATCAAATGTATATTCGATTTAAATACAAAAACGAGTTGGAGTTGTGAAATTCGGACATGGCAAAGGTTTTTTGATTGGTTATGAGCCTATGAATGAATGAAAAAAAATGCTAAAGCGTCCTCACACATTAAATTATTGTCAATGTCTTATACAAGTTGGAAACGAAAAATAAATTAAAAATTTATTAAAGTTAAAATTGAAAAACGGTTGCGAGTTATAGTCATTTACATCAACGTCAACAATCCAATATGTTTAAAGAAGTAAAAGTTCGTGTTAAGCTGGTTTTGCAACTCCTAATATCACCATTCACGGTTTTGGTTCAATTTCAAATAATGAGATGTGAACCAAGTGGTGTTTGTTGAGTGCTTTTGGAGCTTTGCTGCACAATTGGAATTGGAAATTAGACTTGATTTTAGTACATGATATAAGAGAAAAGTAGCAAATCCGTCCCTAGAGTAGATGTCCCTATGGCGGATCACTCCTTATGTTCCGTTTTTGATCAAATGGGTTCCTAAAGTTGATAAGTTGCAACAACTAAACCCTCACGTCTAACGGTCATCTAACGTTGTTAAATAAATTATTATTTTTATTTATAGTCTCTTCACTCACTCCTTCGTCACCTGGATTCACCTCACCAATAGCGTCTCTGGCACTCTTCCGCCTGAGACCAACTAGTTCTTGCCGCTCGAGTCGCTCAATCTCTATGGGAACAACTTGTGCGACGGATTACTGGATGCCATCGTTGACTCTCGAATTTGTATGAGCTTAAGCTTTTTCGCAATGAGTTATCAGAGAATTTGTCTTCCAATCTCGGTAGAAACTCGATCTTGTGGTGGATTGACGTCTACACCAACAACTTCTCTGGTCAAATCCTGGCGAACCTGTGTCTTAACGGCATTCTCGAAGAGCTCTTGCTGATTGAAAACTCTTTCTCCGACATAATCCCAACGATTATCGGCAAGTGCAAGAGCCTGCTGCAGGTGAGATTAGGACACGATTACTTCTCTGGCATGGTGTTAGGAATCTTTTCTGCAGGTGAGATTAGGACACGATTACTTCTCTGGCATGGTGTTAGGAATCTTTTTGATGTTGCTAAAGCTGTTAGTTTGGTTTTGATGATGCTTGTGAAACCATTATTGTGTTGAGATGTTTGATTCATTATGTGTGTGTATTCATTGTTATGTGATGCTTAGAATTTATTGTTTTTATGTTTAGCATAGTTAGATTCTTTTTAAAAAAAAAAATTGGATTACATTAACATTAAATTACATGGCCGCGTCACGGAGGACTCGAACCTGAGACCTTAGCCTTGAGCATTAACCTCACTACCACTAGGCCAACACACGCACGCCTAGCATAGTTAGATTCTACAGAAGACTAAGTGTAAAAGGCACAGATCGTGTCCATAGGTAGTCTTATGTGTTCTTCATAACAGATCAGCTAACATGTAAAGATGATAGAACCCCTATGAGGGGATCTTAAACCACAGGATCACATAGATTAAATAATCAAGATAAACAATTAATTCATAAGCATATAAGAGAATATAATGCGGAATATTATACCTTCTCCTAATGCAACTCCTCCGCTTGTGGAGAAAGGATTTGAATCCTTAGCTATCGAACTGCAATCCACACCAAAGAATCTTCGTCTCCTTCGATCCGACGTTGGATTCTTCTACTCTATGGCCTCACTATCTCCAAGAATATAGTGTGGGCTAATCTATCTTGGAGTAAAGTTTGAAGAGAGGAAGAAAAAATTGAGAGATAAACTCTCAAGGGGGGCGCTGATTTCTAGGTGGGAAAACCCTAGTGTCACACGCCCAACCCCTCCATCTCTTCTCTTTATATAGTTGTCTTGGGCTAGAGTAGGTTTCCAAGGAGAATGAATTAAATCATCTAATAATAATTATTTTATTCTCTCTCTTTTTCTAGCAATAACAAAATTAATTCAAATATTAATTTGAATTAAATCCTTTAATTAAATGGGTTTGGACAACTCCATGATTAATTGAATTAATTTTCAAGTCTCCTTTTGGGCCCAATTATTATTTAATTAATTGGTCTAGCCCAACATTTAGACTTAAATGAATTTTCATTAATTAAATTGTCCTCCAATTAATTACTTTGTGTTCAATGCAAAAGAGAACAATAATTATTATAAATACTTAAACACTCCACCATAGGATAAATATTGAACTCATTTAAATTTACTCGAATTACGGATGTAATCTTTGTTCGTTAAATCTTTCCCTCGCGTTTAAGATTCTCTAAATCCATTAATTAAATAAGTCTGCTGACGACTTAAAATAATTAACTTATTTATCCGTGAGCGAATCCCGTTCAGACCTTTAATACTACATATGGAATAATTCCAACCGGCCGGATTTCTTATGTAATAAACCTTTCTGAACGCCTTACGCGGATTAAATCAACTCGTATCACCGAGACTCGATTATGTACGACTGACAATCAAGTCCTTCTGGCTAAGCCGATGACTACTACCCAAAACATCGCTCATGTTGAGTTACGAAAAACTCTCAGGCATTGATGAATCAAGGCAGCGTATAATCAACTGCCTATACTAATGTCATCGTCACAGATTAAGGAATAAGATTAACTTTTTTTGAGATCTCTCGTTCTAAGTATCAGCACTGTAGAACTTATCTCACTGTGAAACCTCTCAATATGTATATGCTTAGCATGTCTGTCCGCTTATACATACCGACATCATTCTGCGTATTAAGGTCAGCCGCATCAGAATGATATCGCAGTCATTACCGACTAGACTGTCTAAGTCTGTCTAGACTATGACTTTATATTACAAAGGAATCGACTGTGTTACCTTCCGTGTGCATCAGATCCACCACACAGCCTACAATTGTAATAAGTGGACTTGTTTGCAATATCATATATATATAAGACAATAATATGACTGCAAACCAATGATAGAAACATTTATTCTCATAAAGTGAAAGTGAAACTAAGTTTGATACATTGTCTAAGCATAAGGCATGCTTTGAAGTATACAAACCCTAACAAAAGATATATTGATGATATAATAACTTAGTCTATAGAGCTTGATCTTATTTGTTTATGTATTAGAGCATATGATCAATATGTAAGGACAAATCGTGAGTAACGATCTACGCCATAGGATCATGATGCTGTAAAGATTAAGTCAAAAAATGTAAAGACATAATGTAAGCAACAATATGTCAATAGGACTTAATCTGTGTTCTGTCTAGACTTAGCTTTAGGAGCATTCACATCACATAAACATGGATGGAGAGACATACGATCAACACATCACGTGGTGATGCATAACAACTCACGTGGTGATGCAGAAGACGAGGTCACTTCACAGAAGACCAGAGGACAGGACGAGGACAGGAGAGCATAACGTGATTTTAACAGAACTTTGAAGATCACCAGATCGAGAGGCGGATCAAGAAGCAGAACGAGTGTATCAATCCGTGTCTAACAAATTGATCAACAAAATGTGAGGAGACAGATCAAGGTTTATCAAAAGAACAAAACATAAATGATCTGTCTATAGGAGATCAACTTTGCCTTAGGTTTTAATTCATAGTTTAGTATACAGATTACAATATAAAGGAACAGAACGTGAGTCACGTTACAATCTGTACTAGACTTGGAATTAACAAGATACAAAATTGTAAAGAGGTAGAACACGAGTCATGTTCTGTATCTATAGAGAATCTACCTTAGACTAGTTCTGGAGGACTTTTAAGACAAAATGAAGAAGTCATTCTGTATATGACACAAAACGTAGGAAAAATTATTTCCAGATACTGTCTATCAGACATATTCAGAGACGTTCTGTCTACCAACAGAACATCACACGAGCTGCTCAACACAGATTGAAGGATGCTACAGATTTACCTAAATGAATCACAGCTAACATGTCCATGCCACGTCGGATGACGCATAGGACATACTCCAACAGATAGATTTATAGTCAGCAAACCAATAGTCAAAAGCACTATTAATGCTCTCTGTAAAAGTTGCACGACTTCAACGACTATAATTTATTACAGCCTTTAAATACACCACGCCTTCCAAAAAGACAAGAGAGAGAAGATAATGCACGAAATAGTGAATTCATGAGAGTGAAACAAAAGAGTGGAAGATGAATGGGTAAGGACGTCGATGCACTTAGAGATTTCCAGAAAATAAGCTTTAAGGATGCAAGATTCTCTCCGGTATTCAAGAAACCAATCAACATCAATTTGATTATAAATATTCTATCAAGTGTTGTAACTTAGTAGATAATTACACCCATATTTCTGAGAGTCTCACCCACTAGAACTTACAATAGTATAGATCTTTACCAGTCACAGTTCTAGTATCCTTCTTAGTCCCAAAACTATGAAGGAAGTCGAAATACAAACCCCCACCCAGATCTCATACTCAACGAGTTTAAATAAGCGAGTTGTAACCTCGTCCTTTACTAGTATAAATAAGCGAGTGAGAGCTCGTACTCAATGAGGATAAAGAATTGAGGAATCCAAGATTAAAAGATTTATCGATCTAGTTTGATGGACCGTGGACGTGGGGGGTTTCCTGAACTACGTTAAAATAATATGTGCTCTTTACTTTTTGCATTGAATTATTTGATTATGTACTCACACTTCACCAGCGAGCATATCATAATATGCGATTTGTGCACTTGAATCAATCTCTTAAAGAACACTCGAGTTTAATAACAAAATATTTTCTAAGTGTAGAGCAGAATAATATAATCACAGCTTCCGCACACAATTTGTATCAAGACAGACGTTATGGTAAGTTTCATAAAGTTACCAGTCGTTATGCTCCATATACAGATTGCTTACGTTCTGTGTCGAGAATCATAATTGGATAGATTCACTCTCTCTATTTTAGAAGGGTGTTATGTCACTTTATACAGCCATCTATCCATCACAAAAGTTGTCTTGATCTATTGCTCTTAGCAGAATGCGCGAAAAATTGTGTATTCCCCCATACACCACACCTGCTCTAACCGGGACCCCAACGCGATGTATTGCCAAAAATTTGGGGATTGCCTCACGTATCGTTACTAGACCTGATTGAAAATTCATTTTCAAAGGACTGCCTCATGAAGGAGTATGTAGAGAGAGAATAAATAAAAAATTAATTTATAAGGGCATTAGAAGACCATTAGACGTGAGAGTTTAGTTGTTGCAACTTATCGACTTTAGAGACCAATTTGAACAAAAACGGACCATAAATGATGATCCGTCATAGGGTGTCTACCCTAGGGGATGATTTGCTACTTTTCCCTTTATATAATTATTCTCGACGCACACAACTTAACATGTTTGTAATTGATATAACACGTCATGTATATAAATAATAAAATTTTGATAAAAAAATATTAATGTTTTACTTTTCGACTATAATTTATTGATTATGGTATAATTTAATATAATTTTTTTATAGTAATTTGTAAGCTTATGTGACAATATATATGATATTGTCACATCAACCACAAACACGTTAAGTTGAGTTTATCACGGATAGATGAATTCTTCTAAAGTACGTGATTCTTTATTATTAGTAATAAATTAAAAGGTTAAAAAATTATAATGCATCTAATATCTTGTTATACTCAAACCTTTTGAATGACCAATTTATTTGCAATCGTAAAATTTTTAGTTTTAGTTTTCGATGTCGTTGATTATCCAATAGTGTTTGGAAGCGTGTGTTTTTAAAGAATATAGATGGCTGAACCTCTTCTACAAGTCAGTCTTCTAATGCGAACACTCTTTCAACTCATATTTATTTCGAAAGGTAAAAGCATGAGACAAATCGTCAATTAGAATTAGTTTTGTTGTCTTGACTAGTAAGTTTATCTTATCAATCCTGATCACTAGATGAACTATATTAATCAGATTAAATTGGATGATTAGTTTTGCCTAGTCGAATTATTATCGCTCCGTAAATAGTTTGAGTTTGGTTTACATCGATAGACTTCCTCAATCCTGAACTCAAAGGTTGTTATTATACGACTTCTCTCATATTCAAGCACTAAAGCTAAATCCTCTTACTCTACTGTTATTTTGTCATGCCTTGGTTCATTCTGTTAGTAAATTCTAACCCCCATCGAACTCGAATTCAATTGGAGTTCAAAGTGATAAGTTTTTTTGGACATATTCGATAATGATTCAATCTTATAACAGCTTGATATTATACAATTAGATAAATTAGTTACTGATGCTATACAATTTATACTATGGAAGACATTGCCTCGTAATGTATACCTTAGACATAATGAGAAAATGAAAATATCAAATATGTAAAGACTACAAAGTGAATTATAATTATATTATACTCTTTTCCCTCTGTCCACCAAGTTTCCTCTCACTTTGTCATTTTAGTTTGTCCACCAAGTTTCTTCTCACTTTTTTTTCTTCTATTTTTGGTAACCCTTCTCCACTTACTATACTTTAATGTGAGTTCTGTTATCCACTCACAATATATTACACATCATCTAACTTTTTATGAATCTCATTCTTCACTCACTACACTTTACGCTAACTTTACCCTTTACCGATCAAAGTCAACCCATTTTATTAAAATCTGTGCCGGGTCAAAATGGAAAGAACTTTGGTGGATGGAAGGAGTATTACACTCCATCCGTCCACAAAAAATGTGCATATTTGGTTTTGACACGTGTTGTAATGAATGGTTTAAATGTGTTGTGAATGAAATACATCTCATATTATTTACCAATTAAATATGTACACGTATGTAAGTGATTTATTATTAAATAAATTAAATATGTTATGAGTGAATTATGATTCTCACGTTATTTATAATTAAATAAGTAATGCGAGTAATTAAAAAATTAGTACTCATTAACTTAACAATATATATATAATTATTAAAAATAAAAACCTAAAATTTACGGATAAAATAATAAATAAAAAATGTACGTTAATTTATTTATATAATATAGATAATCCGAATCCAACTAAAAGATCAAGGACATGTTTATTGGATGAATGAGATAAGAATCCGAATATAGATCAACCCAGACTTAATTAATTTGGTTCTGGATTATAGATATAGTTTGCGGCTATATAAATATAATGAACTGGGTCTTCTTCCAATTCCGATCTCTGGATCACTCCTGAGAAATTCGACTTCGATTTCGATTCCGATTCCCACTCCGTTGGTTTGGTATAACATAGTTTCGTGCCCTTGGTAAGAACATTCATCGAGATAATTATTGTCAATTTAATTCTCATTCAAATCATTATCATATTCGTGTAACCAAAACGAGTTCAGATCCTTCGAGTTACGCTGCAATTTGTTGGATTGAAAAATCCTTGTTTACAATTGATATTAATAAAGTTATATGTTTCTGATATATAGCTAGTTCATCCAATCAGTTCAATTCCTCTCAAAATTTGTGGAGGTGTTGTTATCTGGTGACCCAAGCCAATCTCTGCGCGTAGTCGTTTTTAATTTTCAGAATGAAGACGCTGACTGCTTCCTTGGCGATTGTGGTGGCTCTTCTTCTTGTCGTGGCTCAGCTACCCCTAGGCCTCGCCTTCTCATCTATCGTTCCGGCATTCTTATGGTCGCCTCATCTAATTGGGTAAATCATATTTGTAGTTTCTTGTATGTTATTGTAGATTCCCCACCCCTGTGTTTTATCTATATCCTTGGCCATTAATTGGCAATGCTCTTCCCAGCATAGTGTCGGTAAGTTGATATTGTTATTGGGTAGCATGCTTGATGTTTCGAATCCTACTATTGTTGCTTAGTTTGTCTCTTTTTCCAGTTTGATCTAAAGGGTGTTTCACAAATCCTTTTAAAGAGCTTATCAGCTATAAGTTCCTCTTAGGATGTTATTAGAGCTCGTAAGATGAATCTCGAAAATAAGTTTTTTGGAATGACTCACCTTATAAGGTATTACAAATAATAAAGTTGTAACTACAAAACTAAAATATAATACTTCCTCCGTCCATGAAAAATGTGTTGTGAGAAAGTCGACACAATTTTTAAGAAAAAGTTGGAAAATGTGTTTTTAGTGGAGAAGAGTTTCATAAAGTAGAATATATGTAAAGTTAAAATATTGAGTGTTTTGTGGGAATATGTCTAAAAAAAGAAAGTATCCTTTCTGTTGACGGCCCAAACAAGTAATGAGAGTACACTTCTAAATCAAGATCTCTTAGTTTGGGAGCAAATACTATCTTTTTTCCATAGACTTGGTTGCCCAGCACTTTGAGGTGCTTACAAGCTATAGAACATCTCATAATTTCTTCTAAAGTGCTTATAAGCTTATTCTGCTCGTTCAAACACCCTCTTACAACTACAAAGAGACTAAAATGTCATCCAATAATGTAGGATGTACGCCATTATCATATCATGTGCATGCTTTAGTGCTTTAAGAGTTCTGGTACGAATCTTGTATGCTTGATCTAAAGAATAAATTCACAGTATCATTTTCTCCTGAATCCTGATACATGTCATACTTACCTTGATCTTGCAAATCTGTTTAATTGTTTTCTTTTCTCATGCTGCTCTGCCCCCTTTGTTCTTCAACTTTTGTATATTATATGTACTTATCCGTGCTGCAAAATGTTTGTACTAAACAAACCTCCGTACTGCCTTTTGAATCCAGCTGTTTCAAATTTGAAGCTATAGTCCTTTGGTCTTTTTTCAATTGTCGATGAGTAAATGTGGTCATAGTTTTTCCCTTAAATGAACGTCTTGTGGAAGGATCTTTTTGTACCAGTCTTTCTATCACATTTCAAACTTTATTAATAAGCTAAGCAGATGGAAGATCACAAATTTAGTTAAGTCCACATTCTCCTTAAGGTAACTAACTCCTAAATGTCTGTATATTCTACTTTGCATCAAGATAATGAAATTGTTGCTTCTTAATTGCTAGTAGTAACCCCCGACCCATTCTCTAGTTTCTATAATAATGTGCCCATGAACCTGTGACATTAAAAGCTTTCATAATTCATACAATATTTATCGAAATCTTTGCAACCATGTGACAGGAAGAAAGGAATGGTTGATTATAGAACTCTTGCTCCTAGAGATTTAGCTAAGTCTACAATGGCCGAAGGTGGATGGTCGAAATATTTGGTATGCTCATCCTTAGTTTACGTATTTTGATAACAATATATTGGAATGTCTAGAGCAAACTAGGGAAAAATAACAAATTAACCCTTACAATAGACACTCCTATGGTGGATGACCCCTTATTGTAAGATTTTGTTCAAATTCACCCCCAACATGAACCATTTGTGTGCGAGTGGAGATTTTTGAGAAATATCATATTTCAAACACTTTGTGTGCTTGGTTGAGCTTGTAATTTTAATTTAATTACTGCTAAACACTCCGTTCCAAATTCATCGCTACTAAATTTTGGTTTCACGTACGATGGTGTCCATAGATAAGGATAAACTCGGGCTGTGTCTCCTCAACCTCCTCCATGCTCGGACAATCTTTGTATTTATTTATCTGTTTCAGCTAGTTCCTTCTTCTTTATAGTTTGTATCATTACATTCACCATTTATTTCAACTTCATGCAAACAGTCTACTATAATGGCTCAATTTTTTAACATGAACATAACCAACAAGAAGAATATCCATAGCGCTTTTGAAAATTGAACTTTTATTGGTTTCAACACATTCTTTGTGATTAAAATATTATTATCATCTTTAGCAATAATTGAATTAAAATTACAAGTTCAACCAAGCACACAGATTGTTTAAAATATGATATTTCTCACAAACTTTCACACGTACACAAACTGTTCGACGAAATGCTCAATGAGGGGTTAATTGCAGCACTTTCTACACGTTTGGGGTGAATTTGAACAAAACCTTACCATAAGGGGCTATAGGGATGTTTACCTTAGAGATTTATTTGCTACTAACCCAGCAAACTATTATGAAAATATACATTCGCATATATGTTGTGGAAGTTTATAAAGTGATTTTTTCCTTGTATGCAGTGCTCAAGTCAGGAAGTACAACAATCCAATAACATTGCCTTTCTTTTTATTGGATCAGAGGTATTAATCTTTCTTCTTAGATTTTTTTTCTTTCTTCCTTTCATTCTTTTGCCTCTTATAGACACTTGTGTGCGTGAGAGAGAAATTTTCATGTTTCTGGATATGCGGATCCTGCTCTACCTTCGCATCTTTGAAATTAGATCTCTCTTCTTGATCAATTGTTTCTTTGTATACCATTTGTCCTATGGTCATGCTATATTATGAAAATATAGATGATCACCTCCATTGTTAGGGTGCAGAATGGAGAAGATGAAGTGGGCCTTGTCGAGCAAAGTGGGCCTTGGCCTCTACAAGTTTATCGCAGGCGGGGAAGGGCTTAAGCCTTTGGGCTGGACTTCTGTTCTGTTATTTATTTTATTAATTCTAGTCTAAGGGTTACATTATTCTATTTGTGGTAGGAGACGAATTAGCAGTAGTATATAATATTGTTAATTAGGGTTTGGAGATTATTATTGAAGTGAATAGATTTGTGAGCCTGAGGCTGATCAAGCGTTTCTTTCCGTTCGAGTATTCTGTTCTAACAATTTGGTCCGACCTGCCGGATCCTTTTCCCGCCGACATGGGCACGCGTTCCACCGCGGAACGATTGAACAAGCTTGAAGCCAATCAATTTGCAATGAAGAAATCGCTGGAGGAGATTGCAGCGACTTTGGTGGTGATTTCGAAAGCCATCGAGATGCCGCCGGCGACGGGTTCTACGCTATCCGAGAATTCTTCACACGCAGCTATTGGCGCGGTGCAGCTGCCGCCCTTTTGTGGCGCTGACCCGATTGGTTGGTTGGCTCGTGCCAACCAGCAATTTGAGATTCACGGCACGAACGCCGAAAAGAAGGTGGCGTTGGCGGTGGCGGCTATGGAGGAGGCCGCACTATATTGGGTAACCTTTCTGCGTTCTCGCAAGCCGGCACTCACGTGGGAGGAGTTCTCGAAGGCGATCGTATCGCGATTTGATACTCATTTCAAAGGGGGCCCCTTTGAGCGCTTGGCCGACGTGAAGCAATCTGGTTCGGTGGAGGACTATATCAATCTGTTTGTACAGCTAGCCGGCCAGGTTCCGGGTCTCAGTGACGAGCACTATCTGGGATACTTTATGAAGGGTTTGGCTGACTCGGTACGAGGTGCACTCAGGTTGTTACGTCCCGGAGATGTGGAGACGGCAATGGAGCTTGCAAGGGATGTGGAAGATAATTTGGCACTGCAGCCCGGAGGTCGAGCGAGTAGCGGAATAGTTAGTGCGCCTATTCGCGCTAACAACTACGCGAGGCCAGTTTTTGGTACAAATTCAGGGTCAGGAACTACTCCTGGCAATCGTGGAGGCTCGGCGGCGGGTTATGGGGCGAAGCAAACACCCTCGGGTGGACCGGGGCAGAATGCAAATCGGCCACGTTTCACTCGTCTTTCGCCAAATGACTATGCAGATTTACGGGCGAAAGGGTTGTGTTACCGCTGCAAGAAACCATACACGCCGGGGCATGAGTGCCCGTTGAAGCAACTACGGGTTCTGTTAGCGGAGGAGGACGAGCTACTTGACTTTGGTCAAGCAGAGTTTCTGGAGACTGTGGAATCAGTCTATCCGGGGGATCCGAACGAAGAACCAGAGGGAGGAGAGGGATCACTTCCGGTGTATTCCATGGCTGGAATCTCCAGCCCGCGTACTATGCGACTTCGGGGAGTAATTCGCGGACGCACGGTGACGGTGTTGGTTGACAGCGGTGCCAGTCATAACTTCATTTCGGCGTCCCTAGTCCCAAAGTTGAAGCTGCAAATGGACCGAATCGGCAAGTTTGGGGTTCAGTTAGGGGATGGAAGGCGCCAGAAATCTGAGGGTGTGTGTAGAGAGGTACTCGTTTCCTTAACCGGATGCGAGGTGTTGGCGGATTTTTACGTGTTCGCCTTGGGAGGTGTGGATATAATTTTGGGAGTAGCCTGGCTGGCCACGTTGGGGGTTGTGCGAACTAATTGGGAGTCTATGACGATGGAATTTGCTTGACAAGGAAAATGCATCGAGTTAAGAGGAGACCCAACACTGTGCCGGGGACCTGTGGGATTGAAGGCATTGTTTCGAACACAGGAGGGGGAGTTTTGGGCGGTGATCCTCGAGAGGGAACCTGCGAAATCAGTCAAAGCTGAGCCGGCCCGCGTTGAACGCGTACTGCGAGAATTTGCAGTGGTATTTGGGGAACCGTCGGGACTTCCTCCGTGTCGGGCAACGGATCATAGAATCGAGCTAGCACCAGGTGCGGGTCCGGTGTCAGTGCGTCCGTATCGATACGGGCAGGTTCAGAAGGATGAGATCGAAGAATTAGTGACCGACATGCTGTTAGCAGGGATAATCCGTCCCTGCTCGAGCCCTTTCTCGAGCCCGGTGCTGCTAGTTAAAAAGAAAGATGGTAGTTGGCGATTCTGTGTGGACTATCGGGAATTAAATAAGGTGACGGTGCCAGACAAGTATCCGATTCCGGTGATTCAAGAAATGCTGGATGAGCTGGCTGGAGATGTTATTTTTTCTAAAATTGATCTTCGCTCGGGGTACCATCAGATCCGAGTTGCGATGCCGGACATACCCAAAACTGCTTTTCGCACTCACAGCGGACATTACGAGTTTCTGGTGATGCCTTTTGGCCTAACAAATGCACCGGCTACTTTTCAGTCGACTATGAATGATTTGTTTCGGCCTTTCCTGCGTAAATTTGTACTCGTCTTCTTCGATGACATTCTGGTTTACAGCCGCTCGTGGGAGGAACACCAGGAACATCTGGTGCAAGTCTTGCAAATTTTGAAGGATAACCAATTTAAAGCTAACCGAAAGAAATGTTCATTCGGGTGCTTATCGGTTGAGTACTTGGGGCACATAATTTCTGGAGTAGCGATGGATCCTTCCAAAGTTCAGGCAGTAGTGGATTGGCCCAGGCCGAGATCAGTTAAGGATGTGCGAGGGTTTCTAGGCCTAACTGGGTACTACAGGAGATTCGTTCAGAATTATGGCTTGATGGCGCGGCCATTAACAGCCCTTTTAAAGAAGACAGCCCCTGTTAAGTTCGAGTGGAATACCGAAGCGGAGGAAGCGTATCAATGACTGAAGAAAGCATTAACAGAAGCTCCGGTCCTTGCTATGCCGGACTTTTCTCGGCAGTTTGTGGTGGAGTGTGATGCGTCCGGAACCGGAGTTGGTGCGGTTTTGATGCAAGATAGGCGGCCAGTTGCTTATTTTAGTAAATCGCTTTCGGAGCGGATTATTTCAAAGTCAGCCTATGAAAGGGAACTGATGGGGTTGGTGTTAGCCGTGCAGCATTGGCGACCTTATCTTATGGGGAGACGTTTTGTAGTGCGTACCGATCACAGTAGTTTGAAGCATTTATTGTCTCAGAAAATTGTCACGCCGGCACAGCAGATGTGGGTTGCGAAATTGTTGGGCTATGATTGTGTCATTGAGTATAAAAGTGGGGTTGCTAATGCAGCAGCCGATGCCTTATCGCGGCGAGGGGAAACATGCTCGCTCGCAGCGTTGAGTGGACCGGAGTGGTTGGATATGCGTGAGGTTTTGCAGGAGCAGGAGCAGGATGCACATATTCAGAGCCTTATGCAGGCGTTAAAGGAGCAGCCCAGAAGCCGCGTCGGGTTCGAAATTCGTGGGGGGCAGCTCTTTTATAAAGGCCGAGTGGTCCTTGCAGCAGATTCGGTTTGGATTTCGCGGTTATTGCATGAGTTTCATGATACTCCCGTTGGGGGCCACGCTGGGGCTTTTCGCACGTATCGACGTCTAGCATTGTGTGTCTATTGGAAAGCGATGTTTCGTAGGGTGCAAGAATACGTGGCGCGGTGCTTAATCTGTCATAAATCAAAGTATGAAGCGATGTCTCCAGCAGGGCTCCTACAGCCTTTACCAATTCCAGAATTGCTTTGGGAAGATCTATCCATGGATTTCATTACATGTTTGCCTAAGTCGCGGGGATACTCGATGATTATGGTGGTTGTGGACCGGCTGTCCAAATATGGTCATTTTGTAGCTCTTAAGCTGCCCATATCCGCCCGATCGGTCGCTGAGAGTTTTGCAAGGGAGGTGGTTCGTTTGCATGGGATTCCACGTTCGATAGTCAGCGATAGGGATCCCTTGTTTGTTAGTACTTTCTGGAAGGAGTTGTTTACTCGTTCGGGGACCCAATTGAAGTTTAGCACGGCTTATCATCCTGAAACTGATGGTCAGACAGAAGTGTTGAATTGAATAGTCGAGACGTATTTGCGTTGTTTTACTTGTGAACAGCCGAAGCAGTGGACACGTTGGTTACCTTGGGCAGAGTATTGGTATAATACTTCTTATCAGACAGCCGCTCAAATTTCTCCTTTTGAAGTGGTGTACGGGCGGAAACCTCCTACAATTCAGCGTTTCTTGCCGGGAGAGTGTAGGGTAGCTGCGGTGGCGGATGAGTTGGAGAGTCGTGATGTTATCCTCTCAAGATTGAAAGAAAACTTGGTAAAAGCTCAACAACAAATGGTTAAGTTTGCAAACCGACGTCGCCGGCAGGTCGAATTTGAAGTGGGTGATCGTGTATTCTTAAAGGTGCGGCCGTTCCGTCAAACGTCCGTGGCTGGGCAGCGGCATCATAAGTTAGCTGCAAAGTTTTACGGGCCGTTTGAAGTGGAT
Source organism: Leonotis leonurus (assembly GCA_026898415.1). Taxonomy (NCBI): domain Eukaryota; kingdom Viridiplantae; phylum Streptophyta; class Magnoliopsida; order Lamiales; family Lamiaceae; genus Leonotis; species Leonotis leonurus. Next base: position 1,482,437 of record JAPKLX010000073.1, read on the forward strand.
AAGCGTGTTGGTCCTACTGCTTACAGATTGAAGCTACCGGCCTGGAGCAGAATACACCCAGTTTTTCATGTTTCGCAGCTACGTCGCGTAGTGGGGGATCATCCTGTGGACGAGGTGCTGCCGGAGAGTCTCGAGATGCAAGTGGGACCGGTTTTTGAGCCTGAAGGGGTGCTGGAAAGCAGGAGGGTGAGCGTGGATGGAAGGGTAAGCGAGCAAGTGCTGATCAAATGGGTGGGGCAGCCGGAAGATGATGCAACTTGGGTCGAGGTGGGACCTTTTCAGCAGCAGTTTCCTGCATTCAACCTTGGGGACAAGGTTGTTTCGATGGGGGATGGAGTTGTTAGGGTGCAGAATGGAGAAGATGAAGTGGGCCTTGTCGAGCAAAGTGGGCCTTGGCCTCTACAAGTTTATCGCAGGCGGGGAAGGGCTTAAGCCTTTGGGCTGGACTTTTGTTCTGTTATTTATTTTATTAATTCTAGTCTAAGGGTTACAGTATTCTATTTGTGGTAGGAGACGAATTAGCAGTAGTATATAATATTGTTAATTAGGGTTTGGAGATTATTATTGAAGTGAATAGATTTGTGAGCCTGAGGCTGATCAAGCGTTTCTTTCCGTTCGAGTATTCTGTTCTAACATCCATGGTAATATAATTTTATGCCAATTTTTTGAAGCATATTTTTTAAGAGTGGATTAATAAATGCGTCTGTTGCATTTTTTCTATGATTCTGGAATATATATTAAAAAATAATTGGGGATCTTCTTTTCCAAAACTCATTTATATACTTTTTGGGTTTGTGGCCTTGTGTGTGGAAATATTTCAAAGAAAATATATGATGGATCCATGCATGTCTTCAATTGGAAAATTAATGGTGTTCTGAAGAACAACCAAAAGTTATGCAACTTTGATGCTATTGTATTGTTATTTCTTACAGAAGCTTGTTACATGCATTTCCTATGCAGTTACAATCTCTGGAAGTTTCCAGACTCTCGAAGACTGATCCAGCACTTGTGGACTTGCTTAAGGTTACTCAGTCAGCTCTTTACTCGAATAAATATATTGCTTTTGTTAAATTTAGTATAATATCATTTGGCATGGTTTGCTAAAGTTTGGCTTCTTCATGATAGGACTCATTTTCCAACTCCAATTCCTCTGTGGCCTTCCCTTACGTTGTTGCTGGAGAGGAGCAATTGTCTATAGAGAATTCTTTGATTTCAGAGTTTGCTGAAATTTGTCAGCATAGTCTTGGAGTCAACAGTATTGCTTTAGTAGGGTCATGTTCTGTGGATGGTGAAAATTTTGATAAACTAAATGATGTTCACTCAGTTCAGGTAAGTAGCACCAATGACCGCGAAACCTTGCTGCTTTTTATCCTGGGCATACTCAGTGACATGGTGTAATTTCATTGTAGGACTACATGAACTCAAGGATTGAAAAGTTTTCGGAGGGGCACACTGATCTGATTGTCTTGTGCTCTGGAGGTTCCCCATTATTGCAGGATTCTCATCAACCAGATTCTGAAAGTATGTTGTGTTAAAAAAGATGCTAGTGGGGTTACTGAATTATCATTTATTTACTTGGTTTTTATTTTTTTCCTACATTCCTTCACTTTCATATATAATGTGCCTACCTTCTGTTGAGTCTGGAAGTTGAGGTGAACCAACAATTCGATTACATATGCAGGCAACATTCTTTCTCAACTCCTCAATGTTGTGAATGAGATAGGTGCAAAATATACGTTTCTCTACATCTCTGATCCATTTAGATCTACTGAGTACCGCTCGCACCGTGAAGTTGAAAGATTCCTTGCTGAAGCTAACATGGGAAATGTATCAACTGATTCCATTGGCTGTGATGAAGTTTGCCAGATCAAGTCATCTCTCTTGGAGGGAATTCTAGTGGTAAGTAATACTGAGTTTGATACTAGTATGAATCTTTTGGAAGAAGTTGGGCATTGATTGAGGCTTGAAAGCAAAATATTATAAATTCTAGTTTCTTATGTTCGTCAATTCACATCAAAGTTCATGTTTTTAACTTTATATATATGTATGTGTTTTTTCTTTTTTCCAGGGGCTTGTCTTGCTTATTATTTTGATATCGGGACTCCGCTGCATGATGGGTATTGATACTCCTACAAGGTTTGAGACTCCAGAAGCATCTTGATCCGGCCGGTTACCTACAGAGCAGAGGGTGTATGTTTCGGGTACGTAGTTGTGAGACGTTGGTTATCTGCTACATAATTTCCTTAGAAACCTACCGAATAGAGCTTGAAGCAACAAGCATTTGCATATATATAATGTTATGTTAGTAAGTTGAATAATGGAAATGGCTTTGGACAAAGAGTTTCTTTCTCTATTCTCATATGGGTTGTTACACTCACAGAGTCGCATCCAATTTCCTTCCTCTTGTATTATATATTTGTAAGCTTATCCATTGCATTGCATTGCATTAAAAAGAATAGGCAGGGATGAAGATGAGATTCAGACGGGGCATTTATAGAAACAAACGCATCTAGCTGGAATGATAGTAGCGTTGCAACGAATAGCGGTAAGATCAGTTAACCTCATGCACTCTTGGCATTCTTTGATCCCTTCTTTGGCGCATGCTTGTCTTGCAAAATCAACAAAGCATTCTTCTGCTGCTTCTGCACCCCACTTTACTATTAATCTTCCTCTTTCATCTGCATCAGCATCCATGCTTGCAACGTTAATTCATTTCATTTCAAGATTAATATACACACGCACAAATATTAATTAGTTCAGACCTGCAGGAGGAAAATTAATGAGAAAGCATACGACCACTACCAACACAAATTTTTCACAAGTATTTTCAACCATCTTTTTTCAATTCCTACTCGATCAGTGGCCGACCGTTTTTCTTTTTCTTTTTCTTCTTTCTTCTTTCTTCTTTGAGGATCGATGATTATCATTTTATGTGCCATATTGTTTGTGTTTATATAAGCCAAGACCAATTTGAATTTTGGTGTCTATTTATTTAATTGATCTTATTTGATTTGGTATAAACTGCAATTCATTTCTGTATGCATTGATTTCATTGAATCTAGGGTTGAGATTTTAAATATTCAAAATATCTCAAATTATTTTATGCAACTGTCATGGATAAATTGGGTAAATCAAAATTACTACATTCTAAATTAATTTCATTTATATATGCAAACCGACTTAATCACATCCCTTACAAAACCAATTTCATCTCAAAAATTAATTCTGCATTTAGTTATATTCCATAATTTATAAGCAATAATTTTATAAAAAATAATTATGATTAATAATCGACATTGCTTAATTACAATTACAAGAAATTAATGCTTGAATCATACTAAATATTATAATATGTTTGAATCTACTAAATTTAATTAAAGATAAATATCTAATGAAAATGCTTAATTATAAGGAATCTAACGCTTAAATCATTATACTATAATGCATAAGGGAATACATAAGGAACACATGGAAATATTAAATATTCAAAGTTTTGATACACTAACATTCATGCTAACACATGGAAATATTAAATATTCAAAGTTTTGATACACTAACATTCATGCTCTTAAATCGTAATGCATATTAATAATAAAAAAAAACGTGGCAGATTATTTGCATAATTGATTATCTTTCAAAAGATGTCTAAGAATTAAATTGATATGTTGGTATTTTCTCTTTCATAACATTTTTTCTTCCTAAATTATTTTTTATTTCTTTTGTAAAAAATATTTGTAATATGTATTTTAAATTAAAAATCTCAACAAGAGCTTTAATTTGATATATGATATATAAAAAATTAATTTAATATGCAAAAATTACGATAAATTAATAAATTGGAGAATTATATATATATATATATATATACATTTTATCACATATATAATTTGTATATATAAAAATATGAAATGTTGCTACGTATAATTATATATATATTTTTTAGTTTTGTACTTTTGTCATTTTTACTATTAATACTAAATATATTATTATTTATATTTTTATATAAATATTAATTATGAAAATTCTTAAATATTAAAACAGATGTATTATTAAGATTAATAATATACATATATTATATGAAAAATATATAAGTAAAAGATATAAAATATTGTATATGCTGTTATAATGAATTTAATCAAAATTTTATTTAAAGATACTATGATTTGATATATTAAAACAACTTTTCTAACAATAACAATTACAAGGGTCTATACTATTTTATGCATAAACTAATATCTAAAATCAAAAATCAACTTGAATGACAATTTTGTATTTAACTTCAAATTAATAATTCATTAGATAAAAATAGGTCAAATAATTTTTTATTACATAACAAAAATTAGAATATTATTACAAAATCAACTACAAATAATGATGACTTCAAATATATGTATTATGAATTCTTTTAAATATACATACATGTTTAAGTAGTTAATTTTTTTTATGATTATAAAAAATTAATACTCCCTCCGTCCAGCTATTTCCGGCTTATTTCTTTTTTGCACGTAGATTAAGGAATAATGTAAAAGTTAAAAAAGTGGTGAGATCCACACTTTTTAAAGAGTAACTTTTTGTCATTTAAGAAAACAAGTCAATAATAGTGGGACAACCAAAAAAGGAAAACAAGCCACTTTTAGCAGGACGGAGGAAATACTATTTACTCAATGTATATATATATATATATACATAGGATATAGATCATATAGAAAATGATTTTAAAGTAGGAAATATGAAATAATCACAGCCATTAATCACTTTGATCGGACGGTTGGAATTAATCAATAATTTAATCATATTTAATTACCTTTAATCGGACGGTTGGAATTAATCAAAAAGCTCTCATAGATTTAGTCAAACGTGGCCACTTTTAGTGGGACGGAGGGAGTAATACATAAGGACAACTAAGTAATTTTTGTATGTGAGAGAATAAACGTATGCTTTATATACTGCATGTTGTGAGAAATTTAAGGGAATTAAAAGGAAACTGCCGTTAATTTAAGATTATGGTTATTTACTTTCTATAATTATGAGATTGGAGAATTAAAGGTGGTAATTATGGGATTGGAGAATTAAAGTGGTTATTTATTTTCCATAATTATGAGATTTGAGAATTAAAGTAGGGAATTAACGTCTGGAACTTGTTGTGAACATGATAGAAGAACAGTTCGAAGGTACGCGTGCATCGTGAATTACAATTGTAGACAATTGTGAACTGTTATATTCGATATTATGCATCATTTAGTAGCAGGTTATGCATTGTCGTTTTGTTTAGTTGAATTCATTGAAGATTTTCAATTTGAATCAAAACATAATATTGAACTGTTCAATTCGTTATAATGCATTATCAGTAATAAGATTATGCATTGTCGTTTGTTGTAGTTGAATTCATGATGATTTTTATTTTAAATCAAAACAGTTCTATGCATTTAAATGCATTGTATTTAACTGTTAAATGCATTATATTTAACTGTTAAATGCATTGTGAAAATATAATTGAGTTACAATTATATTTACAAATGCATTGTATTTAACTGTTAAATGCATTATATTTAAATATTAAATGCATTGCATTTTGAATGCGTATGGGCGGAGTTAGAAATCATCATCGTCGTCGGCCTGTTCTCTTCACAACGGCGCGCTACATCGTTGGAGGGTGGAGGTTGGAGTGCTTTTCAAAAAAGTTGAGAGATTGAGTTGGTTGAGTGTGAATGTTGCTGGATGGAGTCTCAAAATTTTCATCGTCCTCGTTAGGGATGGCCATTTTGCCCGACCCGGCCCGGCCCGGCCCAAGCCCGACGGCAATGGGCCGGCCCAAAGATCAAATGGGCGGGCTTGGGATAAATTTTTTGGCCCATGGGCCGGGCTTGGGCCGATTTCTGAGCCCGAGCTACCCGGCCCAGTACTGTTTGTGTATTACTATATTATATTTATAATTTTGTATATGTAATTACATTTATAATTTTGAAGTGAGAGAACAGAGAATAAACCCTAGTCAGTCGTCAATGTTTTAATATATATATTGCAGAGGATTGATATAATTATTTAAAAACTTATATTTGTTTTAGAAAAAAAAAAACTGTAGTGGGCCGGCGCAGGCACGCCCGGCCCATGTCGGGCTGGGCTTGGGCTTGATATTTTGGCCCGCTCGGGCCACGGGCCTGGGCCGAGCCAGATTACAGCAACCTTGGGCTGGGCCTGGGCAGGTAGAAACCCGGCCCAGCCCGGCCCAGCCCGGCCCATGCCCATCCCTAGTCCTCGTCCACTAATGCAGTTCGTCGACCTTTCTTCATTTTCTCGTCGAGATGCAGTGTTTGGAGCGAGATGTTGTATTCTTGTTTCGAAAAAATGGCAGAGATTGAGTGTAATTTTTGTGGAAAAGGAAACTGCATTTTGCAGTTGTTAGAATATAGGGGATGATTGTTTTTTTCCTTTATTATGCATAACCGCCCACTTCATTTTTTACCAAAATAACCTTTATGCATTGTTATAATACAATACAAGCGAATTGAATGACAATTTAGGCGCATTTTTCGTTTTAATCATGGCCGTCGGATTGTGTTGATTTAATGGCCCGGATCATTTCCTATTTTACACAATTTTAACACTTTATACCCGAACCCTTCCCTATATATATATATGTACATTGTGTATATATATATATATAAGATCAATTATATGTAGATCATTAATAAATAAAATTTTGCTCAAAGTATTGAAAATCATAATACACTCATAAAAATAATCATGGATAATTTTACTATATCAAACAAATTATTATTTTTCAAATCAATTAAAAATTGTCAAATTACATAAATAAATGTGCACGATTAGATATTGGAACCTAATTGTGCCCGAACAACCGATTCACAATACGTTTATATTTATATTGGGTTTGTATATGAGGAAATTTGTGAGATAAATAACTTTCAATTTGTCGGATTGATAGTCGGGTTGGATCAGATATATAGATATGATCGGATAGAGTTGGGACATTTATAGAAACAAACGCATCTAGCTGGAATGATAGTAGCGTTGCAACGAATAGCGGTAAGATCAGTTAATCTGGTGCACTCTTGGCATTCTTTGATCCCTTCTTTGGCGCATGCTGGTCTTGCAAAATCAATAAAGCATTCTTCTGCTGCTTCTGCACCCCACTTTACTAATATTAATCCTCTTTCATCTAATTTATCACAAATTAAGCACCATACAACCACTACCAACACCAATTTTGCACTAATATTTTCAACCATCTCGATTTTCTACTTCTTCTTCTTCTTTCTTCTTTGAGGATCGATGCTTAATTATCATTTTATGTGCCATATTGTTTGTGTTTATATAAGCCAACACCAAGTTGAATTTCAATTTCGGTGTTTATTTATTTAATTGATCTGATTAGATTTGCTGTAGACTGCAATTCAATTCTGTACGCATGTATTTAAATATTTGCCATTAATATTATAGGAATGTGGAATTTATTTTTTTTAAATAGAAGTTGATTTATTTTCTCATTTCTTAAATAAAAATTCTTTCTTATATAATTCATCAAAAAATATATATATATTTTCCATATATTATAGTAGCTATATATATATATATATTGTGCATGCTATATGAAATTTCCGCCATCAATATATCGAATATTAGGAAATAATGTAGTACATTTCAATTAATCACCAAAATATCACCAAAATTTAATACGATTTTATACTAGAATAAATTTAAATAGCCATAACTGACCATATATGTAAAAAGAACAAAGTAAGTTGTTTATAAATAATTATAGATTATGAAATTATACAGCTGACTATATATCTGGAGTGGTGAATCAAACTTTTGTTTCCCACGCTTAATCACAAGAATCCAACAACCCATATTCACTATTAACATAACTTAATTGTATCAACTCATTTCTCATACGCATATTATCTAATCATGTGACATTTTGTTGCATTAACACAAGATTGCAGTATTAAATATCAAGATTTATAATATATATATATATATATATAATATAAGAAAAATATATATTGAATTTTAAATCATTAGTTATAACGCATGTCACTCTCGTATTAACACAACAAGAGATATGACCTACCTTTTTAATTTCTATATGCTGAATTTCTTTTCTTTTTATTACAGTTATCGCATTTTAAAAGAATTAATTAAGCAATCAATGCTAAAAGTTCATTATAGATTTCCACGACTTGGATCAATATTGTTTTCATCCCCTTAATTCCCTTATAAGAGTAAAGCAATCCAGTTTTAGATCTACATAGCTCTCTAGAGTTCACTGAGGGGTGTGAGAAATAAAGGCAAATTTATCAAGTAGATCGAGTGCAAGGAGATACAATAAGTTGTTGGCAATTTATGTCTTATCAGGCAGAGGCAGCATATCTATATGACTATATCTATATACTACTATATTAAAACAACATCAATTGTAATGCAAATTATGTAATTATATTCAAATTAATGGCTTATTATATAAATGTAGATTAAATGATATTAACTACTAATAAATAATAATTAAATCTTTCAAATTACTAGGTTATGAAAGTAACTACCCAAATATTTGTATAATTATATTAATTCAAAATTTTAATCTATTTTTGTATGTAGAAATATATTCAATATACATCTTAAATTTTTTAAAAAAAATGTTATAATATAAACAACATTACAAAATCATGATAATAATTGTTCAAATAATCTAAAAATAATTATTAAAAACTTATTTTAAATGAGTAAATTAAATATAGAAGGCTAACATTAATTCACATTATGTAAAATATACGGTTAAGATATTTTCTCATTCATATGTGTTACCTATATATGGAGTTAGGTTGATATGAGAGGAAAAAAATTATGTATATTCAAACAGTCTAAAATTAATAATTAAAATTTATTTATTTATTATAAGTACTTTATATTAGGGACATAAAATTTTATTTTTAATAGATAGTTGATATATATATATATATATATTTCATTTCCCACCCAATAAGACTACCTATATATATATATAATTAATGTACTGATATTTATACACAATTTTTGTAATATATATGTGATTATTACATTTGTTCTTATATTATTAATGATTACTTTTATTATAATTGTTTTATTCATTTAAACATTTTATGAAGTAAGTTAAATTAATTTCTTTTTGTAAATAGTGTAAAAAAGTCTCTTATAAGAATTCTACAAGGAACATAATATATTATTTATTACATAATGTGAAAAATAAAAGAATGATTCATGATAATTTTTATAGTTCAATGTTCTCATTAGTAGCACTATAATTTTTTTAAGGTAATATATTACTTCAAATAATATTTATATTATTTTTGTTACCTAAGGCCACTATGAATTGAACACAAACATTAAAAAAATGAGACTTAATATTTTAAAGATATTTTTTTTTTCTGAGAAAGTAATCAATTTTAATGAAATTGTCCAATAAGAACACGTTATCACTCTTAGCCTACCAATTGAGTAATATTTTTTTTTTAGATAATTGTCACTGAATACATAAACTAACCACAATTTCTGTTATTGTACATGAACTATAAAATCTACTCAACAATGCATCAACTATCATTTTTTAGCTAATTAATACATCTGGCTATTTTCGGTCAAACTAGGGAAAAGTAGCACATCCTCCCTTATGGTAGAGGCCCCTATGACGGATCACCCCTTATGGTCCGATTTTGTTCAAATAGGTCCCTGAAGTCGATAAGTTGATGCAACTTAACCCTCCCTTCTAACGGCCATTTAATGTCGTTAAGTAAATTAATTTTTTATTTCAGCACCTTATCGAATTTAGGGGCCTATTTGAACAAAAACTGGACCACAAGGTATGATCTGCCATATGGCCTCTACCCTAGGGGCAAATATACTATTTTTACCATGTTTTAAATATTACGTATATTATATTATATGTTCATTTTCACTAAAAATAAAATTTACTTAACGAAGTTAAACGGCCGTTAGAAGGGAGAGTTAAGTTGCAGCAACTTATCGACTTCAGGGGCTCATTTAAACAAAACCGGACCATAAGGGGTGATCCGCCATAGGAGTCTATACCCTAAGGGCGGATATGCTACTTTTCCCGTCAAACTAATGCATACGTGGACCCGACTAAATGATGGTTCATGTACAATACCAGAAATGGTGGTTAGTTTGTGTATTTATCGACAATTATCTCTTTTTTACCAAAATTATTGGTTACATGCTTTCACTAAATATTTAGTCTTCAATTTTTTTTATAAATGATTGTATTTTTTTGTAATTTAATTTTCTTTATTTATTTTTGTCAAGAACGAAGATATATGAAAAACTTTAAGAAACAAAAATATTTGATTGTCGGATTGTGAAATCGTTGTTTATCTTCATCTTTTAATTCCATGAATTTGAATTGTTTGTTTTGATTATAAAATAGATTATAGGTCATCTAATTCTCCTTTATATATATATATATATATATTTAAATTTATCATTCATTTAAACCGTAAAAAATGGTAAAATTACTAAAAAATGATATTGAATGATGAATTGTGAATAAAAAAAAAGAATTTAGAAATAAAATATGTTATAAATTTTATCTATTATATCTTCAAAAATCAAACACACCGTAATGTAACTCGTATGTTTTTACTCATATAAAAAATTATTATATGAAAAATGAGAAAATATGTGAACCATCTATTTTGGATTAATCTAGTAATTTGATTTTATATTATATATCATTATTTTATCTATTAATTTACTCATAAATTATTTTTTTACTACATGTTTATATTTAATGTATAATAAATTGTTTATATTTAGTTGTAACAATCACGCTCTATTAAATATAAAAAAAATGTTACTATTTTTTAACTTGAATTTGTAGATTGTTACATATGAATTATTTTATTAGTTTAACAACTCTATTGTACGTCTTTGTATGTATAAGTACTATTTTATAAATGTATGATTTAAATTATACTACTCCCTCCATCCCACTAGATTAGAAGCATTTATTTTTGGATCGGAAACCAATATTTGCTTTATTTTTGCTTTTAGTATGACCCACATACTTTTAAATTGTAAAAGTTATCAAAAAAGGAAATGTGTCTAATCTAGCGGGATGTCCCAAAAAAGAAAATGCTTCTAATATAGCGGGACGGAGGGAACAATATCTTTAAAATTATCTCTATTACTTTTAACTTTTATCGTGCATCGCACGGGTATATAAACTAGTATACATAAATCAACAAACTTGATTTTACATGGAAAGACGTGTCAAGAGACAACAACCGGCGAGAATATATATTATCACAAGGAAAAGAACGATTATATCTAGGGTTTACACAATATATATATATATATATATATATATATATATATATATGGAAGTGTTGTCACGATCAAGACCATCGAGTGAAACGCCAATCATTGAGGGTTTCATTAGTTTCATGTTTCATCGTTAGTTTATAGAATTTATGATTTTATTTAGTATGTCAGTGATACACAATTTGTTTATATTTTTATTGAGTTTGTGTTTGAGAAAATTTGTGAAAGAAATAACTTTCAATCTGCTGGATTGATAGTCCGGTTGAGTCACGGGTAGTGTGGACTAAATTTCAAATCCACTTAGAAGAGTATAGACGGATGAGGAAAAAAATCAAAGCAGTTGTCTATATAGAGATGTCAAATCATGCGGGTTAGGTTGTTATCGGGTCAACCTGATAACAACCTGACCTGTTAAGATCAAACCCGAACCTGACCTATTAAGGAACTACTGAACCCGACTTGTTAAGTTCAAACCCGAACACGCCACAAATCCAACACGAACACGATAACTTTCGTGTTGACACGACATGATAATGACACGATCTGTTATCGACACGATAAAATCTTAAATTCATGTGAAAAAACAACATAAAATTATAAAATTATAATAAATAATAATAATAATGCATAAATTTTAAATTTACAAAATATAGTTATTTTTAAAGAAAATGCAAAATATTTTGGAAAAAATATTTAAAATATTACACTTCCTTCAAAATCTAAATTATTAATATATTGTAGATATTGTTATCGGGTAACCTGAACCCGTCCAGAACCCAACCCGATAATTTCTTGTTCTTATCGGATCGACCACCTGATAACGATCTGAATCCGACAAGACTTGACATTAACCTATTAATTTTATCCGTGTTCGTGTCGGGTCAAAGATTGACAACCCTAGTTGTCTACTTTCTTGTATCTATGAAACTGTATATAGTGGATTATTCTCTCGAGTTAACCTATTAAACATTGGTGTGTTTACATCGAACTGGGTTACCAATTGATGTTCTTGTGTTGATATGGAGGGTACTCCGAGTAGTGAGTACCTCCGGTGGCGGACGCAGGAAATAATATTAGTAGGGGCTTTACTGTTTTTACATTATCTAAAAATCATAATATATAACGATAAAAATGTATAAATATTTGATACATCAAAGTAGCCCAACATATTAAATTAAAGTGGTGGCAACAAAATTCTACGTGTTTTCATCGCTTGAAAACGTTGCAAGATCTACTCGTTACCGATCGTTGAAAAAAAATCCTTCTCAATATACACAACTAGATTGTTATTTATCCACTTGTCTTCCATTCGGTTTCGCAAGTCAGTCTTGATAATCTTCATTGCAGAAAATGCTCTCTCAACAGAAGCGGTGGCAACATGTAAAACACGCCAACTCAATAATCCGATATACCAATGGAAAAACCAAATGCTTACCCGTTTCAACCATTTTCTTAGCAATAGTACCCAAATTGCTCACAACAACAAATTGAGGATCACACCGCACATTAGCAATGAAATTACCAAGTTGATGTGGAAGATGTAAACAATCGCTTAATGAGAAGTCCTCTGGATATAAAGTAGCAAAACGCATGACTTGATGATCATTGAATTGAGAAAATGAATTCCTTGGATCAAGACAGGCTATGCATCCTAACAACTCGGTGCTAATTTCAGAAAAACGGTTCTCCATCTCTTGTATAGTTAAATCAACAAACTTGACATTGTAACAATGAAAAAAATTATTGATGAATAAAATATGCACATAGACAACATGAATTCAAATATTTAAAAAATAGAAGTAATATCTGGTAAAAAATCTCGACACGATAATGATGCAAATTTGTGATCAATTATGCTCCATGCTTTTTACGACCACGTCGTGGTATGGTGTCTTCCATATCAACTTGTGAAATATTGTGTAACTCACAAAATGTGTTTGTTTGATCAAGTATGATTTCCCACCCATCCTCTCTGAAACTTGTCAGTTGACATTTCACACTCTTGATCAATGATATGCCTTGAACAATATTTTGATCTTTTCTTTGTAAGGCAAGAGATAACCCATTGGTAGTTCCTAATAGATGTTTCATTAAATGTAAAGTAAAAACAAACTCATAACTATCCATCATCTCAATCAAACCTTCAGCAGTACTTCTATTGTCAGAAGAAGTTGCATCATTGCTTATATTTTCGAGCACTTTCTCAACTGAAGGTCACATAGAGCATAGACGAAGCAATGTAGAATAATGTGATCCCCAACGAGTGTCTTCAAGTCTCGTCAAACTAGTTTCTTGATTTTTGCCTCTTCCACTGGTCACTTTTTCATCATAGAGTTGTTCAACCAATCTTTCATGTTCCAACTTCCTAAGTTGATCCTTCCTCTTATAAGATGCTCCAACCATATTTACAATCATGCAGACATAGTTAAAACAATCTTTCACTGCCCTAATACCCTTAGCAACAACAACAATAACTAATTGGAGTTGATGAGAAAAACAATGAATATACATAGCATGTGGATTTTCTTGCAATATTAAGGATTTCAACCCATTAAACTCACCACGCATATTCGAAGCTCCATCATATCCTTGACCTCTCAGTTTGGATAAAGATAAATTATGCTTTGCAAATAAATCGTCAATAGCATATTTCAAAGAACGAGAAGAAGTGTCAACCACATGCACAATTCCTAGAAATCGCTCAATCACACATCCTTCATTATTCACATATCTTAAAACAACCCCCATCTGCTCTTTTGTAGAAACATCTCTAGCCTCATCAACCAAAATAGAAAAAAACTTATCTCCATTATCATTAACTATGGCAAGTGTGACTTCTGAAGCACAAGCATTTGCTAACTCCTTTTGAATTAATGGAGCAACCATTTTATTATTACCCGGAGCATTTGTACCCAAAACTTTGGAGATGCCATCGTTATGTTGACTAAACCAGTGAAGCAACTCAAGAAAATTACCTCGACTTGAAGAACTACTTGACTCATCGTGTCCACGAAAGGGCAATCCTTGCTTCAAAAGAAAACAAATCACATCCAATGATAATGTTAAACGAGCACGATACGCGACCTGCATAGCATGATTATTTGAACGAAACATATTCGCCACATTATGTCTTTGATCCTAAAAACCTTCAAGTTGAATTCTAGCATTGTTATGACAACTATTCGCGGCCCCAACATGATTATTGAACTTTTCTAATGCATTTTTCCAGTTGTTGCAGCCTATCTTTGTAAAAACATCTTCTTTATCGGATTGTTTAAATAGATAGCACCAGAAACAAAAAGCAACGTCTTTGGATACACTGTACTCTAACCATATAAATTTTCGATACCAAATGTCTTGAAAACTCCTTTCTTGAATGCCATATTTCTTTTTCGGATACGTATGCCCAACTGGTTGACATGGCCCCTTGATTAAGTACTCTCTTCATACATGATCACGAATACAAATATCAAGCTCCTCTATTGATTTTCGTAGTCCCGGATCACCAACAATCTCATTCAAATCTAATTCAACTTCAACTTGAATTTGATTCTCCATTGATTCAACGATAGGTTCACTTGGTGAAGAAGATGACTCGCCCTTGCGTTTTTTTTTTTTTAAATAACGCTCCTATAAACAAATATAAATCTTATAAGTAAAAACATCAAAAATATAAATTTCTACCATAAGCTATAAAATATCCAAACAAAACTCTTGATTAACTTAAAGAAAGAAATTCTACATAAGCTATGAGAAAGTGCTCGAAAATATACCTTTAATTTAGAAGTATAAAATATCCAAACAAAACCCTTGATTAAGTTAAAAGAAATAAATTCCACATAAGCTATGAGAAAGTGCATCAAAAACATCATTGCTTATAAATTAAAGGTATAATAATTAATAACAGTTTCTATTTAATTAACTTAAAGAAAGAAACTAAAAGAAATAGAAAACTCACCATTTTTGTCTTAAAAGGAGTTCAGCAAAGCAGAGTTCAGTAAAACGTAAAGAGGACTGGGGAGAATTGAAAGAAAAGGTTAAATCTACTTTTTGTTTGAAACTAAGAAGACTAAGTATAAATCGTTTTTCACTTTGCAAAAGGAATAACACTTTCTTTTTTGAAAAGGTAATTCACTTTTGACCTTTTTAACTTTTCTTTCTATTACTTCAAGTTTAATTTTGTCCTTTCATCTTCTTCTTTATTTATCTTTATATTAACTGTTTTTCTCCAAGTTTCAGCCCCCTCTCGTTTTATAACTTTGCAAAATTTGTTCTTCTATATCATGAATTTAGTAGGGGCTGCAACTAATTTTAGATGAATAAAAAAAAATCACAATTGTAAAAAAAAAAAAAATATTAGGAGGGGCTTAAGCCCCCTCTACCTTCTTAGTGGATCCGCCACTGAGTACCTCGTAAGACCTCGACCCGCCTACTTGGGTCTTGTATGGATATGCATGAAGGGGTGAAGACCACCACTTTTTGACGGATCTAACTATAGATATTGGAAGGTTCGTATGTCATCATTCATAACATCCATCAATGAAGTTGCATGAAACTTGGTTGAAGATGGCTAGGAACATCCTACTAACAACAAAGGCACAAACAAATGGGACTACTTCCCGAAGTTGAAATTGGAGGACATACGTACCTTCGACTATAAGGTTCGTATGTCCTCATTCATATCGGTCCATTAAGGCTTGTTTGCAGGTTTCACAAATCTATTTAAGTATCAAAAGTACAACAATAATGCATATATCACCTCTCACAGTGATGATGAACTGAATAAAGCGAATAAGATGATGACTTCTTAAAAAATTATACAACACATGCTCATTCCAATTAGAAGAATGTTATGGTGTTGAGGAATACGAAAATGAAGAATGCATCACCGATATTGGAGGACCATTGAAAAATACAAAAAGGTTGTTGAAATCAAAAGATCTCTAGAAACAGAACTAAATGAGGTCACTTATGAAATGAATATTCTCATAGACAAAGCGCAACGAATCCAAGGGCCCTGATTGCCAAGGATTTTCATATCAATTTCAAGGATAAAGAACTTACTCACATGAGGAAGTTAGCCAAAAATATGAACGAATTTTAAGGCAAGATGATTGGAGGCAAATCAAGAATAAGATATGGAGAATCCAAGTGGATACCCAAAGGAAAGTCAAAAGTTGTTGATCCAATTCAAGATGATGATTCTAAAACTAATTTTCCAGCAAAAGTGTGTAAAAGCAAAAATATAAATAAAAAAATAAAAGATATGGTGGTAAGCTCACCATCAACCTGGGAAAAAAAAAATTTAAGGTTCAGTCTTATATGTGAGTTTTGTGGTAGGCCATACCATATTCGATCCCACTGCAAATTCTATCTGTGAGATAGAAGACAACAACGACTTGGTAATCAAAAGGGAATAAGGAATTTTCAAACATACAAATGGTATGTAGTGCATACATGCAACAAGTCAGAAGTTGGGAATGGAGAATGATATATTGATAGTTGATGCTCCAAACACATGACGAGGAGCAAAATTTTTGAGGACTTCTACAACTTAAAAGGAATCACACACGAATTCTGTGCTCCTAAGACTCCACAATAAAATGGAGTAGTTCAAAGAAAGTATATGACTAAGGGTGTTAGCGTTACTCAAGTCGTTCGCAATCTAACGAAGTCGTTTAAGTAATAATAAGTCAACCCAAAGTTGAATCACAAGAAAAGCTTAGCAGGGTAACTTGTTTCGTTGTTGACACAAAAATTAATTAAAATAGATTTGAGAAGATAAAACCCTAGTATAATAAAAATAAGAACAAACATAATTAAAGGACATGAATTCAAAGAAAGCATAAAAGATTGAGTTGTAAAGAACAAGTGAATTCATCTAATGCACAATCAAGAATTAAAGAAAGATTCAATAAATAAATCCAACCAGGTCTTGAATTGGAAAGAGTCGAATCCACAATGAAAAACAAGAAATTGAAATAACTAATCGAGTGTTTGCAAAAGGCTAATCTTCATAATGAAAATACTAGAATAAATCAAAGTACGAAATAAGCTAATCCAGAGTCATAAATCTCGCTTCTTGGAGTTAGAAAACTAGAGAAAATCCGAAAGTATGAGTAGAGAGGTGTAGAAACCGTGTGTGGAGAGCCGAATATAAATAGACCGCCGAAGTCAGCGTTCGCGTAGGGGTCAGCGACTGCTAGAGCTGGCAAAATGAGCCCGGCCCGGGGTTTGGGCTTGGAAATAATAGGCCTAAAAAAAATCGGGCTTTTTTGGCCCGCCCAAATGGCCCGACGGGCTAGTCGGGCTTTGGGGATAAAAAGCTCGGGGTTTTCGGGCCAAACAGTCTGCCCGACAAAATATAGTATTATTATTGATTTTCAAAATACATAGAATGTTTAAGTGAATTCATTTGTATATTTGATCATTAATAAATAAATAATACATTTATATATTAATATTAATATTTATATAAAATAAATTTACATATAATTGTTTAAATGTAAGTCATAATCTTTAATTTTTGTTATAGTGAAATTTTGAATCGAATCAAATTTTAAATATAATATTTTTATATATTTTTATTTAATATATTAAAAGAAGTAAATATTGGATTAGAATATTCATATCATTTTTTATATACTAATTGTTAATAAAAGTATTAAAATTCATTAATCAAGTTAAATTTATTATTTTTATAATATTAAATATATTTTTAATTTTTTTTATATATTATAAAAAATGGGCGGGCTTAGCCCGGTGGCCCGGTAGCCCGAAGGGGGCTGGGCTGCAATATTTAGAAGCCCGATGAATTTCGGTCCGGCCCGACCCGACCCGAAAAATGTCATTAAGCCCGGTGGGCTGGCCAGCCCAGCCCGCTACTTTGCCAGCTATAGCGACTGCTGACTAGGTCGTCCCCGGGTTCCTTGCGCAACGGTTGAGCATGGCGCATGCGCCACTCGTTGGGGCCAGCGGCCGCTGACCCTAGCGCTTTGTCCTCCTACGTTGGCTCTGCTTCTGCTTTTTAGAGAGCCGTGGTCAGCAACCTCTGAAGGTACGCAACCACTGACCCGCTGACCCGCCTAAGAATCTTCTCGTTTGCTTCTTTTGTGTTTTTTTGGTCTTTTTTACGTCCCGATTCGTATGTTTTGGGCATGTGATCCTGAAAGAAAAAACACCAAAACACCACGTAATTCGGGCCCAACTATCATAAAATACGAGAATGAAGATAATGAGAGCGCGAGTCTACATGACCAAAAATAGGCTAAACACATACTCCCTCCGTCCCAGTAAGTATGACAAATTTATATTCATCTGAGTGTATTAAAATAATAAAAAGTGTCAAGCTTATTGGGACAGAGGTAGTACTATTTTTTAGTATATTTTGATAGCCCTAAATAAGACTCTAGAAGAGATGGCACGAAGGTTGAAAATTAATCATTTTCGTGCAGAAGCTTTCAAATCAGCTTGTTGATAGGATATGGCCCATCTGTAAGGCTTAACAGAAGCCCATTAGCGGACCAGCCCAAGAGCAGCTCGGCCCATAAGCCCAGTTACTTCAGCCCACTTGGTGTAACCGCCTCTAAGTTATCTATAAATAGTCTCTCAAAGTTAGATTAGAAATGAGACATTTTGTAATTTTCACTCACAAAAACTCATAATATAAAGGCTCTCCTCTCCCCGTGGACATAGATCTCATTAAAGGTCGAACCACGTAAATCCCGTGTTATTACTTTCTACTCATCGTACAATCTCACTTCGAAAATTTAAGATCGATCACTGGCGCCGTCTATGGGAAACGAAATAAATTTTGTGAGTTCGATCCAGATTTCCGAAGTGAAAACAAGATGGTTAGATCTACCCGCTCTACTGCTATTGCCGCCGCTGCTAAGGGAAAGCAAAACCAGACCGAGCTACCTAGTAATCCACCTCGTACATCTATTAACGAAGGGGATGAACAATATGCCCGATCTGGCAGGCAACCCGCGAACCGCCGAACTCCCGAGGGTCATGTGGAAGACGTCCTTTCCCACCGAGCTAGCGACTCCATTAGCAGTGGAGGGCTAAATCAAGGTCGTCAACAAGGGAACACCGAACTCCAACCTCTGCTCGGAGATGCGCTCAAAGCGTACCTAGACCTTCATGAACAAGACTTCCTCAAATTTGCCGAACAGCATCAGCAACGGGATCAGAATGAGGAGGATAGAGCAGGACCGTCCCGACAACCACCTCGTCCCTCGAACCAGATTGTCGAGGGAAGAAATGACGAGGTCCCCCGGAGACCGCATGATCGCCGAGGAAACATCGCCTCACCTCGGCGAGGTTCAACTTCACCTCGTCTAAACATCGGACCCTCTCGACGTGACGAGGAGTGCCGTAGAGAGAGGATGTCACCTCGTCGAAACGTCGATCCTTACCGACGTGACGAGGACGACCACAGAGAGGGAAGATTCACTGTCTACAGTAGAATCGCTACCCCCTTTACCAACAAAATCCTCTACACTCCACTCCCATCAACATATAGGGTCCCACCTATCAAACCCTATAATGGTTCCTGTGACCCGAGCAACTTTTTGTCACAGTACCAATACAACATGTTGAACCAGGGATTGGCTGAGGACGTATACATGTGCAAAGTCTTCCCCGAACTGCTGGTGGACAATGCACGAAAATGGTTCGACAACCTCCCGCGTTGCAGCATAGGGTCGTATGCCGACCTGCTGGATGCCTTCGAGCGGCGCTTCTTCCAGAAAGCCGAAGCAAAGATCAGCTCGGTTCAACTCCTCACCTTGAGACAAGGACGAGGAGAATCCATCAGCGACTTTTTGGCTAGATTCTACAATGAAAGCCTCAAGGTCGACCGTCTATCCGACGATGTCCTCATCTCGGCATTCCAAAATGCCATTCACTCTGGCACTCTCTTCAGGGAGCTCGTAAAAGAGCGCCCCCAAACCTCCAAACAATTGTGGAGGATTGTTGATACATTCGCTGAAGCGGATGAGGCCGATAGGAAGAAGCGAGCTATTGACCGACCTGAAGGTCAAGATAAGAAAAGAAGGGAGGAACAAGCCGATCACGGGCAAAATCGATGAGGTGCCCTTGAGAGAATCCAACGAGGTCCACTAGCGTCTCGCCTCGGACCTCGGCCTAGTCAAGAACAAGATCGGTTCGCTCCGCTGAGCAAACCTCGGGCGGAAATCTACGAGCTCCATACGAACTTGTTCCAGAAGCCTCCGCCGTTGTCCCGAACTGGATCAAAAAGAGGATCAAGGGACAAGTACTGCGAGTTCCATGGGGACCACGGCCATGACACCGAGGAGTGCCGAAATCTCGCTTCGGAAATCGACCACCTAGTGCGAGATGGCACTCTCGGAAAATACCGGGGTCGAAATTAACAGGACACCCGACCTCGGGGCAGAGACAAGCGAAGTAGAAACAGGGGGGAAAATTGCAAACCCCACCACGATAAGAAACCAAGGCATGATGACGAGGACGAGGATGAAGATCAGCCTCAGTACGATGGAGTCATCGCCGCCATCATCGGACTGCCCCAAGGTTCGACGAGGTCCTCGCTGAAAGCCGAGGCTCGGAACCAACCATCGGAAGAGCCCTCTCATAAGAGGTTCAAAAAGGACGAAGTCGTTACCTTCTCTAGTGAAGACCCCGTCCCTCACGCCTCGCCTCATCAAGATGCCACCATTATCGAAGCCGTAGTGGCCAACAAATTGGTGCACCGGGTATTCATCGATAGTGGAGCCTCGGTAAGCGTGCTCTTCAAAAGCTGCTTCGACAAACTTGACATCGAAGAAGCACGCCTAAAACCAGCACCCGTCCCGTTGAAGAATTTCACACAAGGGGAGACCTCGACGGATGGTACGATCTCACTCCCCGTGACGGTAGGAAGAAGTCCATTATCTACTACGAAGATAATCTACTTCTTCGTCGTCAAAGCCAACTCTCCCTACAACATTATCTTAGGAAGAGATTGGCTGATAGCGACGAGAGCAGTCTGCTCGGCCTACCATTTGACGATCAAAATCCCTTCAAGGAACGGAGTTATCACGCTTCGGGGAAATCAAACACAGGCCAAGGAGTGCATGCAGGTCGCACTCCGAGGTTCTGGTGTGCAACATCCCCAAGCATAGCAATTACAGAACCCCGAAGTGACGAAGTCGACCTCGCCCGCTGCAGAACCTCTTGAAGACGTCGTACTATATGAAAATTACGTGTCCAAGGTCGTCAAGGTCGGTTTCGTCGGGGGCACCGAACTCCGAAGTCAAGTTATTCAACTACTTCGGGAGTTTAGAGAAATCTTTGCCTGGTCACCTCTAGATATGACCGGAGTATCACCAAATGTCATCACCCACCACCTCAACATCGATCCCGAGGTGAAACCAGTTCGGCAAAAGCAACGAGCCTTCGCTGCCGAGAGAAATCAGGTGATACACGACGAGGTACGCCAACTACAGCAAGCCGATATTTTATTCAAGGTAAAATATCCGATGTGGTTGGCCAATCCCGTGATGGTTAAGAAGCAAGGAGGGGGATGGCGCATGTGTGTTGATTATACCGACCTCAATAAACACTGCCCTAAGGATTGTTACCCCCTCCCCAACATCGATAAGAAAGTGGAAGCCCTCGTCGGTCACGAGGTGTTTAGTTTCCTTGATCTGTACAAAGGCTATCATCAAGTCCTTATGAGTACCGAGGACGCTCCGAAGACAGCCTTCGTTACAGACTTCGGCATTTTCGCTTACAAGAAAATGCCCTTCGGACTCAAAAACGCTGGAGCCACAAATCAAAGGATGGTTGACAAGATATTCGAGCTTCACATCGGCCAGATCGTTGAAGTATATGTTGACGACATCGTCGTCAAAAGCAAAAAAGTCAATACCAGCTTAAACGACCTTCAGGTCGTCTTCAAACTGCTCCGCGAGGTGAACCTGAAGTTAAACCCAGGAAAGTGTACTTTCATGGTCCAGTCCGGAAAATTCCTGGGGTGCTGGGTCTCTCGCGAAGGATTAAAAGCCAATCCAGCAAAGGTTAAGGTCGTCCAAGAGATGCAAGTGCCGAAGTCAGTCCACGACGTGCACAGGTTAACGGGCTGCCTGGCCGCGCTCAGCCGATTCCTATCTAAAGCAGCCGAGAAGCAACTCCCATTCTTCAAAATCTTAAAGAAGGCGCCGAACTTCGAATGGAACGACGAGCACAAGTCAGCCTTCGAAAATCTGAAAAAGTACCTTGGCAACTTACCCACATTGTCCGTCCCTAAGGAAGGTGAAATTCTTTCTCTATATCTCGCCGCCTCGGACGAGTCAATAAGCGCGGCCCTAGTACGAGAAGGGCCTCGGCAATTGCCTATATACTTCATAAGCCGAGCTCTAAAAGGACCAGAGACGAGGTACCAACCCCTGGAGAAGGTCGCACTCGCCTTGGTGAATGCTGCAAGACGACTTCGACCATACTTTCATGCTCACCCGATACAAGTGTTGACCGACCTCCCACTTCGGCAAGTACTTACGAAGCCAGAAGCTTCGGGGCGAATCGCCAAATGGGCAGTCGAACTTGGCGAGCATACAATCTCCTTTGCACCTCGGCAGGCTATCAAGGGACAAGCACTGGCAGATTTCCTAGTAGAGGCAGTATTCGCCGAGCCTCCGAAGCCTACCAAACCTTCCGAGGAGAATACCAAAGAGGAAATGCCGAAGACACCTCCAGTAGATTGTTGGAAAGTTTACGTGGATGGGGCGTCGGGCAAAAAAGGAAGTGGAGCCGGAATTCTGTTCGTCAGTCCGGAAAGGAAGGAAATCCCTTATGCTCTGCGGTTAAACTTCCCGACCACAAACAACGAAGTGGAATACGAAGCTCTAATAGCCGGACTTCGCCTCGCACAAAACCTTCAACTACGAGCTATACGAGTCTACAGTGACTCCCAGATCATAGTGAGTCACTTCTTAGGCAAATACAAAGCGCGAGATGAAAGAATGAAAAAATATCTCCACAAGGTCAAAACTTTACAAGAAAGCTTCTCATACTTCGAGTTGATACGAATCCCGAGAGGCGATAACGACCGAGCTGATGCATTAAGTAAACTCGCGTCGTCATCTACAGCATCTCCTGTAGAAGAAGTCACAACTCGAAGTATAGATGAAGCCGAAGTGAATATAGTGACCGATGCCGAGCCGAGCTGGACAACACCACTTCGGGATTATTTAGAAAGAGGCGAACTCCCTGCTGATAAAATTGAAGCTCGGAAGCTTCAGAGCAGATCAGTCAAGTATGTTCTAGATCAAGGAGTATTATACAGAAAATCATATCTTCAACCTCTTCTAAGGTGCGCGGGACCCAACCAAGCGAACTACATATTACGCGAAGTGCACGAAGGATCTTGTGGCAGTCACATCGGAGCTCGGGCTTTGACCAGAAAAATTATGAGATGGGGATACTATTGGCCGACCATGCTTCAAGACGCAGTCGACCTCGTCAAGAAGTGTCCGAAGTGTCAGCTCCATGCAACAGTAACGAGGGTACCTCAAACCGAGCTAACCAGCATGCAAAGCCCCTGGCCCTTCATGCAATGGGGGATAGACATCGTTGGTCCGTTTGAGCAAGCCCCTGGCCAGCTACGATTCCTAATAGTAGTCATCGACTACTTTACGAAGTGGGTAGAGGCCGAGCCTCTAGCAAAAATTACGAGCAAAAAAGCCCTCAACTTCGTCTGGAAAAACGTAGTCTGCCGCTTCGGCATACCTCACGTCCTCGTCTCGGATAATGGAACTCAATTCACGGACAAGGCGTTTAGAGAATGGTGTGACGAACTCAACATCCAGCAGAAATTCACCTCGGTAGCACACCCTCAGGCGAATGGCCAGACCGAAGTCACGAATCGGACAATAGTCAAAGGTTTAAAGACTCGCCTCGACAAAGCCAAGGGAGATTGGGCCGAAAACTTACCCCAAGTCTTATGGTCCTACCGAACTACTCCTCGGACATCCAATGGAGAGACACCATACAACCTCGTCTACGGAACCGAGGCAGTAATCCCAGTAGAGATCGGTTTGCCGAGCCCCCGAACTATAAACTTCACGACCAATGCCAACGAAAAAGGTCTCCGAACTAACTTGGACCTGTTGGAAGAAAAGCGAGAACGAGCCTATATACAAGAAGCTCGATACAAACAGCAAGTAGCTCGGTATTATAACAACCGAGTGAAGCATCGACAGTTTCAAATAGGCGACCTCGTTCTCAGAAATAATGAAGTTAGTAAGGCAGAGAAGCTCGGTAAACTAGAAGCAACCTGGGAAGGCCCCTATCAAATCCAAGATGTCCTCGGCAAAGGGTCGTATAAGCTCGTCCACATATCTGGCGAGCCAGTACCCCGAACTTGTCATGTTTCTCACTTGAAGAAATATTACTCGTAATTTAAACAGTTTGGATTTTATTTCTTTTATAGTGTTTTATAAAGCATTTATTCTGTATACATGTCCACATTAAGCTAAAACTCCAGTTTTGGAGTAGCATCTAGGGAGACCACTCCTATCGATAAATTCGACAAACAAGGAACTTGAAAGCCTAAACTTCGTCCTTAGACGAAGTGGCTAAGCCTAAACTTCGTCCTTAGACGAAGTGGCTGTTTAAAAGCCTAAACTTCGTCCTTAGACGAAGTGGCAAAGCCAAAACTCCGTCCTTAGACGAAGTGTCTGATTTAAAAGCTTAAACTTCGTCCTTAGACGAAGTAGCCACTCGAAGTACAAAGAAAGAAGTTCGTCCAAATTTCGACCTCGTCTGCAGAAAGAAGTTCGGCATAAGACGAAGTAACTCCGGAGTGCACACTAGTCATTACAGAATCTTGAAGCAAACTTGATTGTACAATTGAGTAAAGCTTTAGAGAAGTAATGACGATAAAAGTTG
This sequence comes from Leonotis leonurus, assembly GCA_026898415.1. Lineage (NCBI taxonomy): Eukaryota > Viridiplantae > Streptophyta > Magnoliopsida > Lamiales > Lamiaceae > Leonotis > Leonotis leonurus. Next base: position 1,507,688 of record JAPKLX010000073.1, read on the forward strand.
AATTTTATTTCATAAGAATACATATTACAATCAGGGTGGAGGGTCCGAGCCCGGAGACCTCCTACTAAAATTGAGGTATTTCTCCACAAAACTCTGACCCGAGCTCGAGCTGGCGCCATGACCGAGCACTGAATCTAAAAAGGCCATGCCTTCACCACGGCCAAAGCTCCTTCCTCGGCCCCGGCCTGGAGGCGCAGCTTGACCTCGGCCTGGAGGCACAGCTCGGCCTCGGCCTCTCACAACACGTCGGCCCCCGCCTCGCGCCATGATGGCTTGAGTCTGCTCTCGAGTCAGGGCCGCACTGGGAGGCTGCACCCCCTCCAAGTTGCCCTCCAAAAATGCTTCCGAAGCAGGGTCCAGTCTTGCATTCTTAGACTCGATCCACCTCTTCAGCTTCGGATTCCTCTTCAAAATAATCTTATACATGGATCCGAGCTTGAGAAGCGCCTCTTCCTGTTCATGGACTTGCCAGGAATCATTGCCGTACTTCTCTATGTACTTCTTCGTACGAGCTCGGACCTCTTTAATTTGTGTGTGGACCTCGTACACGGTCAAGCCACCACTCTTATGAATACGGTCCTCGTATTCCGCATGTTCCTCCATCATGGCCTTAAAAGTTTGAATATCTTCCGAGGCCTGCTTATACTTATCCTCCAGTTCCAAAAACCTCGCATGCTCCTCGTCGAACTTCTCCTGAGCCAACCGAAGCTTCGCCTCCAGCTCGGTCTCGATGTTGGTAGCTCGGCTTTTCCAACACGCGGCCTCGACTTCGGCAGCTTCGGCAGCCCGACGAAGCTCATTTATTTCTTGTTCAGATAGCAAAGTACTGGAGAAGTCAAAAGCAGGCTACAAAAATAAAGAAGTAAACAGTTCAGCAAAAGGCACAGTTCAAGGAAAAGTATTTTATATACTTGGAAGAAACAAGCGCCGCCCTAGCGGCGACGTGATACAAGCTAAAAAAAAAAAAACAAGAAACTAAGCCTCATCTGCACCGACCTCGGGCCCCACATCGCCGCCCTCAGCTCCTCCATCCACGGCATCGGCAGCCGACTCCCTGGCCAGATCAGCGATGACTGCTTCAAGATTGTCATCCCGATCCACAGGGCAGCACCGAACTGCCTGCTCGGACAGCAGGGTCCTCTGTTGCGCGAGCTTCTCCACCTCCGGGATGGCCACGGTGCACCCTACGAGCACCTCCGCGTACTCCCGCAGCATCTCTTCTTTGGTCACCTCTTCATACCCGTACTTGACTTTGTCAAGCTCGGGGTAATCTTTGGCAACCAAGTCAAGCGCTGCCGAAGTTATCGGCGTACTCATAGCGCTCACCAGCTGCGCCGCCACGATGCCGAAGTGCTTGGAGCGGAAGATCCGCTGGGCAAGCGCTCGCAGCACGCCGCCCTGCTCGGCCGCCGCCCCGACCATCCTCTCCCTCTGCGAGGCCAGCTCACCCTTCAGCTCGGCCACCTTGGCCTCCAGATTGGCCGCCCTCCTCTCGGCCTCCGTTAAGTCCGAGAGGACCTTAGCCTCCTGGCTCACCGCCCTCGCCGCCTCGGCCCTCGCCTCCTGGCTCACCGCCCTCGCCGCCTCGGCCCTCGCCTCCTCGAGCTCGGCATTTAGGGCCCGGAACTGCTCGACTCCGCCGATGACGAAGTGCGAGAGGGCATTCAGCCCGTCCAGCACCATATCCGCCTCCTGCACAGAATATATCAGAACAGAACAAGAGAAAGAATTAAGGAAATAAATAAAGCTAAACTGTTTCCACTCACCTCGGGAAACGAGGCCCTTTGAGCCACCCCCGACCCGGATGCCCGAGCATCCGGGCCTCTTGCCGCCTCCCTCCGAGGTGACGCCAGGTCAATCACGGGCGGAGTCACCTCGGTCTCCACCCTCTCCACCCTCTCCCGGTGCGGCGTCTCCTCGGTGGCCGAAGAGGTTCTCGGCCTCTTCTTCTTCTTCCTCAGCGCCGCTTGCAAAACTTCTGGATCCACTGCAGAAGTAAAGCATAACTTTAAAATCCAGTTCGGATAGCGAAGTCGGACAGCACAACACAAAACCTCACCCGGATCCACGTCGGCGACGGTGTCACATGGGCTCAGCCCGTGCCTCGACAGCTCAGCCTCGGCATATTTCCTCTTAATTGTGCCGAGGTTCGCCAGGCTCGCCTCGACTTCGCCAGGCTCGCCTCGACTTCGCCGACGGGATCCACCCTCAGCTGCGGCCCGAACTTGGCCGAGGACCAGTCGTGCCGAGGTACTCCCTCTGCTCGGCAGAAGAAGAATTTCTTCTGCCAGTTCGCCACCTTCGACGGGGTGGCGAGCTTAAATTTATTGGTAGGGGAAAGGTATACCCACCCCGTCGGCGCACGTTTCACCCTAAAGAAGCGAAGCAAAGAATCTAACGAGGCCGAGCCGCCGCGGCTACCGACCTCTATACAAAAACCGACGATCTGCTTGATCGACGGCGGTGCTAACTGCCCCAAAGGCAGCCTCCACCTCTCCAAAAAATCAACAAAAATGGGACTCAAAGGAAAACGAAGACCAAAATGTAAATAGTCTTCGTAAACAGTGAAAAAACCTACGGGCGGAGAGCTACCCCTATCCTCCGCCCGAGGAAGAACTAACTCCATCGACTCCGGAAATACGAAATTCCGGGCCAGATTCACCATGTGCGATTCGCTCATGGTGGACGAAAATTCAAGTACCGCATCAGACCCAACCAAGGGCAAAAACTCTACTTCCCTAAATACAGGAGGAGAAAAAGCACGAGTAAAACCCTAACCGAAACCCTCGCCGGAAAATTCCTATTCGGCGAAGGAGACTCTACTATCTCGAGATTCACTGGGGTACGAGAAGAAGAAGAAGCAGAAGAAAACGAAGAAGACATGACTGCAAAACACTTACTTGTTGGGAAGATTCGAAGGATTTTCTCGAAATCAAAATCGACAATGGCAGAAAGGCAGAGAGCTTTTTCGAAGCTTGGAAAGCGAAAATAGGGATTGCAAAAGGTGAAAAGTGTTTTTTAGCTTCCAAAGGAAGCTTTTATAAACATCAAATCGCCTTTTCCAACCGTCCTTTTTCAAAATCCCGCCTCTTCGCCTCCACCGATACACAAGAGACGCGTGTCACGCACGACTTTCCACAACAGTTGTCTTCCACCACCTCTACCTCGGCTTCGTCGACAACTTCACCTCGACTCCGGCAAATGCGAGGTCTTCACCTCGTCCAGATCATCACTTCACCAACCTCGTCAGGATCTCCACTTCGGTGCCGATCTTCTTTTGAGGGGGGGATGTGATAGGATATGGCCCATCTGTAAGGCCCAACAGAAGCCCATTAGCGGACCAGCCCAAGAGCAGCTCGGCCCAATAACTCGGCCCATAAGCCCAGTTACTTCAGCCCACTTGGTGTAACCGCCTCTAAGTTATCTATAAATAGTCTCTCAAAGTTAGATTAGAAAGGAGACATTTTGTAATTTTCACTCACAAAAACTCATAATATAAAGGCTCTCCTCTCCCCGTGGACGTAGATCTCATTAAAGGTCGAACCACGTAAATCCCGTGTTATTACTTTCTACTCATCGTACAATCTCACTTCGAAAATTTAAGATCGATCACTTGTTATATAAGCAATCGAGTCTATCTCAAGCTCAAAACACAGACAACTCTTTACAAAACATGGAAATTAAGAAAGCTAAATATCAAGCATCTACACATCTTCGTCTAACTATGCAACATATTCAATGATCGTGAACAAAGAAAGAAGCTTGACGGCAAAGGAGTTGAAGGAATTTTCCTAGGATATCTAAAAACAGTCAATCAATGTCACCTTTGATGACTCTTGCAACACTCGACATACTCTGGAAGAAGTTAAAATTTAGGAATCTCAGTTAGTTCCAGAACATGGACAAAACAAGATCATACCCACTGATTGTAAGCAGCAAGATTGGCTTGGGTCTCATCGATCCGCGTGACTTGTGTATCGAATAAGGAGTCAATGTGTTGGATGAATTGTCCCCATCACACACTCCAACTATCTCAAATTTTTTTAAACTTAGGACAAAGTTCGGTCACCCCACTAGAAGACGAAGATCTACCCATAACACTGACAGTGTTGAAACAAGTCGTTTCGTCCTCTCTATAATCAAGGATCATCTTTTTCATCGGCTCCCATGTCTCCATCATCATAACCTTGGCTCTTTGATGAGTCTCCTCCACCAGCTTGAGAGACGGCCTGAACATTTGGGTTTTTCCGCACACAGTGACATTTGTCTTGTAAGACGAACTCAGTGTGTGATAGAGAAAATGAGACTCCTCGAAGCTTGCCTAGATCAATATTCTTATATGACACATAATGTTAGAAATCCTGGTAAACTCCACCTGCGCGAATAAGCTCAAAGTGTGTTGCAATACAAGTTGCTAGCTAGTTGAGTTAAGGCCGAATGACAATGAGAGCGTCTTTTAAGGGATTGTAGGGTTTGGTAGAGGAATGATGTCTGACAAATTTTTATATTCTTAACTCTATAGTAAAGTAGATATACCTCGACTGTGTTGACCTTGTTTGCCAGGTCATAATCGAATATATAACAAGCAAGAAATTTATGTAAAATGTATAGGGCAGACTCGCATAGAAAACACTTAAGAATCCCCCGATTCCCAATTGTGATCCCGATTCGATCCCCGACAACGGTGCCAAATTTTGTTTTGACTTTAAACATCTTTATTATTCGCAATAAACGAGATTTCTATATGGCAGTAAGTCAAACCCAAGTTAATTTACACGGAAGGTTAAACACGACAATCATTATGTTGTAACACAATAAAGCGAATAAATTCTAACAGTCTAAACAAGTTTTGAGTTGTGAGTCGCTAAATCAAAAATGAAATGCAAATTAATTATTTAACCTAATTATTTAAAATAAAATTAAACGCAATAGAAAATAAATGAAATCAAGACATAATCTAATCTAACTAAATGAAAAATGTTAACATAACTATTACGTAAAGAAATCAAATTGAAACCAAGTCTAAAAATAAATAAAAAATGAACTAAATTACCAAAATACTAGAAATCATATAATCAAAGCAATTTTAAAAGTAATAGTGTTGTAGCGGCTAATCGTAAGAAGCGGAAAATGAAAACAAAAAGGAAAATACAACCTAAATTTAGTGTGGTGTTTTTAAGAAAAGAAATTTCCTTGGGATGGATAAATTTGAAAAAATAACTTTCGATAACCATTGAAATTCAATTTCCGTGCGTAAATACCAGATGACAAGTCAACGGTCGTTGAGGTGTTAGTGTCCGCTGACTTGTGGCCACATCAAATCTTGCTTGATCGCTGATATCAGCGGTCACTGACTTTTTTTGTCAACAAGTGAAATTTCCGACACTCTCTAGTCGCATTCCCTCGAATCCCACAGTCGAGCTTACAAACCTAAAACATGATAAAAGTCATGATTCGGGAAATAATAATTCACTTGATTCAAAAAATATATTATAATCACATCCAATAATAATAATAATAATAATATGAGAGGAGACCAAAAATTTACTAAACATGTCCAACGGATTCAAATGTATGTTAAGGAGAGTCATTTATAGTAATCTTTAAATATTAAAAGTTCATCTGAGCAAAACCTTAACATAAAGGACGTGTACAACTTTTTGACCAAAAAATATTTTGATAAATAGGTTCCTCAATAATATCATAATAACATGTATCACGTCTCCATCCGTCTCAAGTTAAATGTTACATTTGCTTTTGAACACAATATTTAAGAATAGTTGAAAAATAGTATAAAAGTGACGATATAAATATATTATTTAAAGTTGTGTGAGTAATATAATTGTTTTAAAAAGAAAATGTAACACTTAAATTGGAACAACCAAAAAAGAAAAACGGAACACTTAGGACGAGACGGACGAAATACACATTATCAACATGGGTGGATCCACCTTATAGCATGCTGGGGTTATTGCTCCACCTAAAATATTATGGAAATGATGTAATTTAGTGATAATAACTTTTGAGGGAGATAGTTTGTGCTTTAAAATTTATTAAATAAAGAAATATGTCTAATTTAATGGGACAACCAAAAAAGGAAAATGAGTCTAATTAAGTGGGATAAGGAAATGTGTCTAATTTAATGTGACAACCAAAAAAGGAAAATGAGTCTAATTAAGTGGGATGGATGGAGTATATTTAAAAAAAAATACAAAATATTATCCTACCTAAAATTTAAAAAAATAGGCACAACGATTTTGTCCCTCGTAGCTTCGGGGCTGGCTCCCCACTGATCATCATGATCGTATTTTAATGAGCATTTGATATATTTGTGCATGGTAGAACAGAGAAAGTAATAGAAGAAAAAGGGAAATTATGGAATTAAAAAGGAGAAAATAGAGACATAAAAATACCACTTTGATAAATAATAATTTCCAAGCACGAAATCTCACACCATGTTAGTCAACAAAAACAGTCTAAGATGTCACGATTATCAGTAGTATTCATTTATCAAAATCACATAGCAAGTGAGAGAGCATAAAACATCAATCATGAGGGTTGTAGACGTGTCAAAAAAAGCTCAACCAATTTGCATAAATATTTCGATGAATCATCATTCTCAAAGAGTAATCAGAGTCACCAAGCCAAGCCATGGACAGTGAGCCTTTCTTTGTGAATTCCACATAATACGCATAATAAGCATGCCTTCCTTCTACTTCTAATATAAGAAAAACAATTTGCTAATTATTTAGTACATCACATAAACAATCCTAACTAATTTACTAGTACAATTATGCTCAATGTTTCAAGTAAAAGGATATCAATGAGACTGCTCCGAAATGTGAAAATCTATGGCTCTATCTTAACTTGGCAAAAACATTACTAGTTACACATGCAGGTGGTATTGCATTTGCAGGAAAGCAAGCAATTAAACCCTCTATGGCTCGATACTTAATTACTATTGAAACAAGTAAATGACAGCAATCGGCAACAATAAAACATGAATTTTGGTGACTCCCCTATAAACCAGCATAAAAGATCACAAAAAGCTATGGTTAACACCATATATCTGGAAAACCAACAAGAGAATAACCAAATTTGCAATTGCGACTTTCTCAAATAACTATGATACGAAACGTACAGACAGAAAATAGCGATGAAACAGGAGATCAGAAAGGTGGTCTTGCCATACCAGGAGCGCGCGGGCTGCCTTTCAAGGAATTTTTGACAAACAGTTTCGTGGACGTGAGATACATTTTATTGTACAAAATAATTTAAAGAAAAAGTGAAGTTCCCATATATTTGAATAAACAAAAACAAGATTACTCTTTCGACACAGTAAATAAGGTTTCTAAAATTCTTTTTCTTGTGAAGAAGACTAGGAAGACAACAGATAATGTCTCATAAATATTTTGTTCCCCACACTTATAGTTCGTCAAATTACCCACTTATTTATGCTAATCTCCATCCCAATTTTATGATATTAGTAAAGCATAAAGTTGAATTAAATAATCTTTTTCAAACAAAAATCTACCAAATTTCTCAACCCAAAATATCCTCTAAGTTTTGCTGTCTTGAAATGAGATGCAGCCATTTTAAAATATCCTTGCAGTCTTTGAACAATCCAGTTCCTGTTAGACCATAAATCATCTGTAATCTTTGAACAATCCAGATGGCAGACATATTCATATCATTTTAGCAACAAAACAACTAAAGCATGACAAGGTGAGGGTCAAAAGCATGCAGCAGCTACTCTATTATTGCAAATATGATTTTGTAGCCTGCCTTATAGTGGACATCCAGGACTAGGAGTTACCAGACTGAAAATGTGCCTTCGGGAGATGATTCATAGTTCATACACAGTTAAAAGGGAAATGATTCTGGCAGCTCAACCCCAAAATGAAGTTTTCATATAACAAGATAAATGCAGACATGATTAGCTACTGATCCTCAGCATCAATGCACATTGGCTAACTCTTAGTCTACAGTTGAAGCAGAGCTAATATAAGATATAAAGTAAGTGATGGATATATTAAAAGCATTCCCCCAAATAAAGTTATAGAAAATTGTTGGGGGTGATAAATCACATAAGTGGTAGTGATGCTCATACTCCAGAGAGTTTGCCTTTTTCTTCATCCCGATTATCGCTCTTACTGGTTAGGATCTGGCTAGGAGCAGTCCCAACTGCCAGTGTGACCGACTGCTGATAAAGAACCCCTCCAACAATAGTGAAGAGCAAACACACCAAACCAACAGGAGTGGCATGTTTATCCCATATCAACACATTGATGGCAACAGTGAGAAACTTGTTGACAACCCCTGTAACTGTGAATGCAGTTGCAGAGACCGCCTTTCTGGCTGCAAAGCCAAAGAAGCTGATGAGCAACCCAAACACACAAGACAAAGACACTGCAGAAAAGGAAACGGGCTCAAACAGATCTGCTCCATTAGATGCTCCCAGGGATGCAAACACATCGGCATACTCTCCTGTCAAAACCCAGAACAGTGGTGCCATCATCAACGACAAAAGATTATTGTACAACACAAATCCCCAAGTATTCAATCCAAGATTAGAGACCATGTGCTTTATGTAAACCATCTCTGTCGTGATTGTCACCAAATAGGCAAAAGCCCAGGAATAGGCAGTCAAAGTAAAGCCATTATCAGTAGCGACATAGCCAACCGCTCCCCCCAAAATCACCACAAGTGAAAGAAACGTCAGCTTGGAAGGACAAGGCTGCTTCCTAAACGTTGTATCGGCAATAGCCACAAGAAGTGGAGTCAAAGATCTGAAAACTATGAAAGTATCAACATTGGCATGACGAAGGAGATTGGTATTTGTAAAAATAGCCAAATAAAAAATCAATGCAGCAGGCATGAACTTCTTGGCAGTATCTAAGTTGAATGGATCGTGGTGCAAGATCCCAAATTTACCCATAACCCAAACACCTCCAGCTGAAGTTAAATACTGAAGAGCAGTGAGCAAACCAGGGTAGTTGAATTTGGTAATCGCGAATTTGTTGATCACAGCAAGCAAGCTGGAGCAGAGAGCATAACCGATCACTAAGCTGCTGGTCGCGTAGTATTGCTTCGGCCCCTCCCCCCGAATCAAAGCCATCTTCCCAGACCACTTGACTCAGAATCAAATGCTTCTGTATATATATAGACGATCTCGCAGAAACCCTAAAAATTGGGGGAAAATATAAGCTTGTAGCAAAATAAATTTGTCGTGTTAGCTGCTGCTGCTGCTGCTAAATCGAGCGGGTAAATGCGTGGAATTGGAAACCCTGGAATCAAAACAAGTAAAAGCACTGCATATGGGTATGGATGCAGAGAAAACAACCAAGTACGTCAAATCACCATATTAATGAACCACGCAATTGCTCCTGTTTCATTACTACAATAACTTAACAAAATAAGCTAATGAAATTATATATGAAAAAAAAAAAACTAATTAAGTCTCAAAATATCACCTGCAATTCGATTTCTAGAGAAAATGATCAAATCGATCGATCAGTTTGATTGGAAGATGGGCAAACTTTTTAATTAATTGGAATGGGCCAAAATTTTAAATTTTAATACGGTTGACCTTAGAAATTAAATTCATTTAGGTTATGGTGATAGGCTTTAATAATTCAAATGTTAAACTGAAACAATTAATTAACTTAGACTATAGTGTCATATTTAGAGCCTAGAGGTGATGAAATAGTTTTCGATTCTCGATTTCAACCAGAATCAGAATCGAATTGGAGCCGTCAATTCTTTTAAAATTGAGAATCGAATTTTATACTTCTACTACTAGAACCGATTCCCAATTTTCTTAACATTTCATGTATCGGCTCCGGGTAGAACTAAAAGAACCGAAACTTTTGTATTATCAAATTTTAAATTTTAATTTATCCCTTTTAATTCTTAAATTTAACCCTAACCCTAATTCCTCCACGGCTCTAAGCCTCTGCCCCTGTTCCGTTGTCCCCACCCATTGTTAAACATCCCGAGCCACCACACTCGCAACCACCACATCCCACACGACCGCTCTTGTTGCCGCCGTTCTCATTCGAAATTCGTTGTTTACTAAACAAACCAAATTCGAGTCTTGAACCAAGCTCAAATTATTTTTCGAGCCAAACTCGAGCCTATAGATATTCAGCTCGAAAAATTCACGAACTTTATTAACGAGCCGAACTTCAAATAGTTTGCGAACTTTGCTAACAAGCTTGTTCACAAACTCTAAAAATGAGTCGAACTTCGAATAATTCGCGAACTTTATATACGAACTAGTTCTCGAATTTGTCAAATTAATATTAATATATATATTAACTCAAATAGTTTAATAAACAAACATTTTAACGAACTCGAACCGAGTTCGAGCTCGAATTCGAATTCACTATTAAATCGAATAATATACACCCGAACTCGAGCTTGATTTTTATTTATCTATACTATAAAAGTAATTCGTTCTCTATTGGTCAAACCAATTCACTTTTAGTGTGAGAAGAGAATATAATATTTTAGTCGAATTATTTCTCCCTCGATATATTGATTTACCCGCCACTAGGCCCAATATTGTGCAGGACCAAATTGCTGGTTTTTAGCCCACTAAGATAAATTTAGATTTTTTAAGTTTTTAAAATAATTTTATTTTTTTTATTTAATTTAATAATTTTGTACGAAATTATGAACTTGTAAAATTTTATTGAATTAAGTTTTGTTTAGTAATTGTAGCTCAATCCAAAAAATTCTAATTCCATTTGGTAGTTGGGTTGAGATATACCATGTTATGTTAAATTAAAACTAAACATGAGTTGGGTTGGGTTTTGAGTAACTGAGTTTTTTATTTGGTAGACTTATTTAAATATTTATAGAACTTGAACTGTTGTTTGGTAGAGATTATTAGAAGCTCATCTATATAAAGAGAGAGAAGGATGGAGAAAAAAAAGGTAAATAATACTATAATCAGTGGCGGAGCCACATGGGGACCGGGGGCTTCAGCCCCCCCAATATTTTTTTTTTTTTAGTTCTTAAATTTTTTTGAAAATTCGAATTTTTATGCTTCAGCCCCGCCGCTACGTTGCAGAGAACGAGTTTTCCTAATTGTCGGAAGTTTTCCCTTTGTCAGCCCCCTCCGTCTCGAGTCGAAGTCAAGGTTTCGTATAAGGCTGCCATAGCCATTGTTGGAGACTTGACTTGAGTTGCAGCCATTGTTGGAGACATGGGCCCAAAAAATTCGGCTCGGGGGCTACCGCCCCCGAACCCCCATTTAACTCAGCCCCCCTTATGAAAATTCCTAGCTCCACCACTGACTATAATAGTGGCAATTCAGTAATATTAGATAAAAATTTAAACAAAATTCCAGGATGGGAGAAAACATATTAATATTAGCGTAAGGGATGCAGGAATTTTATTTGAACAAATAACCCATAAGGTTGGAGAAATGGGACCAACCGGTAAATAAAGACAAGAACTTTATTTGCACGAAGGTCTCTACAATATAAATCATCTTCGTTCCCACCTCAAATACGAATAAAGAGTACTCTTTTGAAACCCATAAAGTTTAAATCTTTGTCTTACATTTCCTTCCATTCAGATTTCATACATGGAAGCCATGACAACAAGATTAATACATCTTGCAAACTCAGTAAGTTATGCGAAATCGTTGAAGCAAGTTAAGGCTCTTCATCAAAAAACGATCTCTCTTGGCCTACGGAACAACATTGCATTATGCAAGAAAATCATCAATCTATATATCTCTTGCGTCGCATATCGATCTGCGAATTTAGTTTTTCGGAATATCGAAAACCCATTAGACATCACGTTATGGAATGTGTTGATGTCGGCGTATGCAAAGACCTCCATGTTTTCCGATGCATTCTCACTGTTTAAGAATTTGGGGAACTTCCCTTGTTAGAAGCCTAATGAGTACACGTATGCTAGTTTGTTGAAGGCTTGTGGTGGACTGAGAAGAGTGGAGAATGGTGAAAAGATTCATACCCAATTGATTAAAACTGGGTTTTTGTTGGATATCGTTACTGCTAGCTCTTTGATGAGTTTATATGCTAAGTGTGGTGTTTTTGTTTCTGTTCTTAAGTTGTTTGATGAAATTCCTAAGAGAGATTTGGCGTGCTGGAATAATGTGATTTCTTGTTATTATCAAAGTGGGCAGTGGGAGAAGGCACTTGAATACTTTGAGAGAATGAGGAGCACTGGGTTAACACCTGACTCGGTTTCGTTTACAACTGCAATTTCATCATGTGGAAGGATGTCTGATTTGAAAAGAGGGGAGCAGATTCATGAAGAAGTGTTAAGAAGTGGTGTAGTGGTAGATGCTTATATTGCTGCAGCTCTTGTTGATATGTATGGTAGATGTGGCTGCACAGTGAAGGCTAAGGAGGTTTTCGATAAAATCAAGTTCAAGATCTTAGTTTCTTGGAATGCAATGATCGGATGCTACAGCCAAATCGGAGACAGTGTGTCATGCATTGAGCTCTTAGTTAGAATGAATGAGGACAGAGTGGGACCTAATTCAACAACCGTAAGCACCTTATTATCAGCTTGTGCCAAATCAGCAAGACTGCAGCATGGGAGATTCATTCATGGTTATATTATCAGGAACAACATCTTTAGTGATATCTATGTTTACAGTTCACTAGCTGACTTGTACTTCAAATGTAGAAGAGTTGCAGTCGCTGAAAAGATGTTCACCATGATGCCAAAGTCGCATATTGTTTCATGGAACGTCATGATCTCTGGCTTCGTATCTGCGGGTTGCTACTTTGAAGCGCTAGGTGTGTATGATAGAATGGATGTCGGTGTGAGGCCCAATGCAATCACTTTAACTAGTGCAGTAACAGCTTGTGCACAATTGGCTGCCTTAGAAAGAGGCAAAGAGTTCCACAAAATCATCAATGAGAGTAGGTTGAATTCCAATGAAGTATTGATGGGAGCCCTTCTTGATATGTATGCTAAATGTGGTGATGTAATGGAAGCTGCAACTATATTTAAACACCTCCGCAAAAGAGATTTAGTTTCTTGGACTACAATGATTGCGGCCTATGGATCTCACGGTCAAGCACATGAAGCTCTGAAACTCTTTGATGAAATGGTTCAAGCCCGTGTAAGGCCAGATAGAGTCACATTCCTTGCTGTTATCTCTGCTTGCAGCCACAGAGGATTGGTTGATGAGGGACGGAGATTTTTCAGTTTAATGACGCATGGCTATGGAATCAAACCTACAACTGCAGAGTATTCATGTGTTATAGATCTTTTGAGTCGTGCTGGAAGATTACACGAAGCTTTTGACATGCTGAAGCAGAATTCTTGCATTAGAGACGATGTTGACTTGTTGAGCACGCTATTTGCTGCGTGCCATTTGCATCGGGAGGCCGAGTTAGGGGAGAAAGTTGCAAATTTCCTTGTTGAGAAGGCTCCGGATGATCCTTCCACTTACGTGGTTCTTGAGAAGATGTTGGCGTCTAGCAAGAGATGGGATGAAGCACGCAAGATTAGATTCAAGATGAAGGAACTGGGGTTGAAGAAAAGCCCTGGGTGCAGCTGGATAGAAGTTGATAAGAGAATGCAGTCATTCTTAGCAGAAGATAAGACATTTTCACAATCACAAAGTGTTTATGACTGTTTAGCATTATTATATAACCATATGGAGAAGTATGAGAAGTTAGAATGAGCCGAGCAAGGTATGAATATGATGCTTCTTTTCAAAACAAGGGCTGATCTGATTACTAGTTCAACCAGATTCCACATCCAGGTTGCCCATGCAACAACTTTGCCTTGCTTCCTGCCCTTCTTTAATTATATACAGGTAAATTGGTATTCTTCATTGTATGTATAAGTCAAATGGTTTGAGTCAGGCTGAGCCGATCCAAGTCCCAATCCGACTGTTTATAATGCAATGTGGATAAAGAAATGGTTTAATTACACATCAACATCAACTTCTTTTTTCCTTCATCACTACCCTTGTCATACAAATTCCATTTCAAAATCAAATATTCAATACAGTAATCCTCTGTAGTCTGTACTGTACATGATGAAAGCAGCAGTGACACGGTCGATCAAGTGAATTTGAAGGCATATTATAATTTGAGTGAGGTTTTAAAGGGGAATAGATTTTCACTATAAATAGCAACATTGGACTAAGGCCTACTACAAATAACTTATATATATCAGTATTGCTGAAATGAGTTGCAGTGTCGAAATGTAGAAGCCAGTCTCTGCAATGGTGAGTGTTGAGCTGAGTTTAGCTATCCTTAACATACTGTTGAAGAAGGCGCTCAACGGAGGGATGGATCGCGTGATTATCGTCGTCTGCAGACAATCCATGGCGACCATTTTCTTGATCCTTCTCGCCTGTTTCTGGGAAAGGTACGAACTTAGTAATGCCTCAATTATTGGGGTTAATTTTAGTTGCAAAAAAAGAAGAAAGATTTAGATATTCTCGCTTGCAGGAGTAGCTGTAATAAGCTGAGTATGGAGTTTGATCTGTCGAATGTTTCTGTGTGCTTTGATCGGGTAAGAAGGAAGTAGTTTCTCTCTCTCTCTCTATATATATATATTTATTTATTTTAATGTTGTCTGAATTGAATTATTGAAGTAGTACTATTTGTGGAAATGAATCTAGGTTGACATTGACACAGTATCTGTTCTTGGTTGGGCTTGATTACACCTCAGCAACAGTCTTGCTTTCATAAACTTAGTTCCAGTTTTCACATTTGTCTTGGCATTGCCACTCAGGTAAGCCCAAAAACCAACTAATTAAGTTAACGAATTTCCTCTAATATAATAACTAATAAGTTAATTATGTAGACTACTGGTGCAGGATGGAGAAAGTGGATATAAAAAGCAAGAAAGGGAAGGCTAAGGTTGTAGGAGCGATGCTTAGTGTTGTGGGGGCATTAACACTGTTGTTGTACAAAGGCGTGGAGGTGGTGAGCCCCCACAGCAGTTCTGTTTTTGATGAGGAGCACCGAGTAAGGCCAGAGAGATACGCTGTGGGTACAGCGTTTCTTGCCGCGGGCTGCCTGGCTTGGTTTTCATGGTTCCTTATGCAGCCGAGGATCGGACGTTACTTCCCACACCAGTACTCTATCACCATGATCATGTCCTCTTTTAGCTCCTTGCAATTGGCAATCTTGTGCTTCGTCACAGACAGGGATTTTTCCAACTGGATTCTTCGAGGGGAGCTGGAGATTGTTGCTGTTATATTTAGCGTACGTCAGTCTTTGATTAATACATTCATGTGTCGTTTGAGATTTAGTGTTTAACCATGAGGATCAGTTTCTTTGTGGCGCTTAATATATAGAGGCAAAATACATACCTAAAAAAGTGGAACCGAGGAAATATTAAGTTTGCAACATTTATTTGTTTTTAATTACTGTTTTTGATTATTTTATAATATTAACACAAATATATATTTTGTGAATTTCAGGGAATTGTGGGATCAGGGGTGTGTGTTACGATATCCCACATCGGTTCCACATGAAAGTGTGGAAGGGTAT
>JAPKLX010000073.1:1523206-1559075 GCA_026898415.1 Leonotis leonurus
CCATGGTTTTGGGTTAAGTTAGGGCTCCCTATCTTATATGCCTAACAGTGTGTTATGTAGTGATTTTTACCGCATCATTTAGCCCTTTGTTGAACAGCATATTGGGATTGGTTGTGGTAATAGTGGGAATGTATATTATTCTATGTGGGAAATGCAACAAAGATGGTGAAGAAGAAGAGGCTTGCGATGCTCTTCCTAAGAGACTAGATCATCAATCACATCATATTTACCATTGTGGCACTGGTATTCAACCAACTCTGTTTCTTCTTCCCAAGATTTCCATTTCTTTATCTGCATTGCATTATAGTGTACAAACTGCATTTTTAGGGTTTAGGGTATCTCTCTATTGGCTTTCCATTGGTATGACAAGTGAAAGAAAAAACTTGTGCATGAGTGATTGAAAGTTAATAGTTGGGGTGAGTGTTTTTATAGTTAATAGTTGGGGATTGGTGTTTGAAAGTTAATAGTTGCTGATGGATGTTTGAAAGTTTGTTGGTGTTTGAAAACCAAAAAATTGAGTATGGATGTTTAAAAATCTAAAAATAAAAATCGGGATGAGTGTTTGAAAACCTAGAAGTTGGGGATGGATGTTTAAAAACCTAAAACCTAAAAATCGGGGATGAGTGTTTGAAAACCCTAAAATAGATCTGCTTGTTATAATGAAAATATATCTGTTTGTGTTAACTAAAAATAAATCTGAACCATCCATATTTTTCATCCAATGAATATAATTAAACTACACCCTAATCAATAAACCAAAATCAGAAAGAATAACAAATTCCCTATTTTTAGGGATAAAATATTTTAAATAAGAATTATACCAAAATTATCTTTTAATCTGTACCGTTGATCTAAATAATTTAACAGTCAAGATTTATTTTTAATTAACTCATACAGAACCATTTTTATTTGATCTCTTCCCTATATATATATATATATATATATATATATATATCTTGAGTCTTGTTGTGAAACTTAGTTGATTATAGAAGTATACAACACATGTTGGATGATTGATCATTGTAGAAATGTTTAGACTATTATATATTGGATTAATTGACTGATCATTTGATGGCCGCTTGTTTAATACGTTTATTTACTTGCCTATGTTTAAAGAGGGGAAAACATGTTGATAGGTCTCTACTCTTCTACTCTTGATGGCCATATAACTTTACTTATTATCACCCTTATTCCTTTGATTGGCACTTAGGAGATTTTAAAGGATTCTACCCCACTCTCTTAAACGAGCCGCAAACATGCAAAATAGATGGGTATGAAAAACCACACCGAAAAATCCGAGTACTTCGGCGTAGACACTCGGTGAACATTGTACTTAAAAAGGTCCCCATTTACATTGAAAAAAGAGAAATAGATAAAATAAAAAGCTTAGCCAGCTATGCGTTTTTCTATTGTGCCGATTATATTGCTTGTCTCAATTTTTTCGAAACAATCGTTGTACGAATAAGTGGACTACTTACTTTTGTGATCCCTAAGTGACAAACTTGATGATTGATTAATTGATCTAATGAACTATTTGAAATCGAATATGTGTCGTGTTAGATTTTCTTCATTTGATATTTTAGATTAAGTTATGCTTGAGGACAAACAAGGTTTTGTGCGTGGAGGGGTTGTTTAGCTAGTCTTGTGCATCTGTGCTTTCATCGTGATTATTTTCGTATTTTCTGTGTCTTGTGACAATTTGGGCTCGAAATACGGGTTGTTTTGTCTTTCTGGATTACAGGCCCAAACATGTGAATTATGGAATCGGGATTGGAAAGAGACCGAAGAAACACGAAAGAAGAAAAATATAAGAGACTTTGTCGGGTCAACGATCACGTACTCTTAGAGACCACTAACCATGGCTCGCTGAAGACACCAAGGCAGTCGCTGGAGATGACAGAGCGCTCCAGTCAGCAACCGCTGACTCATCAGACATTGCGCACACGATTCCAACGCCCAACGAACAATTCGGACACGGCTCGAGCGGTCAGCGGTCGCTGACCATAGGAGACCGATGACCCTCACATCCTATAAATAGACGACGCGATTCTCTTCATTTTTCATCTTTTTTTCAGTCCCTTTTACTCGATCATGAGAGTAAGAGACGGCGACTAATCCTTTCCTTAGTCTATTTAGATAGTTTTGTTATCCGTTTCTAGTTTAGTACTCCCTCCGTCCCGCTAAAAGCGGCCACAAGTGAGTCGACACGGAGATTAAGAAAGTAAAGTGTTGTGTTTTAAAAAGTAGGAGTGATGTATTTTAAAAGTAAAATTTGTTTCATTTTTAGGAAAGTGGCCACTTTTAATGGGACGGCCCAAAAAGGAAACGTGGCCACTTTTAGCGGGACGGAGGTAGTAGTTTATTTCTGTAGTTAGCCATCACAACATTATAGTTGGTCAGTTGTTTTGTTCTTTTGATTGCAGATTATGCGCTTCATACTTAATAACTCGATTTGATTTATGAAGTTTTGATTTCATGGTTGTTTAAAATTCATGTCTTTCAATAGTGATTGCTTTTATTCTTATTAGTTAGGATTTACTATTCGTCGCATTTATTTATTTATATTCTCCGTCTGGTTTATAATTTTAGATATAGATTTTTCAAACCAAATCTGTTTAGAATGTTTAGGATTTATTACTTTTTGTTTCAAGACAACAAATGAAATTGTCATGCTAAGTTTTCCTTGAGATTCGACTTGGGTTGATTTATCATTACTCAAATGATCTCGTTACATTGCGAGCGATTTTGATAATTTTATTCGAAGCATTTACTTTATCCTTAGCCATGAGGTTCCAACATTTTATGGGAAAAAGATATTAATATTAAATAAAAATGAAGTAGAAGAACCCACATTCCAAATTAACAAATTCAAACTTGAAAATTTATGATTCTCGAAGAATGAAGGGCAAGGGGATTGATCGAGAGAGATTAAAGGTTCTTATTATGAAGAAGACAAAATTGTTTCAAGCACCGATAGAACCGGAAGCGCCCCTTCTTTCAAGGGGAGGAGGACGAGTTATTCATTTGATGGTAAGAGGCGAATTGAAAGCTAAGCAGTGAGAATTCTAAAGATTCCCCGAGGAAAAATAGCATCAACTCCATTCTTATATGCTTTTGAGGAGCGGGAGAAATTGTTTGAATTCTATGAAAGAATCTCTGGAGCCATGATGCATGTTTCATACGACCAGGTGAAGTGGCACAATATCTGCCTCTTGCCTTATGTCGAGATATTGATTCCTTCGCACAACAATTTTCTTCTCATATCAACGAATTAGAAGAGATGTCAACCGACAACCATATCTGGAAACAATGATTAGTTGATATTTTTTTTTAGTTGATATTGGTACTGTCACCGCACAACAAGCAAAGGAGCTTTGATCGACCTTGATCCTTGCACTAACCGAAAGTCCCTTCGTTTAGAGTCAAGGACTGTAGCAATACATGTCTGATCCTCAATCTTTCTTTCCTAAGCCAATCCATAATTCATAGTAGTAAAGACATGTTTTTAGCTCTCTAGATGTAGGTCTTTGTATAAGACAAGTAAATAGAAGATTGAAAGGGCATTCTTTCAGCTATGCGCTAGTCTTTTGTCCTTAGTGAGTTATTTAAGCTTCACGTCTTCTTTCCTTTGAATTCCAATTCAATCAAGTAGATTGCACTATGTTTTATTGTTTTATTTGTATCAAACAAGTAGTTAGTTTATCCGAATCTTAACTTATCGGAATCAAAGTAACTAAAAAGGGAGTTTTCTTTGGCGACCTAAGATCTAATTGTAGAAAGGATTAAATCAAAAGTTGCGGGTAGATGTCTTTACATTTCCCATATTATCATATAAACACTAGATAGAAGAACAACTCTTGATCATTAGAAGTTTATTTTCAGGTTATGAGTTATTGTAAAGATTGTATTCATTATGTTTTTGTTAAAGTCATTTATTCAAATTGCTCTCCATTTCTAAGTTGATAGTCTTCGCGATAGTTTCATCGATATTACCTACTAAATAAAAGGTCTACTCAGGAAGACCATCTAATTCTCCGGAAAGGATTAATTGAAACCCTTTAATGTTTATGCTAGACCAACATATTTCTCTGAAGAACCGGTAAATACTTCGGCTACAAAAAAGGGTTGTGTTCGTAGTAGTCCCGCGGAAAAGCTGTCTAACCCCATCATCTCCACCCCATAAGAAATACAAGATCACCTTAAGGGCGCCTTCGATGTTTTATACGTTTTTGGTCTCGTTTCTCTCGTAATTTGGATTAGTATTGGTTGATATTGTCGATCAAGTTGATGCTTGGGTCTGTTATCTGCTACTTTGTAGGTGAAAGATCGACATTAAAAGCTAACAAGGCTAGAGAGGAAAAACGAGACGAAAAGACGAAGAAAGGTGAAGAAAAGGCGTGGAGAAGGCAGAACATGGGGCTAGCGGTCGCTAGCCCCTAGCGAGCGCTGGGCTACGCTAAAAAGAGAGGACAGAACATGGGGCTAGCGGTCGCTAGCCCCCTAGCGATCGCTAGCCCAAGCAACTCACCCAAGGCAGAACTGGGGGCCAGCGGTCGCTAGCCCCCCAGCGGTCGCTGGCCCCATGCAGAACAGGACCCCAGCGATCGCTGGGGGAGGCCAGCGATCGCTGGCTTCATACAAAGTCCAAGACAGAATTTGGGGCTAGCGGTCGCTAGCCCCCTAGCGACCACTGGCCCCTGGGAAGTTCTCCAAACAGAACGTTGGGGTAGCGCTCTCTACCCCCTAGCGAGCACTACCCTGGCGGGGTTTTCTTCTCCTATTTAAATGCCACGCGTGATTTTTCCAGAGTACGACACTTCAGACTTCCTCCATTTTTTAGTTCTAGTTTAGGGTTTAGACCACGGGAGAAAACACTTCTAGTTAGCTTTCCATTCAATTCTAGTTCTTTACTTTGTACTTTGTGAATTCGTTCGTGATTCAAACCCGGAGACTTATTTCAATTCAGTATTTCCTTTTCATTCCCGTGAGTTCTTTACTGCTTTCTTTATTTCTTTCTTTTACTGTTTTATGCATTCTTGTTCTTCGTGCTTTATTTTGATTAATTATCAAACCATTAATACAAACCTTTCAATCATGTTAATTAATCAGTTCAAGACATGTTTAGATTTCGTTTCTTTAATTCTTCGTTCTTAGACTTAGGGTTTAATCGTTTATTTAATTATTAGTTCTTAGATTTAGGATTTAATTGCTTTATTAATTTTCGCCTAGGTAATTCGTATTTTAAATTCTTTATTTTAATTCGCCTAGATAAATTCATTAGATTAGATTAAAAATCCAAAACCCTTCTTTTTAATTGCTTTCTGTTCTGCAACATAGATAAAGCCCTGTTTAGCCTTCCTTGAGAATACGACTTAGGATCAACTTACCTTTATACAACGAATTCGTACTCTTGCGAACTAGTTTATTTAATAAACTGTAAGTATATTGGCTGGAAAAATTCCTCGTGCCCAATACTGAATCCCTTTATTGGACAGTGGGTCTGGACTCAACAACGCCACGTACTACAGTTTAAAAATAAGTTGGGAACAAATTTTGGCGCCGTTGCCGGGGAAGGCTTTAGGTATTTATTTGTGTTGCATTTTATTTTATTTTATTTTGTTTATTTGTTTTATTTCTTTGCTCCCGCAAGGTGTGTTTGATCTTCTTTTGGTTTGTGTATGCTAGGTCGCCGAAGCTTGAGACAAGATTTGGTACCCTACGTCGACAACATCAATAGAAGAGAAGCTGTACGTGAGGAGCGGTATAGGGACGTTATCAACCTTGCCACCTTATTCGAAGAGCAACTGGTAATAATGGCTGAGGAAAACGGAGCCCCTATGAAGCTCGGAGACTTTGCCAGGCCATCTTATGGCGTCACTGCATCTGCTATTGTGCTCTCCACTGAGGCCAGGAATTATGAGCTGAAACACAATCACATCAATCTGCTTCCTTCCTTTTACGGGCTAGCTAATGAAGACGCACTCCTCTTCATTAGAGAATTCTGCACAGCCGTCCACTCTATCCCACTTCAGGGACTGAGCGAAGAGGAACTCCTGAAGAAATGTTTTCCTTACTCACTCAAGGATAGGGCGAAGTCGTGGTACCTCTCCCTACCAGCACGATCTCTACCTACTTGGAAGGCGGTGAGTACCACGTTCCTACTGAAGTACTACCCAAATCACAAGACGCAGCAAATCCGGCTCCAGATTATGCAGTTTGCTCAAGATTCTAACGAGCCTTTTCACGAGGCCCTAGACAGATTCAGAGAGCTACAGCAGCAGTGCCCGCACCATCAGATTGTGCCAGAACTTCTGTGGCAAATCTTCTACAACGGGTTGCAGCACATTTATCAGTTCATGGTGGATACAGTGGCTGGAGGTAATATATCTGAGAAGACGGCAGATGAAGCAGTAGAGATCTTCGAGACCTTGGCTAGTAACTCCCAGCAGAAGACCTCTCGTTCGAAGAGAGTGGAAGTCCGAGAGATCGGGGTTAGCCCAGACCTCAAGAAGTAAATGGCCGATATGATGCGAGAACTCCAAGAGCTGAAGATGAGTAAGCCTCCTGCTATAGCGAAGCACGAGCCCATACCCGAGCCGTGCCCAATTTGTGGTGATCTGACACATAATGAGGATCAATGCACCAGGATGGCAGAGATGACTTATGAAGGAGGGGCCGAAGTTTATGCTGCACAAGGTTTCCAACCACGCCCACCATTCGAGCAACACCCAGCTCAACAGCCTTCGGGATGGAGAGCCCAGAACAATTCTATGTGGAAGGGGCCGAATCAGGGCCAAGGCTCAAACTTTCCTGCCCAACGAGCAGCCCCACATCAGTACTACCCACCGCAGTATGGGTATTATCCTCCACAGCAGCCTTACTACCCGCCTCAGCAAGGGTACTATTCGCCACCACCTCAGTTTTAGCAGCCACCACCGCAGTTTCAGCCTCAATTTCCACCTGCACCGCGAGGGGCTGCACCACCTAAGACATCTCTAGAGGACAGTTTGGCGGCTTTCATGCAAGAAAGCAAATTGGCTAGAGAGGCTCAAGAGGCTACTATCAAACGCCTTGAGAGCCAAGTAAGACAAATCTCGGGAGCTATAAATCAGGTGCAGCAGCAGCTACAGCCAGGAAGGATACCGGGACAAGGACATACACCACACCAGGTGCAAGCTATTACTGTTCTACATAGTGGCAAGCACGTGGATAACAAAGTGGAGCTCCCGGAAGCTGAGGAAGACAAAATGGTGGAGAAGAAAGAGAAAGAAAAGGAGATAGAACCGGAGCAGTCAGCTATTCAGTTGCACAAGGCTGCCAACCCGTACAAGACACCGATTCCCTTCCCGAGCAGACTAAGGAATGAGAAGCTGGAGCAACAATTCAAAGACTTCTACGAAATGCTTTCTCAAGTGCGAGTGAATCTGCCCTTATTGAAGATCATTCGAAATGTTCCATCCTACCTCAAGTTCTTCAAGGAGCTTGCCTCCAAGAAGAGGAGATTTGCAGACGACGAGTCCGTCATGGTGTCCGAGGTAGCCAGCTCTATCATGCAGCAGCCTCTTCCTCAGAAACTGCGAGATCCAGGTAGTTTCGTTATCACTATAGCTCTTGGGAATGGTAAGATTGTTACAGGCATGCTAGATTTAGGTGTTGGCATTAATCTTATGCCTTATTCAATTTTTAAGGAATTAGAGTTAGGAGAGTTGAAACCTACACGCATGAGCCTACAATTAGCTGATCGTTCTGTTAGGTACCCTAGAGGAATCGTTGAGAATATTTTTGTTAGTGTAGGTGGTTTAATTATGCCTATGGATTTTGTTGTGCTAGAGATAGGTGATGTGCATGAGAATGGGCGTGATCACACATTATTGCTAGGTAGACCTTTTATGGCAACTACTAACACTTTGATTGATGTTAAGAATGGTAATATTAAGATGTCAGTGTTAGGAGAGTCAGTTTCGTTTTCTGTACATAAGCACAAGGCTATGACCTCTGTTAGTTCTATTAAGGATTGTTCGTTCATTGATTCTATTGATACTTTTGCCGAGGTCTCTGTTATGCAGGATTCTACTTTGGAAGAAAGCTTTAAATCAGAAGCCGAGGTCGGAGCAGTCACTAGCTCTCGGCTGATCCCAGCCCTCAAGCGCTACCCGCTGCGAACCCATACGTATCCATCTTTTATCCCACGTCTCTCTCTCTCTCGTCCTCCACGCAGATCGTCTCGCAAAAATCATCTTTCCCTTTTCTTCCCTCACCCACGACGCACACCTCTTCTAAAACTTCCATCAAAATTCCCCATTCCCACTTTTCCTCCCTTAATTTTTCCATCCACCATCTCTCTCACCCCATTCCACAACCAACCATCTCCACCTACCCATGACTCTTTCCACCACCACCGGACACCACCTGCTCGCTGCCGCCGCCGCCACTTTTTGGCGAAATTTCTAACGCACACCATTCGGCAACATTCACCATCCACGGCTCGTACTCTCTACCATGACTTTGGAGGGTACACAACATTGAGTCAGTGGAGGATAGAGCAGCAGGTTGTCGAGAACAACCGACGGATTTCCAAGCTAAATGCTCAGTGGTCGAACTGGGCGTTCTATGATGATCCACATCCACCTCCACCGGATCAGCAGTGACTTGTCACTGCTGCCCAGTACGTTTTTCTTTTCGTTTTTCTTTTCGTGTGTGTCCGGGTTGTTTCATTTATGTTATTTTCTTTTGTTGCTGTTTTGTTTGCTGTTTAGTGTTTCTCTTGCAGGTCTTAATTTTTAGGATTGATTGGTATGCTACATCTCTTTGTGGAGCAAGCATCACATCGCCGCATTTCCCCCGAATCGGGTAGTTTCCTTCCTTCTCTTGTTCTTATTTTAGCAATGGGGACATTGCTAGTTTCTTTGTGAGGGGGAGGGGTGTGCTTTATTTTTATTGTTTGCGTTATTTTGTTGATCATCATGTATATCTTTGAGTGTCCGAAAGCATTGTTAGAAGTTTGGCATAATTAGGATTATTTTGATGAGAAATATGTTTTGATATGTTTGATGACATGTATGAATATTGTGAGTCGATGGTAGGGCGATGAGCTTTGCATTTTGATCATAGTTGCCGTGGGGAAATCATTTTTGTGATAAATTGATGTGAAAGCTTGCATATGTGTGAATTTGGCATAAGATTGCTGTTGGCTAGACTTTTGTTAAAAATTGTGTTGATTGTGAGATTGAGTTGGGAGGCTTCTGCTCCTCTGGAAACTATGAGCATGGGAAACCACACGAGAACACTTTTGATAACCTCTAAATGTTCATATCTCGTGACTTTTTGCCATATAACCCACTCTTTCCGAAATTTGGCTCGAATGGCCTTTAAAAGTGTTATTAAATCGCTTGCATTGCTTGAATAGGTGATAAAGAACTCTACCCCTCTTCCTTTGAGAAATTAATTGAAATCTTAAGGTTTAGGAATGGGTATGGGAAACCACACTAGGATACTCGGTTTTACCGAAGTTCACACATAGTGACCAATGTTCTTAACATCACTAAAAATTCTTGCGATTTGATAATGGTTTGTGTTGATAATATCTTAAGATTGATTTATAGTCTAGCCTATAAGTGATTAAAAGCCGAATTTGCATGTGTTTGAGTTGGATCAGATTGAAATTGCATATTCGAGAGCAACACGTAATGGTGATTGATGTATTGTTTTATGACCCCTATCGAGTGCTTGTGATGATCATGATTGTTATTGCGTGATTGAATTTGTTTCTTGTTTTGAAATCTCCGCATTGTGTTGAATTTAGACTTGCATGAGGACAAGCAAGGTATTGTGTGTGGGGAGGTTGTTTTATACGTTTTTGGTCTCGTTTCTCTCGTAATTTGGATTAGTATTGGTTGATATTGTCGATCAAGTTGATGCTTGGGTATGTTATCTGCTACTTTGTAGGTGAAAGATCGACATTAAGAGCTAACAAGGCTAGAGAGGAAAACCGAGACGAAAAGACGAAGAAAGGTGAAGAAAAGGCGTGGAGAAGGCAGAACGTGGGGCTAGCGGTCGCTAGCCCCTAGCGAGCACTGGGCTACGCTAAAGAGAGAGGACAGAACATGGGGCTAGCGGTCGCTAGCCCCCTAGCGATCGCTAGCCCATGCAACTCACCCAAGGCAGAACTGGGGGCCAGCGGTCGCTGGCCCCATGCAGAACAGGACCCCAGCGATCGCTGGGGGAGGCCAGCGATCGCTGGCTTCATACAAAGTCCAAGACAGAATTTGGGGCTAGCGGTCGCTAGCCCCCTAGCGACCGCTGGCCCCTGGGAAGTTCTCCAAACAGAACGTTGGGGTAGCGCTCGCTACCCCCTAGCGAGCGCTACCCTGGCGGGGTTTTCTTCTCTATTTAAATGCCACGCGTGATTTTTCCAGAGTACGACACTTCAGACTTCCTCCATTTTTTAGTTCTAGTTTAGGGTTTATACCACGGGAGAAAACACTTCTAGTTAGCTTTCCATTCAATTCTAGTTCTTTACTTTGCACTTTGTGGATTCGTTCGTGATTCAAAACCGGAGACTTATTTCAATTCAGTATTTCCTTTTCATTCCCGTGAGTTCTTTACTGCTTTCTTTATTTCTTTCTTTTACTGTTTTATGCATTCTTGTTCTTCGTGCTTTATTTTGATTAATTATCAAACCATTAATACAAACCTTTCAATCATGTTAATTAATCAGTTCAAGACATGTTTAGATTTCGTTTCTTTAATTCTTCGTTCTTAGACTTAGGGTTTAATCGTTTATTTAATTATTCGTTCTTAGATTTAGGATTTAATTGCTTTATTAATTTTCACCTAGGTAATTCGTATTTTAAATTCTTTATTTTAATTCGCCTAGATAAATTCATTAGATTAGATTAAAAATCCAAAACCCTTCTTTTTAATTGCTTTCTGTTCTGCAACATAGATAAAACCCTGTTTAGCCTTCCTTGAGAATACGACTTAGGATCAACTTACCTTTATACAACGAATTCGTACTCTTGCGAACTAGTTTATTTAATAAACTGTAAGTATATTGGCTGGAAAAATTCCTCGTGCCCAATACTGAATCCCTTTATCGGACAGTGGGTCTGGACTCAACAACGCCACGTACTACAGTTTAAAAATAAGTTGGGAACATTCGACATCTAATCTCATATTTTGGATCGCATCTCACGAAATAAGATCTACTAGCAAAATATCTCAAACTCAAACTTTCTTTCTTGGTCAGACAAACCTGCTATTTTTATCGTAATAAGACAACATCCTTCACAACTATCAATCTTTGAATTTAATTAAAGAATCTTTGAAAGTCAAAGGAAATGACTCCACAGACAAAATATGATGATTGGGGCGCAGAAGCCCTCCAGATTATCTTATGCATAAAAAAGGCTACTTGACCAGCCTACTGATTCTTCGTGCAGTAATATGATATGAAAAAAGGGAACCTGAATCCCTAACTGGAATCATGGAAAAAGACTCTTACACATTATACAAAGAGCTCTCATAGTGAAAAATGTGATAGGATTCTAATTGTTCAAAGGCAACCCCGCGTTTTAGATAATTGGGTTCTTGTCTTGCATTGATTTTTATTTTTCACTATCTGGTTATTGGGTTTAATTTAGTGTTCTGTGAGTGCATAGCGAACCTAATGTAATGTTCTTATTTGCTTGTTGATAGGTTTGAGTGTGAATGGCAAGTGAGTGACGGCTTACTGTTTCCTAGGGGAGATTTTTTTTAGTGTTTAGGGTTTAGGGGTGAGTTGGTGTTTGAAAAAATAAAAATTGATGATGGATCTTTGAAAACATAAAAATTTGGTGATGGGTGTTTAGATATACTAAAACCTGAAAAATAGGGTATGGGTGTCATGTGGGGATATAAGTGAGGAAATAATATCGAATACTTTTTCAATTTAAAATATTGATTATATAAAAGATGTCCAAAATCTTAATATCAACACATGGAGCGTCGATATGGGATAACATATGTATCTGCTCAAGATCTCACGAGGTTACATGACATATTGAATCAATAGATTAACTGTGTGTTCGCAGTGGGAATAATACATTGATTACATGCATGGAGACATGTAACCTCCATACCATCTATACCCAAATCAAAATGGATGTTTTCTATAGTGCTAACCAAAGAGCTATCCTAAGTAGGGGTGTCACGGTACAATATACCTTACCAAAATCATCATACCTTATACCTTACATTTACCTTCGGTATGGAAAATCTCATACTGTTACCTTACCATATTTTTCGGTATACCTTATTTTCGGTATGACATTTTTGCATACCTATACCTTACCTTATTTTTGGTATACCTTACCTTACTTCGATATACATTTCTTTCACGATATTCTAAAAACTTATTTATTTAAAATATGTGCATACATTAAACATAATGAACAACACTTTAAGTAACATCCAACATATAAAAAAAATATTAAGTATTATTTTTATAATAATATAATTTTTGAGATTAACCACTAATATCAGATAATTAATTACTAAAAGATTAACTAATTAATATCTACTAGATTTAAATATATGAATCATAATCTTACTAATTTGGTCATATATATAATTTGTTATAATTAAAATTGAATATATATGTACATATAATTATATATATATATATATTAATATATAGGAAAACAAAAATATATACCAATTTTTCCGATATATAATGCGGTACGGTATATGACGGTATACCTCGGTATTTGGAAAACTTGTACCTTTACCTTACCGAAAAGTTCGGTACGGTATCATACCTTACCAAAAATTCCGGTATACCTTATATTCGGTATTTTACGGTATTTTTCGGCACAATATGTACGGTATACCGTTTGTTCGGTAAATTTTGATAGCCCTAATCCTAAGGCGCCAGTTTTGTTAGTTCGTACACGCAAGAATACTGGCGCTCTGCACGTACATACACGATTCCACTCTTTTTCCCTCTAAGATAAGGAGCCCTCTCGCTAGGCTCTGTTTCATCTCGCTTCAACTCTCTCGCTGGACTTTAGACTAAAAATATATATTAACAAAATCTTCACTCGACACTCCATCACCATCAATCTCAACTTGCATATTTAGAAATACATGTAGGGTTGAGTAGATTATATTTAGTAAACACATGTCAAAATCGCGTACATTCATATATATATATATATATATATATATATATATACTAGATTTACCAGTGCGCGTTGCGCTGCGTATTGCAATAATAATATTTTATTTTAAATACTTAAAAAGTAATAAAATTATTTACATCATATAAATACTATATAATGAAGAAATTTAATTATAATTAGTTTCATATGTGTTACCTATAATTGAACTTGACACATTTATTTTGTTAAATTGATTGTTTATTTCATATATTAATGATATATTGATATTTAATTATCTCCATATTTCCATTATAATAATTTTTATATATTCATAATTTATATATGATGCAAATTAACATATATTTAATCACCCTCCATATATATTATTTAGAATTACGATTTCAAATTAAAAATCAAAATTACCACATTTGTGCCACAAGATAAAATATTCTCAAAAGAGCAAAATAAAACCTTTTATTTTCCAATAGAAACGTATGCTCAAAAAATTATGGACCAATAAACAAAAAAAAAATAGCAATCTCATAATTTATAATTATGATTTGAATTAATAAAAAACTGAAAATTTAAATTATGAAAATATGATATAACAAATAGATGAAATGAAAAAAAGATAAAGTAATTCCAACCAACTAAATTAGAATGGTGGTACCGTAAAATTCAATAATTATTCTTTCATAAAATATTTCAAATGATTGTTGAAAAAAGTAGATATTTCATTACGATTAGCATAAACATTTTATATAGATATGTATGTGTATATAAAAAAACAACATTATGTTGTTTAAATTCAACATTTAGAATGATAACAACTTCATTCAATTGGAATTAATAGAAATATTATTGCATCTAAATTAGCAAATATTTGATAAAGAAAATAATAATAATAATGACACTCTTGAAAATAATGAAATTATTGAGAGATGTGTGTTTATATAAATAATGTAATAATAACAGGTAACTTCATTCATTAAAATTAATATAAATATTATTCATAAAATATTTCAAATGATTATTGAAAAAAAAATAGTTATCCCATTACAATTAGCATAAATATTTTATATAGATATGTGTGTGTATATATAAAAAAAACTCAATATTATGTTAGTTTAAATTCAACATTTTAAAGGGTAATTTCATTCAATTGAAATTAATGGAAATATTATTGTATGTAAATTAGTAAATATTTGAATAAGAAAAAAATGTAATTAAAACACTCTTGGAAATAGTAAAAATATTGGAATATGTAATTAAAGAAAAGAATAAGTAATAATAACCTTCTTGGAAATAGTATAGACATTAAAAAATAGTGGCATAAAATGAATAGTGAACTTCTTTTGCATGAGACATGCAAAATTGAGAGGGAAAAATTATTGCTTAATTGAGAGGGAAAAATTATTGTTTTGGAGGGAAAATGCGTTGAAGGTGATTTTGCTTTAATATATATATAGATATATAAATATTTGTCATGTCATTTATGATGAGTGAGACATGAGAATTTTATATGTTCACTAAATTTTTATGTGAAACCTTAAAATTCGACCCGAATTATATTGTAAAATGAACGAAATATAACAATTTAAAGGAGAAAAAGATTATTGGAAATAGAAATAAAAACTAGTTATTTGATTTATGAACTACTGTATTTGTAAGCCACAACACGAATAATTATCATAATAGATTAGGATATGTTTTACATGTAATTTCTATGATTTAATGAGAATCATTCGTATACAAGGTCGAGTGGCGCATAGCGGCTAGCGCACTCGCCCAGGCGCATGGGCCACGGTCCGTGACCAACACGGGCCAACATCAAGCACGCATCGGCCAAGTTCCCTGAACTTGGAGACATGGCAATAAATTACATGTTGCTAGTGTATACATCTTATACACAAGTGCAAATATAGTTTCATGCAACATTGTCTATCCCCACGTAATAGAATTTTTGGCTGGAGAGTTATCTCGTGAAATTTCCATCGCCAAAATTGCAGTTTGTGTGTCAACCTAAATTAGATAATAGTTTATGTATTGAGGCAATTTATAAACATGGAACATATGTTGAAATTACCAATCACATACAAATTGAAAGGGCAACAAATGTAACACTTCAAAAGCAAAATAAAATAACATAGTGTTCTTAAATTCTTTCTTTTCACCCAGACTCTCATTCTAGAAATTTTCAGCATCAATTTTTTCTCCCTGTGCATGGAGATGAAGGGGGCAGGGGGCTACATCAATAGCTGTGATATTAAATATCATCTACAGAAGAACAAAGTACAAGTTAGTCGATGGCCATTGGGGTAATCCGTCTCTTGGCGGCCTTAGAGTGAGGTGCTGCCGTAATTGGTGTAGTTTGAGGTGTTTCTGTAATTGGTGTAGTTTGAGGTGCTGCTGTTCTTGGTGAAGCTAGTTTTCCATCAATTTTCTCATCCTTCTCTTTTGGGGAATCCATTTTTCGTTCTTCCCTATTGTCTATGGAAGCACTGCTATTATCATTGACCATTGCTTCCATAGTGGGGCTCTTATTTCCATCACTTGTGACTTTCTTTATTTCTACCAGATAAAAATGGTTCAGTACTCAAGTTGGTATCTTAATTAACAAAGCAGTTGGAATGCACTAACCTGGTATGTGCATAGTTGAACCAAGTTCTTGATTTTCGAATTCTAGCAGAGTGCAGTAACCATCTTGAGAGGATAACACCAGGTAATTACCAGAAGGAGACCTGATGAGAAATTTTCAACAGATGCTGGAATATGGAATAACATTGAATGAATGACTGGAAGGAGAGATAAAGATTACCACGCAATGTCTGTTATAGCTGCATAATGAACTCCAGCTATGATAACTATTGGCTGAATGCTTTCAGTGTCGTACACATACAATGAGTTTAACGTTGCCACAGCAAAAATAAGGCGATAGGGAAGCTTAAACAATGAAGCTGAGCATAAAGAAAGAAAAAGTTTAGCAGTCATCAGCAATACTTTTAGGCCCAAAGGGTAAACAAAAAAGAAAAGGATCATACATGTATTATCCCCTAGCAATTTAAACTTCCTGGGGCAAAATCGTACTGCAACAACAGGTTTGCTTGCACTAGGGAGCATAAGAGCAGGCCTGCATAGAGACAGAAGGCATTAGAAAGATATGCATCTTATAGATTGGCATTAAAATGTAGAGCTAGAATTTGTTAAAAAAACATTTAGTAGAGTCATCTTCAGTCAACTTAATGGGAACTTCTGATGTTTGTATACCTTATTGGAATAAAAATATTATACAGTTAATAACTCTTGCCTGGAAAGATCTTTTCTTGAAAACACGTATGCAGTATTGACAGTCTCAGAAGTAGGTGTACTTTTGTGAGAACCTGAAATGAATAAAAATGACCATCGTCAGGACATTTACTTTTAGCAACACCGTAAAGCAAGTAGTAGTAAAACAAGATATATAAGTGTTTATAGCTTCTGTTGAAGATGCACGTGTTCCCAAGCCACGGAACTATATTGACAAATGTGTCGAGGATACCTGCGGGAACAAGTAAAAATGATCCATCTGGAGACCAGGCTAATCTTCGAAAGAAAGATGGCAGTGTCTCATCAAGGAATAGATGGCTTCTAGCTGACTGAATCACAATCCAGGAAAACTATTATAAAGGACCTTATGGTTTTGTAGTTTAAAGCAAGACTTTATTCAAGATTATTGTTTTAAGACCTTAGATTCATCGGCCACTGGCAAATCTGCCTTCGAGATGACATGTTGACAAACATAATTTGATCTCTCAACACCTTTAGCTTTGGAAGGCTTGTTAATATAGATACGGCAAGTTCTATCTGAACTGAATGATGCTGCATATGTCCCCAATGGATCCCATGCAACACCTTGAACATAATGAAAATGTGCATCCAAAATTTGGTGTACAGAACCTAAGATATGCAAGAATGAGATGATGAATTAAATATGTACTTTACAGGACATCAGTGTTAAATTTTTCTTTGTAGCCTTACCCTTCATAACATCCCATATGATGCATGAATTATCAACTGAACCAGAGATGAGAAATGACCCATCAGCAGACCATTGCAGGTCTAGTACATCCTTACGATGAAACCTGAAAGTGGTTCATGCGTGAATATGGGAACGGACATCTATATATATATAACCAATTACTGGAATAGTCCACGGAACATATTTTCTTTAGATACAAGGTTATTACAAGGTTGGTTAGTTATCATCAGGTAGCAGCAGCACAAATAAAAGGTATTAAATGGATACATTAAATGCTCACACAAAGGACTTATGGACTTTCCATACTTCACCAGCATCAGTAACATATAATTTCCATGAAACTAGCTCACCGCCTGCAACCACAACATAAATGTTATAGTGCTGATAGATAGATTTTGGACTTCAAATAAAGAATCAAAATTAGATTAATAATCTAGTTTGGAGGATGGCAACTAACCGTCAGCACCAGAAGCCAACAGCTCTCCTGCAATTTACGAGAATGTTGTATTTTAAGCAAAAAACATAGCGATAAGAGTGAGCCTCAGGAATAACAAAAAATAACAGTCGTATTGCTGAGCCTTGATAACCATTGAGAAAAATAATTATAGTAGTCTTGAGTCCACAACAAAAAGAAAAGAAATTCCCAGTTAATGACTCCATTCAGTGTAATTTATAGCACTTGCCATCAAGCTACCAATAATACCAGATGAAGTCACCAGATTTATCCAAAGTTAGGTCCTTGGTTGGTGTCTAGATAATCTCAATTACGTAAACGCAATATATGTCACAGGGGTAGAGTGACTTAGTCTGCCTTGGCAAGATATTATGGATCTACAAATTTCAGAATTTGACCTATTATGTTTGAAATTATAGCCTACCGGCTCATTTATCACTGCACCATAAACTGATGCACTGACAGGAACTTTGTACTTGATTTGTTCATTGGCTAAGTCGTCTATCAGTATCAAATTAAGTTCGTCCACGGTAAAGGAGGCAATTGGTACTTGTAATTGTATAAATTTTACTTACTGTGAATCTAATATTGGAGTAAACTTGAAGTTGATTGCACATTTTTAATTTTTACAGAATTAAAATATTTGTTTCAAAGCGAAACAGGATGAAAACTCACCTGATGGAGAGAAACGAAGTGCATTTACAGCAGAGCTATGGTATGACAGATTGCTTCGATAAGTAACACCTGGTGTCTGCTTTTGATCATTGCAACAAACCGTTGCCCAAATCTGCATATTGATATAACTTGAGCTAAGAAAATCCAGAATTAGGTTGAGGAAATTCGAGCTAGCATTATTCTCTTTTGCAACCAGATGTTTACATAGTTATAATCTGCTTTCAATTTCTTAAAGGAAAGATCTAAACGAAAAGAAAGATTAACCAAAGGAAAGTCTAGGAATACACTAAACCAAAATTAAACTCTGTAAACAAGCCAAAATAAGAAAAATAATAGAAAAGTTGGTTCCCAAATCAAAAGAAAGTTTAACAATTCAATAGGCCAACAATGCAAAACGGATAAAAGGTCCCCAAATTTCTAGAAAAGGTTAATAATTTCCAAAATTCAATACACCTTAATATCATAGTCGGCGCCGGCAGTTGCTAGGAGGGCGGAGATCGGGTGGAAATCGCAGGCGAGTACGGGTTTGGTGTCGTGCCAATTAA
This sequence comes from Leonotis leonurus, assembly GCA_026898415.1. Taxonomy (NCBI): domain Eukaryota; kingdom Viridiplantae; phylum Streptophyta; class Magnoliopsida; order Lamiales; family Lamiaceae; genus Leonotis; species Leonotis leonurus. The sequence goes on from JAPKLX010000073.1 coordinate 1,542,038, forward strand.
TCTGAACAGTTCCACCTCTCATTTTTTTCTCTTAACCTAAATTTGTTGAGCAATTGTAAGCAGAATCGTGCAGTAAAGAGCCGGTAATGCAAGAAATTCACACATTCAGGAAGATAGTTTTAGGGTTTGAGCAATGAATTGAGGCGGGAGCAAGAGCAGCTAGCAAAAGAACTCCTAACAGCGGGAAAAAAGGAACCCCACCCAAGAAGTGCTGATATATAAAATAACGGGAAGAATGGGAAGACAAAGCGTATTATCAACTACACAATGAAAAACTAGTAAATCAGAAAGAATCACTCAGGAATAGAAATTTGGTGATATGATGCATATATCTGAACTCAGATTTAGGAAATTTAGAGTCAATATATGCATTTAATTTAGACAACTTTTACACTCAAACTAAAGTCTAGATAAGACGAATGAAATATGGAACAATCAGTAAATAAATAAATAAAACCTATATATATAGTATGAGTCGTGTGGAATCCATATATTACAATGCTTTGGAGAGAGATTAATATACCATGCAGATTTGCTAAAATACAATCTGATGAGAAATAATAAGACCTATAAACAATATAGCAAATAAATAGGTATGCAGACCTGTATATATATAAATCAAATGTATAGAAGAGATAGATAACAAATCTGCCAAAAAGGATTTTACAAGTTATGTAGACACAAATCTGAAAATAAATTACATCTCTATCATTACATATTATCTAACTAACTAATAAAAGAATAAAGAAAGAAATAAAGAAGAAGTTCCTGGAGAGAGAGTTTTCTCGATAGGAAGAAGCAAAAGCATTGTGCTTTCCCATTTGGCTGGTAACTACATAGTATTATAATAATTTCATATGCCCCAAAAGTCATATTTGCAGCACTAGATGTATAAGTAAGAGAGTTGCAGTAGTAGCTGTAGTAAACTTGTAGACTTAAATAAAGATATAGGTCAAAAAGGCTGAAGATATTCAAGATTTACAAGAAAAACACTCAAGTACATTTGAGATTAATCCACCTAATAAGACTCCTTAGATCACTCTATTTAAGCACATAGTGAGTTCATCAGTTTTCATTTCCAAACACTCAGCAAGCAAACACATTTTGCTACCCATACAAAAAACACCTTAGAGCTTAAGGAAGAAGCTCTGCTCAAATCATTACTCAACCAGAAGATCAACAATCTCAAATTCAAAGGTGCTAAGGTATGCACATTCAAGCTTTAAAAGCATTGTTCTTTTAGCAATTAGTTCAAAACATTCTTCTACTTAAACTATGTTGCAGGAACCTTCAAAAACTGAAATTTGAGTAATGATACTCTTACCTCAATCTTCACTTTAGAAATTCGAGGTATGTTTAAATAAATAGCAAAGTATCAGATTCATTATGGACGTTTAAAAGCTTCTAAATGATCTTAAGATTTAGATTTAGCAAACTCTAAACTTAAGAGACACAAATTAGACAACAGATTTAAACTTAGAACCATTCTACATACAGAAATCATGATCAACTACATATATAGCATTTCTTATCAAAACTAAGAGAAAAATCAGTTAGATGCCTTTGAACAAATAGGAGTTGTTTCCCCAGAACATAAGAGACTAAAAAGTCATTTTATAATTCTGACTTCTTTTAAAAGAATCGAAGCACACATATGCCAGGTAGATTAAAGTATAGAAATTTTCATGAAGCTCAAATAAAGAGAAAAAAGGACTCCTTGATAAGAGGATAACAAGCAGACTCAGTTTAGATTACAGTAGACCCCTTTCCCAGCTCCAAACCAGAAATCAGACCCCAAACCCTCTAGTTTTCAAACCAGAATTTTAACCCAATCAGAGCATATACATGGATTTAACACTGAAAAAAAATAAAGAAGAACTCAGATTCAAATTTAGCTAGAGTTTATACCCAAGAATTCAGATTTAATAAAAAACCAATTAAACAAAAAAGAAAAAGGAATCAGTAGTCTCAAAAATGCAGAAATCAGTTCTAACGATAATGAAATGGTTCGCCAAGAACTCATGTACCCAAATCCCATTTCAGTCAACTATCAGGGAGTTTAGAAACTAAAGATATGAATAACATCTTCGACAAATGCAATAAAAAAAAAAGAATATATTTACCCAACTATGAACCCTCCCAATCGGAAGTTTGGAGAGGCAACAACTGCAGGCGTAGAGTGGGAATGGCAGGAGCTTTGAGAGCCTTCGTTCTCTTAACCGTAAATCTGAGGAGGAAACGAAAGTTTTTAGAGAAGTACAAGAAATCTAAAATTAAAATTTTAGAAAGATATATCAGAAAGAAAATGATATTGAATCAGAAATTTAGTGCAGAAACAAAAAAATATAAAAGAAGAGAATCATAATTTAGGTTCTACCTTTAAGAGAGAGAGCCGGTGAGTTCTACCGTCCATAGAGTCAAGAACCGAGAGAAAGCTTATAGACAGAGCAGCCGAGAGCTCTTCGCCGAGAAACCGAAACCGAGAGTAAGGAGTGTTACAGACAAAGATAATTTAGAGGATAATGTAGAACATTACAGATAGAAATTAAAAATTGAAACATGCAGGAGGCTAAATCCAAAAATAGAAATTTACATTCTGAAATATAGAAAGAAGAAAAAGATTAGAGCTTTACATGTGAGAGGTCGAAGGTAGCAGTCCAGGAAGCTCCGGCGAGATTCCCGTCGATGAGAGTACTCAGAACTGAAAACGGAGACCGGTAATTAGAAGGGAGAATAAGGAATTGACAACTAGAATTTAGGAATTTCAAAGCTAGAAAGAGATAGATGAAAGACAAGATTTTACGTTAGGAAGATGACCGCCGGCGACTGTTTCTCTCCGGTGAGCTTTCCGCCGCCCAAATCAAGAGAAGCAGAGTGTCGAGAGAAATCGGAGATAGAGAAGGACCCAGAGAGGAGAAGAAAACCGAGGGAGGAGAGTAGTTAGGGCTGTGAAGTGGCGGAAAGTGTCTGTGTATTGAAGAGGGAAAATTAAAAAGAGAGGGAAAACTTAAAGGTTGTGTTTGATAGCCCTTTGGACCAATAGGTAGGGGTGATAATCGGGACGGAACCGGGAAAATTAACTAACTTTTTGTTTCGGTTTTGGTCCCGATCGAGATTTCGGGACTCCCGAGTCCCGAAATTAAGAAATTTTAAATTTTATCGGGATTCGGGTTGGGATCGGAAAATCCCAAATCCCGATCTCAAATTCTCACTCCTACCAATATGAAAGATAACTTGAATAATTTCTCAATTTGGTAGCATTTATGTCAATTTTCAACTGTTTTGTCAAGATTTGGCAACCCGCCAAATTGGTGGGTTTAATTTTAACTAGGTTTCAAAATTTTGACATTCCAAAAATATCCTCAAATGTCTCTTTTCTCTTTCGATAGAGATGAACTGCTGAATTTTGAAACATCAAATTCCAATTTATGCCACCGCTTCGTGCAACTCCGTCGCCTCACAGCAAATGTCTGCCTCTATTGCCTCCTTCGCGAATCTTCACAATTCTACCGTCTCCTCCGTGAATCTCTGCAAGTCCACTACCTTAGTGTTATGGCAACAGCGAAGGTGGAATTGGGAATGGCTTCGATGGAAACGGAGAAGGAGAAAGGCGACGGAGGAAGTGGAGTTGTGTTGGGAAAAGAGTTGACCGAGTAGGTGTTGTGGGTGTCGTGTTCTTTGCTGATGAAAGAGAGAAGAAAGGACACGTGGAAGTAATCAGAAGTATGTTGAAGAATGATCTGAACCGTACAATTGTCATGGATTAATTAGTATTTATTTACCTTTGAGTCCAGTTGTTATTGTTATTTTTATTTTAACCCAAAGTCCTTATTTAGGGCTAGTACTGTTTGAAAGAGAGCATGAATGAAATTATTATCTTCTTCCTATCTTATTCTTCCTTCTTCTTCCCTTCTTATCAGTATAATTTATCAATTAATGTTACAATCTATATCGACAAGCAACACTATTACATTATCAAATACATAGCACAATAGTTGGTATCAGATCCAACGGTTGGGACTATGGCTGAAGGCACACGAACACGCGAGCTGTTGGAAGCACACAAATCCTTAGAGCAAGCACTGCAAGAAGAAACAACAAAGAGAGAGGCAACTGAGATCAAGCTGCAGGAGCAAATCATGGGTATTTATGATAAGGTTGATAGTATTCAAGATACCCTAGGTAAACTACAGTTACAGTTATCACATATGAGTAAGGGAAAGGGCTCTATTCTCGGTCCTTATGGGGATGATTCTAATGGGGATGGAACTGGGGGAGGTAGAACAAGAACTGGAATGATGAACCCTACCCCTAAGTTAGAATTTCCTAGATTTGATGGCACTAACCCTAGGTCTTGGATGCTAAAATGCCAAAACTACTTTTCTCTAATCCCTAACATTCCTGATGGGCAGAGAGTTAAATTGGCAACCATGCACTTTGAGGGTAGAGCAAATTTATGGTATCAAAATATAGCCCTTAGACATCCTGATTTGAGCTGGGGAAGTTTTGTTGGATTGGTCTCTGCTAGATTTGAAGATCTTAGAGATGATAGGATCATTGGAGAATTCAATAAACTATATCAACAGGGTAGTTTTCATGATTATGTTAGTAAGTTTGAGGAGCTCAGAGCTTGTCTAACCCTCTCTGGAAAAGCTGATTTTACTGAGGATTACTTTGTGGCTAGCTTCATTAGTGGCTTTAATCCTGAATTGCAATCATCTGTTAGGATGTTTAGGCCTACCACTGTAGAGGAAGCTATTGAGCTGGGTTTGGAGCAGTTGAGTACATTGGATGCTTTATCTAAACGGATGAAAGGTTCTGCCAAGATCAGCTATCCTAACCAAATTCAGAAAAAGCTTGAGGCAGTACCACAGTCATCAACTAAGGGAGTACAAGTGCCAGGAAAACCACCATTTAAATATCTAACCTCGGCTGAAATGAGTGCTAGAAGAGAACAAGGGCTATGCTACAACTGTGATGAGAAATATGTCTCAGGTCATAGATGCAAGCAGAGGATTTCATATCTGATCATGACAGAGCAAGAGGTGGAATCACTTTTTGAGTTATTCCAACCAGAGTATGATGTGGAAGGAACAACCAATGAAGTGGTGGAAGAGATTCAATTAACTCTCAGTACCTTAAGGGGTGAGGGTGCTATTACCACTATGAAAATTGTGGGTGAAGTGGAGAAGCAAAGGATAAATATTCTCATTGACACATGCAACACTATCAGCTTTATCAATGAAGCAACAACTGCTAATTTGGGTTGCACAACTAAGGAAGCTCCACTTATGTTAGTCAAGATAGCTAATGGGCATAATATGGTTAGCTCCAAAAAAGTGGATGGATTTAAATGGAAGATGCAGCAACATCTCTTCCATTTCTCTCCAAGGGTTTTGAACATAGAAGGGTGTGATATGATACTTGGTGGTGATTGGTTAAAAGCATGTACCCCATTAGAGTTTGACTATGACAGGATGATCATGGGAGTAACCTGGAATGGCAAAAGAATTAAGTTGCAAGCCATCACTGAAAAAGGACAGTGCCAGTGGATATCTGGTCCTAGCCTAAGTTTGTTACTTACAGAAAACTATGACCATGTGGAGGAGTTGTTCTGGGTGAAGGTTAAGGAAGGTAACCATGAGTCTGACACTACCTTACAACCTTTACTTGACTCATATGCAGATGTATTTGATGAACCTAAAGGATTACCACCTGGCAGGGGTGCTGAGCATAAGATTATACTGAAGCCAGAAAACATTCCAAGGCAGCAATACCCCTATAGGGTATCCCATGATCATAAAAATGAGATTGAGAAAATTGTGAAGGAGTTGCTGGAGAATGGGCTTATACAACACAATACTAGCCCATTTGCTTCACCAGTTCTTCTTGTTAAGAAAAAAGATGCTACTTGGAGAATGTGTGTTGATTATAGACACTTAAACAGTATGACAATCAAACACAATTTTCATATACCAGTGATAGAGGAACTATTGGATGAATTGTATGGAAGCAGACTCTTTTCCAAGAAAAACTTGAGGTATGGGTATTTTCAAATCTTAATGGACCCTACCCACAGAGCTATGATTGCATTTAGGACTCACCATGGGCACTATGAGTTCCTAGTTATGCCATTTGGGTTATGTAATGCTCCAGCAACATTCCATGCCTTGATGAATCAGGTTTTTGGGCCTTATCTCAGGAAATTTGTTTTGGTTTTCTTTGATGATATACTGATTTATAGTAGAAGCATCAAGGAGCACTATGACCACTTGGATATAGTCTTGGGGTTGCTTAGGAAGAACCAACTATATGCAAAAAGAAGCAAATGTAGTTTTGGTCAGACACAGATGGGGTTTTTGGGACACATAATTTCTGAGGAAGGGGTGGCCACTGATCCAAACAAAAGTACAGCTATGGTTAACTGGCCAATACCTACTAACTTTAAACATCTACGGGGTTTTCTATGACTTACTGGGTACTATAGGAAATTTGTGAAGAACTATGGAGTTATCAGTAGACCACTGACACTTTTACTTAAGAAGGGTGCCTTTTTATGGAATCAAGAGGCTGAGGATGCTTTCAAAGCTTTACAGCAGGCTATGATCACTACACCTATTTTAGCTCTTCCAGATTTTTCTATTCCTTTCATCCTTGAGACAGATGCTAGTGGCACAGGTGTTGGGGAAGTACTAATGCAAAGGGGAAGACCTATTGCTTATCTTAGCAAACAACTTAGCCCAAGGAATCAGGCCATGTCAGTATATGAGAGGGAGTTCTTGGCTATTATTATTGCAGTCCAAAGATGGAGACATTATTTGCAGGGACATAAGTTTGTGATCAAGACTGATCAACAAGCTCTTAAACATATTTTAGATCAGAAGGTGGTCAATCCAATGCAGTAGAAATGGATTATTAAACTTTTGGGTTATGATTATGAAATTATGTATAAAAAGGGAAGTGAGAACAAAGCTGTTGATGCTTTGTCCAGGAAGGACACAGGGGAAGCTGTGGCCACAGCTATTACTACTGTGACTCCCGCATGGATGACACAGGTAGTTGAGAGTTATAAAGATGATCCTTTTCTTGAAAGGATCTTCCTACAGAAACTTATACAGCCACAGTCATTACCTAACTGGGAAGTGGTTGGGAGTTCTTAAGGCACAAAGGAAGAGTTGCTATTGGGATTTCCACCACCCTAAGGCAAGATTTGATTAGGAAGATGCATGATAGTGGTTATGGTGGGCATTCTGGAGAAAAGGGCACTTATGAGAGATTGAGAAGGGTTTTCTATTGGCCATCAATGCTTAAGAATGTACAAGAATGGGTTAAGAGTTGTGAAGACTATTGTAAGAGTAAAAGTTTGACAGGACCACACCCTGGGTTGGTGCAGCCTTTATCTATTCCCGAGCAAGCATGGACACATGTTACTATGGATTTCATAGAAGGATTACCTAAATCTGGTTATAAAGATGTGATCTTGGTTGTGGTAGACAGGTTTACTAAGTATGGGCATTTTCTTCCCTTGTCACATCCTTTCTCTGCTCAGTCAGTAGCTAAACTGTTCTTGGACAACATTTACAAACTACATGGACTACCTATCAGCATCCTTACTGATAGAGACAAAGTGTTTACCAGTGGGTTTTGGAAGGAGTTGTTTAAGGGAATGAGGACTACCCTAGATATGACTTCAGCCTATCACCCTCAGTCTGATGGACAGACTGAAAGAGTCAACCAATGCGTTGAGTCTTATCTACGGTGTTTGGTTCATGATAACCCAAAGCAGTGGGTGCATTGGCTATCTTTAGCCGAATTTTGGTATAATACCAATTATCATACAAGACTTAAAGCTACACCATTTGAGGCTCTATATGACTACAAACATCCACTACACATGATTGAGCAATTTTTACCCATATCAAGTGTGGAGGTGAAGGATTTAATTGAGAAGGAACGCCAAACTATCAGCTAAATACTATGGCCCCTATAAGATTGTGGAACGGATTGGTAAGGTCGCTTACCGGTTGGATTTACCTGTTGGGTCGCGTATCCATCCAGTCTTCCATGTTTCCCTGCTGAAGAAATTGGTTCGATCTAGCTTTCGCCCAACCGTCGATCTTCCGGTGGCTGACCAAGATGGGATTTTTATGGTGATTCCATCTCGAATTCTGCAAGAGAGAGAGGTAATTAGAGCTACTCGTTCGATTAAACAAGTTCTAATTCTCTGGGAACCCCCTTCCGATAAGATTACAACCTGGGAGGATTTTTCGTTTGTGCGCAAGAAGTTCCCTTCCTTTGATCCTTGTGGACAAGGATTTTCGAATGGGGGAAGTATTGTTATGGCAACAACGAAGGTGAAATTGGGAATGGCTTCGATGGAAACGGAGAAGGAGAAAGGCGACGGAGGAAGTGGAGTTGTGTTGGGAAAAGAGTTGACCGAGTAGGTGTTGTGGGTGTCGTGTTCTTTGCTGATGAAAGAGAGAAGAAAGGACACGTGGAAGTAATCGGAAGTATGTTGAAGAATGATCTGAACCGTACAATTGTCATGGATTAATTAGTATTTATTTACCTTTGAGTCCAGTTGTTATTGTTATTTTTATTTTAACCCAAAGTCCTTATTTAGGGTTAGTACTGTTGGAAAGAGAGCATGAATGAAATTATTATCTTCTTCATATCTTCTTCTTCCTTCTTCTTCCCTTCTTATCAGTATAATTTATCAATTAATATTACAATCTATATCGACAAGCAACACTATTACATTATCAAATACATAGCACAATACTTAGTTCCAAATCTCTGCATATATGTCGCATCCTCTTGCAGACCGCCGCCTCCTCTACAACTCCACCGCCTCAGTGGATTTCCACAGTTCCGCCGCTTCATCCCCCACCCCATATCCAAAATTCTCATTCGAATTTGACAAATTCCCCTCCCCCAAATTTTCTCTCCTTCTCTCATCGGCAAAAACTTCATTCCAAATTTATCCTCTTTTTTCTCATTTTTCGAAGGACTAAGAACCATGATATACTATTTTAGAAATATGAGATTTACTGAAATAAATATGAGATGAAAAAAAATAATGTGAATAGATAATTTTTTATTTGCAAAAAGAAAGAAATTTGGAGAGAGGAAAATGTTTGATGTCTGGGATTATTTTTTATTTTTAACATTTGGTTTTTGATTGGATGAAGAAATTCTAGTTGTAGTATAGTTTTTTTAAAATTTGCTCATTTTTGTGGATTAATAATTGGACGAATTGATTAATAGGAAACTTGAAACACATTCAAGAATTCAGGGTTAAAATGTAAATTTACAACATAACCTATAAATACATGAATTTGGTTAATTGTCTACCAAACAACAAAATTATAACCTTGTTTAATTTTATCTTATTCAACTTGTTAGGTTTTAACTAACTTTACGAAACATAACTATTGAATAAGGAGAGAATATGAAAGATTGTTTGAGGAAGCAGAGAAAATATGAGAAGGAGGGGGAAGAAGAGGGTGAGCGGCTTAGTAGTGAGAGATAGGGTTAAGAGGATTTCAAATTCAATCCAACCCTAGTTATGGGCCGAAATTATTTTCATTCGAGTATTTGGCCGAGCTTAGTAATGATATGGGCCAAAATTATTTAGTTGTTATGGGTAAAAAAAAAATGGACTATATATAATTAGTTTCAATTGGATCTGATTCTATTCAATTATATGGATTAAGTCTATAAACTCCAAATGAGCTTAGGTAATAAATTCATATTAGACTAAAACAATTATTTTGATTGGAATAAGTATATATATATATATATATAGAACTAATAGTATTATTTTCAATCTTAATAAATTATAATTAAAGAATATTAATTAAAATTAAAGGTACCTATAAGAATTAAGTTAGCATTTTAATTTTGGGATCAAAATATTCAAAGTAATTAAAATAAGTTTAAATTGTATTTGTATTAGTTATTATTATATAGGTCTAGTTAATTGTTTTAAACCAACATAACTAACCAAATCTTAAAAATATATGATATTTAAAAATACAGACTAAATTTAATCGATTTCATATCTCAAATCCTAATATAGCAAAATTATACACATATTAATTTGCTATTTTATAGAGTTTCCATATTAATAATGTTTACCAAATCTTAAACGTGAGATAAACTAACTTGTTGATTTAGTTATAATTATATTATTCTATTGATTTAATATCTACAAAATAGAGATAAAACTACTAAACTATGAAATAAAAAGGTTATATATGGAGGTAATTGTTATAAATATTATTTACTCATAAAACAATTTGATATTCTTATTTTTATATAAATTGGTAGAACCAGTGATCATGTAAACTATAAGCTTTAATATTCTTCAAGAATAGTTTTATAAATATTATAATTAATAAATAATTGACTTAAGATGAATACGAATCCTGAATAAAGATGATGTTAGATAGAACATAAATAATTTTTTTAATCATGTTAAATAATAATAAGCAATCTAATTGAATTGGGGACAAAAGCTTAGCACAATAACAATATATAGTTATGTTAAATTTACAATATATATTGGATGCATTAAAATCTATATAATATATATTGAATGTATTAAAATCTATATATTGCAACATGAAATGAAAAAATCGTCAAATATGAAAAAACTATATTAGAGGGGAATAATTAAATAAATATTACTATGTGTCATTTATGGAATTAAGAAATTGTTAATTAAATATTATTGTGTGTCATTTATGAAATGAATAAATCGTCAAATATGAACTAAAAATATTAAAGAAATTTAGGAATAACATATAGAGAATAATTAATTTAATATTATGACCGATTGAACTTAACTAAATCAAGAAATTATAAAAACGAACAAAAATATTGACTTACCGAAATAAAATATAATTAAATCATATTAATCAAAAATCGTGTGGAATACATAAATTATGATGATTGATTACTATATAAAATATAATTAGATCATATTAATTAAATTGTCATATATAATAAGAAGACTTGTGGAGATACCACATAAGTCTTGAATTAAAGAGAGACCTATGTATTCCTTTATTAATCGTTTGGTTCGATTGATAGGATTGGTAATATTATCCCCATTAAATCTTTACTTCCCTATCCATAATCATTCATTTTTTACCTTCTCTTGTGAGTTTAATATCTTCTTATACCCTCTTTAATCACTCAAATGATAGATTATATAATCACACTAATTTTGGCTTGATTATATAATTCATCATTTGGGTGATTAAGAAAGTATAAGAATTGATTAAATTCATAAGGAGATGTAAAATGTGAATGATTATGGATAGAGAAGTATAGATTTAATGAAGATAATCATATCAATCATATCAATCCTATCAATGGAACCAAACAACTTATTAATATATTATATAGATGTGTGAAAATAGATAGGTTAAAATGTAAAAGTTTGATGGCGGAACTTTACTTGAAAAGTGAAGAATTGATGTCTGATGTCATACTTCATGTGAAAAACATATTTCATATCTCTTCAATTTGACTCATAAGTACGATACTCCCTCCCCTCCGTTCACCAATGCTTTTAACAAATTTATTTTTTGATCCGTACATCAATATTTTTAACATATTTACATTGACTATCCTATTTTTTGTGGTTGCTTGGTATATGATTGCATTTGCTCTGTTATTTGTGAAAAAATTGATTTCCGTTGTTATTTAGGCATAGGGGTCAAATTTCTGTATGTCTAAACTTAAAAAAAAACTATTCGAATATATTCAAAATAGTCATATTTGTATTTAATATTTTACTATTTGAATTAAAAAAAAGATTATTATTTAAATACAAATAAAAGTTTATGATATTAAATTAGATATTCATAAATATTTTTTATCAGGCTTTATACTCTTTGATTTGAGTCTTATAGTTAATCTTAATCCTATTATTTTAAGTCATCGTGTTAATCTATCTATCTATATATCTATATAACCTATATAATATACTCCATCTGTTCCTTAAAAAGATGCATATTTTATTATTTTCGTCAATTCTTTAAAAACATGTTCCTTCTATTTTTGAATATTTATTACACTTTTTTGTGGTCTCCAATATCCATTACCATTCAAATCAACTATATTTTAATATTTAATAACATTTTTTTGTGGATCTCAATCTCTACTACCATTCAAAGTAATTATATTTTTACAATTAATAATATTTTTACCATTCAAGTCAACTATATTTTTTTAAAACTCGCGACTGGTCAAATGATACATGTTTTTAAGGAACGGATGAAATATTAAATGAATACATATTATAAGTATGTCCTTAATCCAAGGCTTATGTGGCATCATCACAAACTTTCTTATTATATATATGGTAATTTAATTATATTTTATATATTAATAAGTCATCATAATTTTTGTATTCCACGCGATTTCTTTATTTCGGTAAGTCAATATTTTTGTTCCTTTTTACAACTTTTAATTTAGATAAGTTCAATTGATCATAATATTTAATTAATTATTCTCCATATCTTATTCTTAAATAATAAGTTCTATTCAACATTATTATTTATCTTAAAGAATCATATTGTTCATTATTAATTCTAATATTTATTTGAATTGAACAAATAATTATTTTTTATCATACAAATAAAGAGTCAATTATTAAAATTTTATTTTTAAATTATGATATAAAGTGATTATGTACCAATAATTTTCACACGAGATGAGTCTTTATGTAACATGTATATTCTACAACTATATAATTTTATGGTTCTATCTAATTACTTATATCCAACATTAATATTTTTCTTAAACAATCATATTAATTATAATATTTATTTGATTTGATCAAATAATTAGTTTTTATCAAACAAATAAGGATTCAATTTTTAAAATTTTATTTTTAAATTACGATATAAAGTGATTAGGGTATATTATGTAAAATACCCTATTACATAATATGTACACTAAAAATACCCTATTTGTAAAATGTATAGGAAATATACCCAAAGTTACAGAAATGCCCTCAAACATAAGACACAGTCAACTGTCCAGCCCCAGGTGGGTCCCATGCGTCAGCTCTACACAGCCTTATGTCCCTCCATGCGTCAGTGCACTCCTTTGCCCCAGCCATGTGTCGGCCATGCATATGTTAGTCAAAATGCACTAATTTTCTGTAGGAAAGAGTGATAATTACATGTATAAAGTGGGAGTGAAGGTTTGAGAAATATATGTTTTCGCCGGGTTTTGCAAATTAGAGAGACAGAGTGAAGTTTTCGCTGGTTCCATATTTTTCCATATTTTTCGCTGGGTTCCGTAATTTTCCATTGTCCAGGTAATTAAAATTTTATTTTTTTTATTTATTCGAGCAATTAGATTTTTATAAATTCATGTTCACCTAAAATTTTCAATTTATTGTGTCTCTAGATTTTGTTCGCCGGATTATTAAGTTGGAGAGATAAGTTTGCGAAAAATTTGTTCAAATTCAACGAGGTTTGCAAAATTGTTAATTGTAATTGTAAAAAATATTAATTTCATATTTTTTGTTTGAAAACTTAAGTTTGATTTAATTATTTAGGCAAGAGAAGCGGGAGAGCAACGAATTTTTTGGTTTACTTCACGTGGAGGGCGTATGGCACAAGAGGTAATTTTTATAAAATGTTAAATATGATTTATATTTGATAAATAGAGGTGTTTATTGTGATTTATATGTGATTATGATTAAATGATGTTAAATACAAGTTTAGTGTCGATTATCATGTTATTTATTTTTATGTGATTATCATGTTATAATATGTTTAGTCTTCATTTGATTACTCATTTTGTTAAATATAGGAGGGTTATTTTATTAAAATAAATAAATAAAGTATCTAAGCATAAATTGAAAAACATAAATAAAGTATCTAAGCATAAATTATAAGCTTGAACAAATTAGATGTGTGCAAAATTATAAGCTTTAACAAATTAGATGTGTCTTCCAATTAATAAAATGAAATTGGGCATACTTATAATAACTTATATGGTGAAAAACATAATAAAATATATAAATTATAAACTAATATGATAATTATGTGAAAAAGTGTAAAAAAAAAGGTGAGAATGTAAAAACCCGGTCGGTTCGTGTGGACGACACAAACCGACCGGGTTTATGATACTAACGTCCGGGTTTTCTATTTTGGCGACCGGGTTTTTGAATTTCTTTTGTAGTAATTTAATTAACTTCATTTATTAAATAACCTATGAAAAATAATAATAATTTTCGACCTCTTCCTTAGTAATTTAATTTTCGACCTCTTCCTTAGTAATTTAATTAACTTTCATTTATTTTTATGTTGTTAAATATAGGAAGGTTATTTTATAAAAATAAATAAATAAAGTATCTAAGCATAAATTGAAAAACATAAATAAAGTATGTAAGCATAAATTATAAGTTTGAACAAATTAGATGTGTGCAAAATTATAAGCTTTAACATATAGGATGTGTCTTCCAATTAAAAAAAAGAAATTGGGCATACTTATAATAACTTAGTACTTGTTTTTTGCATCATTAACTGAGTAGTTGTTGATTTCATCATTAATTGATTTAAATTGATAATTAATAATAGATCCCGTATTTGAGACATGAGCTTGTGGACTTGTCTATAGTAGCGAGCACGTACTATAAGGAATCGATATTAGAAACAATTTCCAAGACATTAAGGCATGTAGGAGGCGAGGCTCTATTGCAGCGGTTTATGGATGGATGTTTCGGTCATTTTGTTGACTGGAGACCGGGACAGAAGTGTTCCGGCGCGCTTTCGTATTTGGTGGCGCGGATGGTGGAGCCTGACGAGGATGATGACGAAGGTTTATTCTTCGTTGTGAACGGAGGTCGGCACCGTTTCGGTGTAGAGGAATACTGCTTGATTAGCGGTCTTCGCTTTGGCCCTTACAAATTTCGACACACGCCCTACATATGACTTAGGGCAGGTCGAGCTTTATAATGTGTTTTGCGGCAGATCCTCCGCGACAGGAGGAGCTGTACTGAAGACTTTCGCGAACCTCTCGGTTGAAGATCCTGACGGTGATTTATACCTTAAGGCGGCCCACGTGCTCTTTGCTGCCTTATTTTTGCGTGGGGCTGATAGTACAGTCATGATCGACTCGTGGATGTGGGTGCTAGCAGCCGATCTAGCCGCGTTCAGCCTATTCCCGTGGGGGGCTATATCATTTCTTTGGATGCGACATTATTTGAACAATATAAACTGGAATAATGTGAAGTACAATCTGTTCGGGCCGTCATGGGCATTGTACGTGTGGATGCTCGAGGTATTTCCATGGATGAGCCAGACATTTGGGCGATTGCGTGATGTGGAGATTCAGCCCAGATGTTGTCGTTGGAGGTTCATTTCCAGGATTCCTATTGATGTCATATACCGTATGTTTCATATGGAAGAGGTAAATTTTAATATTCATGAATATGAATTAATTTAATATCAAATAAATGAATTAAAATTAACTTTATAATTTCTTTTCTTTTTCAGTGTGAGGTGACTGAGATGACTGCCAGCGTTGATGAGCAGTTATCATGGTATTATCAGTCACTGTTGAGTATGGATCGGCGGGAGGCGTTGAATATCTTGTGGGTACCGCCGTATAATGCATTGAGACAGGGGATTCAGCCGCCACGACGCGCACATCAGACGGACAATGCTGAGGTAGTTCACGTTGACCCACCGGTGACACGTGCACGGAGGGAGATCCCATCACCTCATGTTCGTCCAGATCGGAGCGGGCCTTCTTCCTCAACTCAAAGGCGCCGAGACGATGGGAAACGGGTTAGGCCGCCGTCATCCTCCTCTTCTAGTAGTAGCTCTGGCGGGAATAGAGGCGGTCACGGATCGATTACCCCTGATCAGATGGAGCGGATTGTTGAGTCGGCCGCAGAAAGGGCGGTTGAGAAATCACACAAGAAGTTATTGCCGATTCTGAAGAAGTGGTTCGACGAGTTCAAAGACTCATTTCGATGCTCTGGATCACGACATAGTCCAGGCTATTCTCCACATCGTAGGCCATCTCCTGCTCCAGTTCCATCTCCACCAAGAGATCCATCACCACCGAGAGATCCATCTCCTACGAGAGATCCATCTCCTCCGAGAGCTCCACCGGTGTCATCCCCTCCAAGAGAGCCAGAGCACAGTTCATATTCTGGAGCCCGTCATTCCGTGCACGAGATCGGGCATTCTTCAGCGTACGGCGACCATTTTGATATGCCGCGATCATCGGCTTTCGAGCGCACCGAGAGGTCGGATAGTGACGTTGAGGAGATATTTCCTATACAGGCCACACCCCTTTCAGTCGTAAATCCGCCTGAGCTTTATGATCCGGGTCAGCATTATGATCAGATTCCTGCCAGACCTGCTCGCACTCGTGTGGAGGCCGCTGTTTTACAAAGTCCGTACACTGCAGAGCGTAGAACCGATGGGTTACCTCCCATTCCTCGAGATCTTCAATTGAGATATCTCAATTTTCTTGCACAAGGATCGAACGCACAAGCACGGATTCCTGAGATCGGGTATGTTATGGAGGCTCGTCAATTCAACAACATACAGAACATGTCTATGCATTTAGAGGCCGAGGTATGTAATATTAATTGTTATTTACAGCACACACAACCATCAGTTAATTACTACTAATTTTATTTGAAATTTGTTTCATGTAGTATTTGGATCTGTATCTCTTCTATCTGAGGCGTAGGTTGAATGCTCGGGAGGGCGTGTTTGTAGGTGTTTCAGCGAGAAACACCATCCTGGTGACCTGTGATTTTTTTGTAAGCTGAACTTATAATTAATTCACATGTTATATTATTTTCTTACTTATAACTTCTAATTATATTAATGTGTGCAGGTGAACTTACTGAACACCTACCGCCACTTGAAGTACACTAACGTTCAAAGTGTGCGAAATCTACCTGAACTACGTAACGTCATTGAGAACTTCACGATGCCTGACTACTTGACGGGCCACGTGACATGTGTGAATCAGGCGGCATCAT
>JAPKLX010000062.1:0-15664 GCA_026898415.1 Leonotis leonurus
TCAATATACAAATATTGAAAGTGGGCATATTTGTGTATTCTCACTATATATATATATATGTGCAGACTTACTCAGGCTAAAAAGAAAAGGAAGACTAATAATATAGATACCAGATGTTACAATGATTGCAGTACATAAAGTAAAATAAAACCTGATCTAGCAAAACATAAAGCACACGGCAGTGTGCAGGTAAGAGAGAGAGAGAGAGAGAAGAAGAGTTGTCTAGCAACAAGTACAAAGCAAGGTGGTGAGAACACCTACTACATAGGAAAGACTTGTCTAAAAGCCTACAACTACACTAGCATAGCTAAATTCAGGGGCATAGCAAGTAAAGAATGGAGGCATGTGCAGCATGGTTGGGTAAGTAGGAAGTGATGGAGTGCAAGTTTCAACACCAAAACCTACTGCTGGATGGAAGAGAGACTTCCATCCCATGCCTCGTTCACCTGTAGAGAGAGAGAGTTGGTAGATTAGAATAGATAACCACAAAGCTTCTCATTCTATAAAAAGAACACTAACATAAGCAATTCATTACACCACAAACACATACATACTTTCTGCCGCTGGAGAAGCTAGAAGTTCAAAACAAGAAGTAGTTCAAGTCCTAAGGTGAGGAATCTAAGCTTTAACTATACATTTAAGTTATGTCTTCTAGATTTTCAACTTACAACTATGTCTATTCTGCATACTGTCTCCAACTAAATCCATAAAAACAGAACTTAGAAAGGAAATACAGAACATAGAACAAATTTCAGATTTTAGAACACAAACCTACAATTACATTTCTGGTTTCCAAACATTTACAACTGAGAAAAACAAGTCAGAACCTTAAGAATATAGACTAGCCGTAGAACACACAAAACAGGAAGTTAAAAGAGACTTTAAGCATGTGTATATACTGCCCAAAACAGAGCCACACCACAGTTAAGCACCATCTAAGTAAAAGCATAAATTGATAAGATTACAAACACCTACAGTGTATGCTAAGAACTGTACTAAGCTTGTTTTAAAGTCTTAAGAACCTCCATAGGAACATGTACTTGAGGAACCTGGAATACAGAATATTGCTAAAGAACCCTACTTTTTAAGTAAGAATGGAAAACTGCATATTAGAGAATTCAACTAAGAAATCAAGCTTTTAACTGGAACTACTAGAAAGAAAGAAGGACAAGTAGACTTGGCTACTGCCCTTGTCCTCAACGACCAGAGAAAACTATTGACTCGAAACTAAGCTTGCCATAATTCAAAAACATTTTGTCCAGATTATAAAAGAGACAAGATTCCACAATAAGCAAAGAAGGATAGATACAATCTGAAATGTAAGACTAACTAAAGTTCTTACCAAGAATAATCAATCTGTAGTGAGAAACAGATTTACAGACCATTTTCACGCCCTCCTTACAACCACAACCTAAGAAATAAATTCCACACTCTAAATCTGCAAATAAAACCAGGATTTAGAAAGAGTTCATTAAGAGGGATTCAAACAGAAATTCGAATGAAAGTAGAAGGAATTGACTTTATAAAAGAAATGAAGAACTTAAACTGTAAAAGAAACTATACTCATCTTAGAACCTCCCAAGCACCGAAACTCACCGAATAATGATCAAGCGGTGTAATTTCCATCACCAAATTCCCATCTCACAAGAACAGAAATAAAAGAAATC
Organism: Leonotis leonurus; assembly: GCA_026898415.1. Lineage (NCBI taxonomy): Eukaryota > Viridiplantae > Streptophyta > Magnoliopsida > Lamiales > Lamiaceae > Leonotis > Leonotis leonurus. Next base: position 1,668 of record JAPKLX010000062.1, read on the forward strand.
ATAAGTATAAATTTTAAAAAGAAGATCAAAATCTAAATCAATACTAACTCCCAAACACTTGGAATTTAGAACAAAATTTCAAGAACGAAGAACATGCAGTAAGTTTAGAAGCTTTGTAAACTAAATCGTTACATAAATGACCCCAAATTCTCTCTTACCTCTTGAAATCCAATAAATCGAACTGGGAAGGGCGACTGCCGCCTGGAACTTCACAACGAACTTCGCATAAAATAAAAATTTGATAGAAGGAAGCAAAACAGAAGTAAAAACAGAATTTAGAGTCGAGAGAGACAGAGAGGAAGCGAGAGAGAAGGAAGCGATGGTGTCTGTGTGATAGAGCAAAGAAAAGGAATTAGGGTAGTGTTAGGTGGGATTAGAACTATCTGGAGTGTGAACCGGGTCATGGGCCAGTTACTGGGCCGGGTTGACCATTTATTGGGCTGGGAATTATATTATGTCTGGGCCTGAATGAAGGGGGGGAAATGGGCCGGTTAAATTGCTTAATCTGGGCCTAGGAAATTTAATTAAGATTGGGCTTAAGTTAGAGGACATATGAGCCGAAAACAATTAATCTAATGGGCCCAAGTTATTAGTCTTAAGATAATTGATACTTAAAGGATTAAATTAATTAGTAAGCTTACTTAATTAATTTAAATGGACTAGTTTAACATGTAATAAATTAAGACTTAATTAAAATAAGCTTATCATTTTAATTAAGGTTGGGCTACATCAATTAGTAATATTAATAATTGATGGAGAGGATAGTATTATATATATACATTTAGTATTAATATTTAGAACTTATAATTTAGATAATTAAAGCCTAAGTATTTAATCAAGAAGATTCAATTTATTTAGTAATTGGAATCCAAATTAAGAGAATTTATATCTTTAATTATATTAAGGATTTAGTTAAGAATTTATATTCTAAAGCTTTAAAGGATTAAATTAATTAGAACTTACAAGGTTAATTGAATAATTAATTATCAAGAATTAATTATTTCATTAAGTGTTAATACACTTATATTACTCAATGTCAACTACTTGAGTAACTTGAACGAGGTTTGAAATCTTAGAAACTATATTGATTCGAGGGATCAATATTTTCAATTAACGAATTGAACAAGAACCCAAGAATAAGATATTCTTACGAATTAGATATTTCTAAAGCTTCCGAAGCATTCTAACTTATACAAGATTCTCTAAAGGTTCTTACGAGAGATCTAGTTCGCATATCAAGACCAAAGCAAGTGCTAATCAAAGCTATCCAAGTAGGCTTTCTATTACAAAGAAATTATGTGTGCTCATATGCTATTATGTTGATATTTCACAAATGTTTTAAATTGAGAACTTATGTTTTAAAGTATTGTATTGCCGAAATGATTTATGTTTTGTACGATACCTATCTTGTTATTATGTAATCGAATTCGGGTTCAAGTGGGTAAGCAACCCCGCTCGAACTAGTGTATACAAAGGACTGTGAGTCGACGAATGTGTTGACCGGTCAGGTGTCCGTAGAAGGTGGCCAACTTCACGGTACACGTAGAAAACAGATATGGTAGAATACTAAAGAACTTAGATAGCTGTCGAACTATAGGTTTCACAAAAAGGATTTAGTGAACGTAGGTGCTTTTAAAGATCAAATCCCTATGTTTCACTCTTTACGGCAATGACAATTATATATGTACGTATGCGATTTTGGCATGTGCCTACTGAATACGTTTGTACTCAGCCCTGCATGTATTTATAAATGTGCAGGTTGAGACGTGATGATGGGAGATGCTGTGGCAGGCTTGTCGGTCTTTTGTGTAGTCAAACTCTTGGGGGTCTACGTGTCTTCATACGCGTAGATTTATGTAGATCCCTTTTTCCGCTGCAAGAAGTTTCATTGTTTTGTTTGACAAATGTGTCAATTCGGAGTTAAACTCTTGTTATGTATTAAGACTCAGTTTTCAAAATATCCTCTCGTTCGGTTAAATCACAGTTATCCTTTTATCCTTTATTTAATTAATTATTTTATTACTTTATCAATCTATATATTTTATAAAATCATACATATTTAATGAAATTGTGTATGTTTTTAATAAATTACCTTATTTTCTTTTCATTTCTTTATTTTATTTTATTCTAAATTATGAGATTATATATAAATAAAAAATTATATGCATATATAATTATATTTATATATTTAAATTTTTTTTCATATTATCAATAATTAATTTTTTTAGTTTCATTTATAAAATTATATTTATTATTTTATTAATTATATATCTTAGAAATATATAAAAATTAAGTTGAGACTATTCATTTCTCCACTTCTCCACTTCCTACTAATTATCCTCTCTTTAATTAATTATGCAATTTTTAAATTTTTATTTGATTTTCTTTGTTATAACAATTACAAATTTATATTAAATAAATCGAATTATCAACTTAATAAAATGTTAAGAAGAAATATATTTAACAAATTTGCTAAAAAAAGTACAAATTAAATAGTTTCAAGTCGAGTTGCAGCCTAAAAATAAAAAAATGTGCTCCATATATTAACTAAGTATTATTAAAATAAAATATTATGTAATAAGCAATTTTTTTATATCTTTGTTGCATTAAAAGGATGAATATATATATATATATATATATAACAACCTATTTATTATCTTTAAAAATATAATATAGATTTGACACTTATCAGTTATCTCTAATAAGACTATTTTTATATGAATTGTTTAATTTTAGTAAATATTATTAATTTTATATATATTTTAAAATAATAAAAAAATATACTACAACAATAATTCACCGTCGAACGGCACGGTTAAAATCACTAATTAGTTTTTAATGCGGTTGGTTTTGTGGTTGTCCTAAAATCAAACTTGTAAAGAGAAACAAACTCCATATTATTGGTAGAGCCTAGAGGTAGAACAGCCTAAAATTTTTGCAATCACACGTTTTTTGTAATTAGTAATTACACGTATTCTAGTTTTTTTTTATAATACGTACACATATTTGTAGTTATCATTACGACATTTGCTACTTGAAAAATGCATTCAAATTTTCGTTTCTATTTGATTATTCGATTTAGGGATTAATGATAGGGAAAAAATAATGTAAAATATAAATCTTTTGTGAAAAATGCATTCAAATTTTCGTTTCTATTTGATTATTCGATTTAGGGATTAATGATAGGGAAAAATTAATGTAAAATATAAATCTTTTGTGAAAAATGCATTCAAATTTTCGTTTCTATTTGATTATTCGATTTAGGTATTAATGATAGGGAAAAATTAATGTAAAATATAAATCTTTTGTGAAAAATGCATTCAAATTTTCGTTTCTATTTGATTATTCGATTTAGGGATTAACGATAGGGAAAAATTAATGTAAAATATAAATCTTTTGTACGGGAATATGAAAATGTAATATTACGCGGTGTACGAGGTAGATCAAGTGAATAATTGAATATGTAGGATGTAGAACATTTTGCCGATGACTCTTTTTTTTTATAATCTTTATATAGTCGTAAGCCACTTATTCTAAAATGTAATATTACACTGTACGAGGTAGATTAAGTGAATAATTGAATATGTAAGATGTAGAACATTTCGATGATGACTCTTTTTTTTAATCTTTATATAGTCGTATGTCACTTATTCAACGTCAACCAATAAGATTAACCATACCGACACGTTATAAGGTCTTATCCTCCACTAAGAGGTTGTGTTCAATAAAAAGTTCTACATTCTACATATTCAATGAGAATAAAGAAATTATTGTACTCCGTATTATATATATGAGTCCGTTATCAAGAAGTATGTGGCTAATGAATCCCGAATTAAGTTAATACACAAACAAATGCTAGGAGAACCCATAAGGCCATAAGGGCTCTTTTGTTGAGTAACGCCTTCCTTCCAATAGGCAGATGATACCTCTTGTCTGGTCAATCAACATGTTATAACAATTATTCTTTACAGTGAATTGTTGTTAATGTTTGTTATAAATATTTTTATATAACATAATGTTATTAATTTATTTGATTTAAACTAAATTTGATCTATTTTTTTAAGGTTAAAAATTTACAATCATAACATCTACATATTTTTTATAATATTATATTTGTAAAAGTAAATATGCATAATTATAAAAAAATAATTTTTTTAATTAACTGTATCGTTAATCAATTTAAAATGAATAAAATGTTAAAAATTCAATAAAATTAATTTTTAGCAAACAAATATGACAATATCAAAAGATCAAATGAATAAAATATACCACCCCTAACCCCTTTATCAACACCATAATAACAGTAGTATATTAGTATATGACGAAAATATCATTCGTCCCTTCGTACGTGACATATTTATAAATAAATATAAATTCTATCCTGATTAATGCATTCCATTACCATACATTAGTATTGTACTACAAGACATCTTCACGACGTGTCAGTTCCCCTTTATTTCGCTCATAGACACGATACCCAAAATTAACTTTTTCTTAGAATACCCAAAATTACTTTGCTTTAGATTTATATCCACATGGTGGTACTTAGATTTATCTCACTTACTTTGAAAGAACAAAAATAAATATTCGTAGAAGGATAGGATAAGTACGACTTGTTATGGAATTATTATATTGACTAACCTAGATAAAGAGAGGGAGTAGGGAACCATTATCCAATTAATTTAATTTTATATATGTGAACTAATTAAGTGTTGGCAAATAGTTATTCTCGGTTGAAGATAATTAGCATATTACATCAAGAAAGAATATTTTATAATTCCTCTACATACAACCATTAACTACTTATATATATCACACACACACACCAAGGACTTCAGAAAACAACATCATATTAAGATTAAGCTCAAAGATCTTGAAGAATTGAAGAACAACGACATGAAGAAGAAGAAGAAGAAATAATACAGTTGAGGAACACTCTTCTCTGTCTATATCTCTAGATGAATAGATGTGAGAGGGTACAAGCAAGGCAAGTCAATAGAGGCAAAGGGAAGGTGATGCCTTTCTTCCAGGCGCTATTAATTTCTCTTTTTACTTTTCCAGACTTTGTGTGTTGTTGTTTTTATTAGTTTAATTTCCCTTGATTAATCCTATTGGGATATATATGCATGTTTGTAATCAAATTAATTACTGTATGACTGATGTTTGAGTTCAAATATTACTTATTAATGTTATTTCCACTTTCATGGTGTTCTTGCATTTTTTTTTTTTTTAAAGGAAGATATATTATCGACAACAGTTGTAAGAATCACAAAGTCCTACACACACCCAACAAGGGCATCCAACCATACACACAAAGTATAAACTAGATGATAAGAGCATCCGCAGTGGCGGGCAGCTTGGGGTTGGCAAAAATGGGGTTCGGTGGCATTTCTGTAATTAAATGGAACTTTTGAAGAGTGGGGTTTGGGAGATTGTTGGTAGGTTGCAGTGGAGGTTTCACACTTTGGGGTTTGGGAAACTCTACTAATCATTATAGAATGATTGAATTTGTGTTAATTTAATTTGTTAATTTAATTTGTTAATTTATAATTACAAATTTAAATGAATAAATATGTATTTAAATTTTAATATGTTTTATTTTATTTAATAAATATGTATTTAAAAAATTAAAAATTAAAAAAAAACGAAAAAAATAAATAAAAAAAGGGGTGGGGCGCGCGCCCGGGACACCTGCAGCGGTGAACCCGCGCGGGGCGCGCGCCCGCGCGCCCGATCTCACAAATGCCATCCCCGGCGCGCGCCCGGGGCACCCGCAGCGGGGGTTTCGCACCCGGGCGCGCGCCCCTCCCCTTCCCCCAAAGCTGCCCGGGGTTTGCAAACCCCACCGCTGCAGCTGCTCTAAAGAAAAGATTTATACTCTAAAACGCTGCCTAAATCCGTCATTACTAGTTTTTTCACTCACGACCCAACTCCACGTCACAGATTTAATCTCCTCAAACAGCTTAACCCTTTTCCACTTTCTATTTTTTAGATTTAATCTCCTCAAACAGTCTATCCCTTTTCCACTTTCTATTATTAAAAAGTAACTCATTTCTATATTTGCAAATCATCCATATGTTCGCAAATCGCAGTCAATACATCCCACGTATTCTTGCATTTATAATGTTATGATATGTAATAATTGGGAACATATATAATTTACCTGTAAGAGTTATTTTCTAATTATTAGCCATTAAATTAATTAACAATTAATAACAGCTATGATGACTGCCGGGTTAATCGGGTCTTTTCCCAAATGTATTAAGCTTTGAACATGTCAATATAGTCCGATCTAGGGGGTAAGCAAAAAAATCTTCGTGACCTATTCAGAGCTCGACTCGTTTAAAATTTATTTATTTACTAAATAAACCGAACTTTAGCGCCTTGAATCAAGCTTGAACAATTTTTCGAGTCAAACTCGAGCTTAAAGGTATTCGTTCAAAAAATTCGCGAACATATTCGAATATAATTTTAACGAATCGAACTTCGAATCGTTCACGAGCTTGTTAGCGAACTTTAAAAACGAATCTAATTTTAAATAGTTTGCGCACTATATAACTAGTTCAAGAAATTATCGAATTTAATATATATATATATATATATATTAACAAATTAATAAACGAGTCTAATTCGAATATTTAACGAATTCGAGCTGAGTTCAAGCTTGAATTTGAATTTACTATTAAATAAAATAATTAACAAACCGAACTCAAACCTAACTCGAGTTAGAGCCTTCAAATTTTCAAACGATCCGAACTCGAGTCTAACAATATTTGATTTAGTTCAATTCAATTACACCCCTAGTCACATTTTCACTTAGCTCATAACCATGTTATAATATGATTTACCTTAATAATATACATTATTTACATAATAAAACTTGTTATTCTAATTAGTTGTTGGATTGTTGAATAATCCGTAACAAGAATAATAAGAATGTAACCAGAAAGTTCCAAAGCGTTTCAAGTATCATACCTCAAATCACACTAAAAAGTGGGAGCACCGAAACTTGGTCTGTATCTAGCGAGCAAGGCCTGCAAAATAGAACCGGAGACAGGTTGGGGGAGTCTCCGGGAAGAAACTCCGACGCCCAAGTCAGTTGTTGTGCCAAGATTGAAGTATGATATCGCGAATTGAAAAGATGGAAGTGAAGATAATAATATCTAGAAAGATTAATAAAAATCATTTATATTATTGATACCGAGGGCAAAAATGTAATATCACTATGACAATTACCTCAAGTTTCTAGTACAAGCTGTTAGAGTTTCCTCCAATCATCTTCGTCCAAGTCATATGGTCCCCAATTACGGATCTGGGTACCTTTAATCTGTTAAGCGACAGTTACTGATATATTATAATAGGATAGCTGACACATGTCAGCTTGTCGGGGTACATATTTTGTAATATACTAAACCCCATGGCTTTGATAGTACAAGCCAGACCATCAACTATCGTGAGAAAGTAAGCGGGAAATAGACATCTAAGATGAAGTGTAAGAGGCTCTGCCCGCCGAGCTCCAAAAGAGCTCTGCCCTAAATAGTTCTGCCCGTCGAGCTCCTAAAGAGCTCTGCCTTGAAGAGTTCTGCTTGCCGAGCTCCTAAAGAGCTCTGCCTTAAAGAGTTCTGCTCGACAACATTTTACCCCTCGAAATGACTATGTTTGTAGGTCTGAATATTAGCGATTTCCTCTTAATTCCGCTCATTCAGTCCATGTTGATATTCCTCCATATCAACTTCTCCCCCCAAAAAGGTTTCAAAAAGGATTAACTTCCAACTTCTTTTTAGGACTTCGTATGGGACATAATCACTTTACGTATTCCTTCCTAACGAAATTCTCATTAACCATAGTTTATTAATTAAGTTTTTTTTTTTTTTTTTTTTTTTTTTTAGCGCCTTTTTCCTACTCATAAATATATGACGGTTTTTAAAGAGTCGCAACCTTGGTCGTTAAGTATTCCAGCCATATTCAATTAGAGTAACATAAGTTAAAAATCCCGCTTATTATCGATTATCCAATGTCAAGACGTCTTTAATAAGATTTTCTCGATTCTGCCAACTGCAACCCAATCGTCCCCATTGAATTAAAGAACAGGTGTCGCAATCTTGAACCTACACGCAATTGGCGACGTTTAACCTTACTCTTCCTTCTTACAAATATCTATCTCCTGGTTAAGAAAACACTTTACTTTGCCCGTTTCAAAAATTCCCCGCCTTCTTGCTGCCAGAATTTTCAGCATCCTTCAAGGTTTAGCTTCCTCCCTTCTCTAGGTATTAAAAATTTACGCTTCTTCCACCATGCCTGCTCCTCCTTTGACTCATTTTCCCCCTTCTACTGCCACTAAGCGAACCTTACATTCTCTTCGCAAACTTCTCGGTTCTACCGGAGGGTACGAGATTCGTCTACCCCGTGAAGATGAGCGCCCCAATAATGTCACCGCGCCCTCAGCCATCGTCTGGCGTAGGCAATTTGAAGCTGGGTTGCGCTTGCCCATCCCTGATTTCCTCTGTGACCTTTTTACTCGTTATGGAGTCCCTTTTAATCAACTGAATCCAATGTCGATACGCAAAGCCTGTTTCTTTCATATTTTCCTCTCCCTCTTTGGATTTGAAAATACTGCCGAAATTTTCTTCCTCCTTCATCGTGTGGTTAAAAGTATCCCATTCTTGTACTTTTCCCCCATTACTCACTTTGAAATTTATGGTAAGTACCAAAGTACTGATAAGTTCTGGTACTCTGAGTATTATGTAGTGTCTGGGGGGGGGGCGGGCCCCCCCCTCCAGAGAATGGGATTTCCCTCAATTTCCCTTGCTCATGGATCTCAAAGGGAAAACTCTTAGGGTAGGTGGGTCTGGGCTTCCTGTCGCTATGGCCGCCCAATTGGAACGTATCATTTATACCTCTCTTGGACATTCGTTGGTGACACCCTTTGTCGAAGACAAAAATGTCTTGTCTTTCTTTGATCTTTATCCCAGTCGTCCCTAGAAACCCTCTATGGGTATACATTCTTTAGTTATTTAATTTTTATTTCCCTCTTTTACCATTATACTCCCTTAATGTTACTTTTAACCTATATCTCCTTCGTTTATAGATATGTCTTGGGCACAGAAACTGAGCGAACAAGCTGCGATAGAGACAGCTCAATTCATTGCCAATCGTCGCGCCAAAAAGGAAAGAAACATTGCTCTAGGGGCAGGTTCCTCCGCAGCTGTCCCAATATCCGCCGATAGTCAAACCACTCCAAGTGCTGAGAGTTCACCTCTAGATAATCCTAACATTCAAACCGCGAGTCGCCTTCCTCCCACTCCAGGGTGTGAAGCTCCTTCCGTGGCTGCATTTCCTGGAGAAGGTATCCTAGGATCTTCCTCCACTCCTTTCTTATTTTTAACGGGTACCTTATACTTAACTTCTCGTTATTCGTCTATAATTTGATTAAAATCATAACTTCGCTTTCCAGAAGACGTCTCTCCAAGCTTCGCCTCTGACCTCCGTGATGTTTCTATTTTACCTCCACTTGCTCCGATGGCTCCCGGACAAATGCCTGAGAAAATTGCAAAGGAAACGGTTGTTGTTGGTCGTCGTCCTAGGGGCGACTTGTCCCATTCAGAGGACCCCCCTCTGAAGAAGCCCCGGCGCTTATGTCGGGGTTCTTCCGTTGACTCTGCTGTTCCAGTGTCCAGTCCCTCGAATATTCCCAAGACTATCCTTCCGGACTCAAGAAAGACCTCCTCGAGTGCACCATCAGCCTCAACCGTTCACCTTCCTTCAGCACCTGTTTTACTTCCGCCACCCTCTGCAGATGATAAATCTCGAATTACTAGTGCAGTCAAGGCTCTGAGCGCTCCCTATCCAGTTGTGACCGAACCAGAACAGCTTGATAGGCAACCATTCTCCGTTTTTAATGGATCTTGCCTCAAGCTTCGTGGAACCGAGGCTGCTGGCATCCTCAATTCTCTTCCCAGAGAAAGTGACTGGATGCATACTCTGGCACTTTCTAGCCTCGAGTTGGATGCCTGTGCAGCTCGCCATGAACTTTCGGTAATCACCTTACCCAATATCATGTTCCTTAATTATTATCACAAGCCTTTTGACACCCTTTACTGCTTTCTTGATTAGGCTCGCGCTTATCGGGCTGCTCTGGCTAGCAGGGCCATTCATTACGATAAAGCACGAGCCGAAATTGCCGAAAGCCGAAAGGAAGCGGACCTATGGCGGGCCAAAATAAATAGTTGTGACACCCTTCAAGAGAAACTTAACCAGCTCAAGAAACTCCATGAAGATGTTGAAAAGGAGAGAGATATTCTTTTAGTAGAGAAGCAGAACTTGACCGAGAAATTGGATCATCTTCAACGCTCTTCTAGCGACCGCATCCAATCTCTTTCTAACCAGGTGGAGAGCTTGCAGAAGAAAGTAGCATACGATCATTCTGAACACCTTCGACAGCTAAGCTCTATTGCGGCCGAGTCCTTGAGAGAGGGATGTGAAGCAGGCAAGAAAATCGGAGTAGGGCTCTGCCATTCTCAGATCCTCATGAGCCCTTATGGACAACGCCTCTTTGAAAGGTTAATAGGAGATCTGCCGGAAGCATTCCTTCATTCTCATCAATTTAGGGCACGTATGGTGAAACCTCTTGCCACTTGGGCTGTTCTGTTAGCTGATGAGATGTGCGACCAATTAGGGATACCAGATCGATTTGAAGAAGTTAACATTGACAAGGCAGTAGGCCGCCTACTCGAAGATCCTCCATCCCTAGAAATCAATCCTGAACATGGGGAAAACTTTCCCTGGTGGATGAACAGTTTGAGCAGCGCTACCGAAGAATTTCTCAAGGTTCGAGCTGCATCAGAACTGTCTGAAATGGAATGGGGCTCCATTTCTTATCCGGTCCAGGATCGAGATCAGCGTAAACTCGTGGAGCTCGCCCTGCTGATGAGGAAGGTGTTTATTGTTACCCTCATATTGTTTATTTTATTATTTATATTATTATTATTATTTTTTTTTACTTATTCTAATCATCCAAATTCTAATAGGGCGCGGAGGAAAGGAACAAGGATCCAGAATCCAAGGATGACGGAACCTTTGCAAAGGAGAAAACCTTTGCAAAGGAGAAAACCCCTGAGCCCGCAACTGATACACAAGATACAGAACCTGTGGGCCCCACCGTTCAAGTCTCCAGAACAGAAGAGCTTCAGAGGAATGATGATCAAGGAGCGGTCAGAACTGATGCTTCGGTCCGAGCTGATACTGCGTCTTGACTTTTAGTCTTCCTTCTCCCTGTATTAAGACATTGCTATAAAACACCTTCATTTTCTCTGTTTGGATATTCCTTTAAGTTTCCCGGTATTTTGGTATTAAATTCTAAGGATTTCTTTCATCTCCGCTTTCTATGCCTGGGGATTATTTTGTAATTTCTTTTGCTTTATATATGGGATTGGTAACATGTTTCCCTAAGAGGTTAGAAAATTATATTATTATTGTCACGACTTTGATATTAAAATTAATTGTCATGTCCATGACCTCGATTTTTCTGCTGCCATATCTATCATGATCAGGCTTTTTTCAGAAACGTCTCGTCAGCTATGATATCCTTATCCCCCCTTTCGCGAATATCATAGCCCGAAATCTGACATCAATATCATTTCTATGTCCTTTCCCTATTTTTTGGAACAATTACGGGGTATTATCGCTTACCCCTGTAAAGCATATAATCAGACATTCCTGTTTCTGTTTACTATTATCTCATCTAAACTTCTAAAAAATGTCTACCTCTACCGATATTCTAAAACGCATGGCCAAGAAAAAGTTAATCAAATCTTTGGGTCGAAAATCCAAGAAAGAGCGTGTGGCGAATTCGCAAGGAGAGAAAATACTTTCTTTAGAGTGTCAGGTGGAGCAATACGAAGAACTCCTCCAAGCTTCAGAAAATCGAGTGAAAGAGCAAGAGATCGTTATCAGGAACCTGGAGAGATCTCTCGAATCGGAGCAAAAGAAACATGTCACTACCCTGACCAAAGTGACAAATGAAGCCTTTTGCCGTGGGCTAGCTTCAGAAAGACTGACCCAATATAGGAGGGCTTTTTCTCGTGGTGAAAAGAAAGGTGCCCGGCTATGTCGCGAACACATATTGGCTTGTCCCGCCGGTCAAAGTTTACTCCGCCGCTTGGTTGTCGATCTCCCCGAAGCTTATCTTAACTCCTCCGAATTTCGCGAGCGCATGGCCGCCATCCTGGCCACTTGGGTTGTCGAGGCCATTATGGAAACTTGCACCCAGCTTGGAATTGCTGAGCGTTGGAATGAAGTAGATGGGCAAAAGGTGCTTTCTCGCATTTTGAACTATTTCCCGGGAGCTGAAATAAATTCACCATCGGGCAGCAATCACTTGTGGTTCCTGGATACCTTAAGGCAAGGGGCTAGAGAATTTATTACTTGCCCGGCTTCTTACAGCAGTCGTGAAATCCCTCTGGGGTTGGCCTTCCTGCCAGTGCAGTCGGAAGACCCTGAAGAAATTACCAGACTATGCAACCTTCTTAATTCGGTAAACGTTTTGAGATTCGGCTTGTTAGTAGTACTCGCAACATTTGTATTTTTAATCCTTCTCGGTCACTCTTTATTCTTCTATCTCATCCGCCTTTTCCCCTTTCTTTCCTCTTTCTTTTGGAATCAGACTAAAGATACGGGAAAGAAAAGATGCTCCAAATCAGGAGGCAAAGGGCGGGGAGGAGCGTCCGGGTCAGGAAAATCGAAAGAAGCAGAAACTTCGTGGTCCAGGACTGGGGATTATCCCTCATGACCCTACCATTTTCCCATCCTTGAAAGCTCCTGAATCGCTCTCGTAATGACAATCTTAATTTAAAAACAGCCATGACACCTTTTATTTGATATACTATCTTTTGTTATGTAAAATATATCTAACTTTTGTGCTTTCCTTTTATTTTGCGCTTTAAGGTATTTACGTAACGTATTCGCTTTTGTTTTAAATATCACTTTTCATCCGCTTTTTGTGTGAAATATATCTAAAGCAGAAATCCTTTAGGCTATCTCATTCTTTAGGGAGTCTCAAAATGCACTCAACGTGTTACAATACTAAATATTCCAAAAAACAAAGCTGACCAGACCCTTTACAGCTTTTCCCTAAACATAGAATTTCTTTAACGTGGCAATGTTCCACGGCCTTAGCAGCTTTTTTCCCTCCTGATCCATAAGCCGATAAGCACCTCCTCGCAGCACCTCTGCGACTATGAAGGGACCCTCCCAATTGGGTTCTAATTTTCCTGTGGGCTTTAAAGCGTCAGCTCTGCGCAACACCAAATCTCCTTTCTCGAATTTTCGTTCTTGAACCCTTTTGTTGTATATTTTCTCGATCTGCCTTTTATAGAGCTCTGTCTTCAATCTAGCCCGCTCCCTTCGCTCTTCTATCAGATCCAACTCCATTCTTAACTTTCCTTGATTTTCCAATTCATCGTAGTATAGAATTCTTGGAGAATCCATGCCGATCTCCGCTGGTATCACCGCCGATGATCCATATACTAGGTTAAAAGGTGCCTCTCCCGTAGAGGTCTTTGGACTTGTCCTGTATGACCACAGAACCAAATCTAGTTCCTCCACCCATTTACCTTTGGCCCCCTCAAGCCTAGATTTTATTCCATCCAATAACGTTATGTTTGTTACTTCCACTTGACCGTTAGCTTGGGGATGTGCAACAGAAACGAACCTCTGCTTAATTTTCATTTCCTCACACCAACTCTGAATCATGGCACCTGTGAATTGTGCCCCGTTATCTGAGATTAATATTCTTGGTATTCCAAATCTGCAGCAGTTGTTTTTCCAAATAAATCTTTTGACTGCCTTTTCATCAATTTTGGCTACCGCTTCGGCCTCGACCCATTTCGTAAAATAGTCAACGGCTACTATTAAAAAAGCACGACCACCCGAGGCCACTGGCAGCTTTCCTACAATGTCAATCCCCCACTTGTCAAAAGGACAAGGTGAAAACATGCTTC
>JAPKLX010000062.1:25664-44095 GCA_026898415.1 Leonotis leonurus
TCAGAAAACTGTAATGAATTAGGTTACTTTTTATGCAGAGGAAGAGATGCTTACACTCCAATAATTTATATTCTTTATGTCAAATCCTTCTCTGCATTTCTTGAAACCATCCAAAGAGTCTACTCTCACGGTATGATTATCTAATTATTGTCGGAAGCAAATAACCTACAAGAAGAACAAACAAACTAAAAATATTTATTCACACATAAGTATACTTTTAACCACGTATACGTGTGTGGATAAAAGTCTTAATTAGTTTATACTGTAGTTTTGGCTTAATTTCCTTAATTAGTTTACATAACCATGCATGGAAATGAGTTACTGTATTAATTAGTACTTGAGCTCGAGGTTCAACGCCGTCATTTCCCTGTTCATCGCATCATAGTTATCACCTCCTGCCTGAAAATATATATCATCGATCTATGAAAAAACCATACAGACAGACTTGTATATATTAAGACCAAAGTACTGATGAGGCATTAGTAGTGAATTGGAATCAGCAATTCAACACTTTTGCTCAATGAATTCCAGTGTTTACAAAAAATGAGAATAGTCAAATTCAGTTAAAATCTAAGTAGCTGCTTCGAGTCTAACTCAGTTACAACTGACAATAATTAATGCAATAGCACATAAATCTAACTCACATTTGGAAATAAATCTGAACGCTGCAAAATCCAGACTCTTAATCTTAGAATTGACGCGAAGAATAACTACCCAACTCAGAAACATAGCTTCGTCAGCAATGAACTCAAATAGATAAAATTGCGCAACATCGATTTGAAGCCTTTAACACGAATCCGTTGACATATTACTCAGATCCAACAACATAGCATCACTTCAAATCGCAACTAAACAATGGAAACAAGCTAAACCAAGCTCCAACCTTTCAAATATTTCAACAAACTCCACATGAAACGATTAAAACCGAGACAAAGAAAAACGAACACAAGAACGCCAACAAATACGCAAATTGAAAACAAATGGTCCGAAAAACCTCATTCGATTATGCACGATGTTCAACAACAACAACTCCTTATCGGAGCTGTTGTCCTCCTCGGTAAACGGCGGCGGCAGCAGGCGAAAACGGCGGCTGGCGGGCACCCCAGATCCGGATGCGGAGTTGGTGTCCCTATCCCGAAGACCCTCCATCCTGGAATCAGACAGGTACGTGTGCGAGATCTACAAGCAAGGGTTCCAGCGGGATCAGAACCTACTGATGCACCGGCGGCGCCACAAGGTTCCGTAGAAGCTCCTGAAGCGGGTGTTCGTGTGCCCGAGCCCACCTGCCTCCACCAAGACCCAGCTCACGTCCTGGGCGACCTCGTCGGCCTCAAGAAACACTTCCGGCCGTCGGAAGCACAGCAACCCAGAAGTAGTGGGTCTGCGACAAGTGCTCCAAGGCCTATACGCCGTCCACTCCGACTACAATCGAGGCTACGTGAGATCATGAGCTCCTGGAGTTTAAGGACTTTGCGCACTTTCTTCTCGATCTCCATATAATGGTTGTAGTCGCACTCGTACTTTCTTTTTGAGATGGAGAGATGGAAAGCAGTTGAGGGAAAATGGAGAAGTGGAGACGTGTCCAAGCCTCATCTACATATAACATATTTTATTTACTAAAAACATTTTACTTAACAGAAAATTATTTTAATATTTCTAGAATGTGATATTAGTTCATTAAGTTTATGAATTGCTTTAAAATTAAAAACATTATTTTTATAATATCTATGTTTATAATATAAATTGCATATACGATTTTTAATAACCTTTAATTATAATTTATTTATTTAATATTTATGAAGTAAATAATAATTAATTTTTAAATTAAATTATTATATTAATAAATCAAATTATTAATCACTTACTTAATAAGTTAATCATGTGTATTTTAAAAATTTATTTAAAATCAATAATCATGTTTAGTAATAGATAAAATACAATAATCTATTTGTTTGTTTTAAATATGTTCAGGAATTATTTAGTAAAACTAATTTTTTAAAATATCTAATATAAATAAATCTAATTAATTTAGTAAATAATTAAATTTGTTTCTTAAATTCTTATGAGAAGTAATTCAGTTGCAAAAAATAAAAATTAATTCATGCCCTAAATCTATCTTAAATTATTATTTAAGATTAAATAATAATAATGTATTCTCTATTAATATATAATTAATAGTTCACTAACGTTAGAAAGGTAATAACCAAATATGAAAAATATGAACTCAAATGAAAACGATCAATTGCTCTCTTGTACCGTCATTAAAAGTACTATGAAACATCAAAAAAATAAATTGCAAGCTAAAATATCAATATAGAATATATGTTTTTTCACATGAAGTTACAAGTGAATGTAATTTTATTTTTAATAAACAATTTTTATTTATAATATAAGAGAGAAATTTGATTTAGGAGTAGAAAACATCTGGGAAAAAATAATTATAAATTGAAAAATCAACGGTTCACAATTGTTAACTTTTAGAATCGAAGTCGGTCTGTCCCCTACACAATTATAGTTTGAAGCCAAACCACGCTGGATGATTATAGTTCTCAAAATTGCGAGTTCCAATTCGATTACGATTCGAATCCAACAATTATGATTCTTTTAAACACTTCTAGATTGAAGCGGACACGAGTTATATAAAAACTAATGAAATGAATTGTGAGTAGAGAAAAAATTGCGGAAATATGAATAGTGGAAAATTTCATCATACTTTAAATGCATTATAGTAAGGGTCAGAATTGGTGCAAAATAAAAGACAGTTTTTAATTGTGAATAAAAATAATTTTAAAATACATTTTATGAATAATTATTTTTAGTGAAAATGAATCTCTAACCCTTGCTTTAATTCATTTTATGTAAGGTGGAATCTTCCTATGAATATGTTCACCTTTATTTAGTCTTGTGATAAATAAAATATGATTTGATCATTTGAATAGTAAATAATTAAAAGTATGTTGTGGGTGTATACGAGCCGAGCCGAATACCTGCATGCTCGAGCTCGACACGTTAAGATTTAGATAGGCTCGAGCTTGGCTCGAAGCTCGATTCGAGCTTTAAATTGAGCTCGAGCTTGACTTGTAATTTTTATATAGAGCTCGAGTTCGGCTCAGTATGTATTCGTTTATCCGAGCTCGAGATCGAGCTTGAATTTTGACTCATTTTTTTATAAATATTATAAATTATTTCTTTTATACAACATTTATAATATTTCTTTTATACATAAAAATATATAACTATGTTGGCAAATTATATATATTATTAATTATTTCTTTAGTACATGTTTTAAAGTGTGATATTAAACTTGTTCCTACTGGTAGTATACGGCTCGTGTACACCCCAACTTGTAGTTGTAATTATCTAATTTATTTTATACGTATTAGAAATTATTTCTTTTATACATTTGTAATACTCTATAATATACATGAACATGTATATTAATGTTTGATATAAATAAACGAATAAAATATCACAATTTCGGTTTGTATACTTTAAATTATTTGGTTATTCGAATCATATTTCAAATACGTTTCGAATATTTTTTTTCGATTCTTATTCAGTTTATGAATCTGATTATAATATATATTATATTTTATTTAACTAACTTAATATATCATTTCATTAAAATATTCTTATGTTACATTTATAATGATAACAATATATTTATTTATAGTTATATACGTATTGTTTATATAATATTACGTTAGAAACGTATATATATACATGTAATATGTTAGATATGTGAGTTGTGCAACTTAAATAATTTATGAAATTGTATTATAATATACATTAATATATATATATATATATATATATATATTAAGGTTTGATTGAAATTACTCAACAAATCATGTTGTTATAATAATTTTTAAAAATATGTTACACTTATAATACTAATTATACTCATAATTATACTAGTATATTTATATAATATTATAAATTATTCAATTTAAAAATATGCATTATGATTCACCTAAATGTTTATTCAAATAACTTGGTACATAAGTTTGTAATCAATAAGTTGGATGTAACCTAGAGGCATAGTCTTATAGTTACGATAAGTAGATGTAATTTATTTTTTAATTATGATTATTATTAACAAATTTTAAACTTAGGCTAATAATAAATAAACAAAATGTTTATAATTTATCATTGATTAAATTATTGGAAAATTTTATATAAACAATAATATCACGAACACGTACGCGAACGCAAACATATAAACGAACATGTTCGCGAGCTCGCGAGCCGAACACCAACAAGCTCGAGTTCGGCTTGAAAATCTAAACGAGTTTGATTTGAGGCTCGAGCTCGGCTCGTTTAGAAAATGAATGAATTTTGAACGAGCTTTTTCCGAGCCGAGCTCTGAATAATTCACGAGCGGCTTGGTTCGTTTACGGCCCTAGAGGTATGTATATAAAAATGGAAAATGCAATCTTTTTGGGATGAGAGAGTATAAAAATTCAAAATTAGAATAGTTTTAAACATGAATAAATTTAAATAGAAAAATGCAATGATATTGTACAAAAAGGTGTCATAATTAAGTGATTGATTAGCTGATGGTATGATAATTACATTGCATAGAAAATCAAATATATTCCACAATATTTTTTATTTTATTTTTTCATTCAGTTAATTGTGTCAACCCACTCAGTTTTTAGGCTAGCCCTATCGGGCTCAAGTTGTTTTCAGTCCAACCCATTCGGACTAAAAAAATATTTTGAATTATAAATTTTCGACCATAATTAACCTTATTCGATCTCATATTAGTGTTCGGATCAATCCACAATTTTGGGCTAAATTGATATCCCTACTCATAAGTCTTGAAGTACTAGATAAACTTGGATGCTCAACTCTATCATAAAAATGATAAAGGGAACATCGCTAGTCGAAAAGTAAGAATTAATAAAATTTTATCAAAAACGTACTTCATCTATCCTATATATTTATACACACTTTGACAAAAAGCACTCATAATTTTGATCAAAGTACGTCTAAATTAAAGAAAAACAAAATATTATTTATTTACACGATCACATTACATTATTTACGGAAGTATTAATACTGCTTGCCGCGAGCGGGTGACACAACATTATTTGGTTTGTCTTTGCTTAGTTCTCTTGCGCTCCTAGTATATAATACACGGCTCACTTCGATTTTACCCTTAATTGAGACTATATCACTTTACATAATGACCTTAACCAAACCACAATAAGTATGAAGTACCCATTTCTATACATGTAACTATGTTGCAACGTGTAATAAAAATTCTATCAACATAGATTTATTTGCATTCTCAACTGCAACAACTGTGGAGAGTTGCAGCCAACGTGCTGAACACAAGAGTTGCATAACTTCAGATGAGTATCCATTATGTTATATCTGTTCATACCCTTCTTCTCGCCCGTTCCTACCATTGTAAATAAGCACGATAGCTAAAACAAATCCAACTCCGAACAGCGCAATAGACCAACCGAGATAGGTTGATGTCGTGCTCCTTTGCACCTGCAAATGGAAGCCATGCATTTGATTGAGAAAAGGGAAAACACAATATTAGTTACTAGTTCTAAATCTCATAAAAGAGGGGAATTGCAGTTTGAACTTACTTGTGGTGAAGAATGCAGGATAACATTGGGATTCAGTGATGAATCAGCAATCAAGATGTAAAAAAGGCCCATTACTCCTGTATGTCTACGTGCACTGCTATAGTTAGACACAAGAGTTAGTGACTCCCCTGCAGAAATCTTGATGGAGCCCGGTGAAGGATAACATGTAGACATCCCGACTATGTAACCAGCCTCATTCCCAGCTTCGTCTCCAGTCCCGTAAGTCGGGACAGATGAGCATATGACTCTTCCTCCCTGCGGGATCATTCAACAATACACCAACCAAAAGAGGATAAGTGACCGAGGTGAGATTATTACGAACTAAGCACAAAAACAAATCAAACATATGAATTGTTTACCCAGCTCCTCACTTCGTGACAATAATCTGTAGGCGCACAGCCAAGCATGGGATATTTTTCATTAAATTCTGCCAAAACTCACTAAAAGAATTACAAAATTTATTCGCATAAATTACTGATGGACATGTATGACCGTATGACCTTTCCTTACACTCACTTTGAAGAGATGAGTTTCCCAGAAGCAGAAATAGATGCCAATGCAGTATAAGATATTCTCAAACAAAGCAATTATGAGATAAATGTAACCATAAACTCTTTGAGTCGGTTCATCTTATAATGTCTAAATTGAGGCAATGCTAGGACATTTCTTATACTAGTGTATTTGGGCTTATTTTCGGATATAACAGAGTTGAACACAGTTAAACAAAAGGAACTAACACCTCAAGGATCAACTCCTATTAAGTTTCAAGCATTGATATGCATGTTCATAAGCAAAATAAAACTAAAAGGAAAGCTAATGCAGAGAGATTATCACATCATTTCATAAAAGAACATTTGTGAGTGAATGCATGAACTATATAGATACCTCAGCGTACAGAGTCGAACCAAAGCCTCCTGCATGCTGGTGTCCAACCCCGTATATAACATCACCACCAGTTGGTAAACTAACAGTCACACTTTTGGTATGAATGCAACCATCATTCGACGCGCCAACTGGGCAAGCTTCGACATCATACTCTATCTACACCAAAAATCTTCAATTATAAGGAAGAATACAAAGACAAAAAGAAAAAGAAAAAGACAAGTGGAAGACAAACACTTAGCATTCAAACAGAAGTATTCCTGCTGTCTCAAATCAAAAGTCCCCCAAATTGATCATATATTTATCCTTAATGTAAATGCTTTTTTTCTACTATAGGGTGTTTCGCTAAGCTTATAAGCTCCTTAAAAGTTAAAGCAGCTTATCAGCCACTTTAAGGAGTTTATAAGCTTAGCCGAACATCCACTTACATGGCTGATTCTGAACTAAAAGGAGACTTCCCAATAACTAGCATTGAGTATCTTTACCAGGCAGCGATGGCTATCCTTAAGGCCTTTGGACTGATCTGCCTTTGTCCAAATATCAGTGACATCAAGTATATAGATTTGAACGGGGATGATTGAGGCCTCCCAGTCCATATACGTCACTACGTACCTCAAGTACAGGCCTCTCTTCTCGCCCCGAAACCCTTCCTTAACTCTGCATCTGACCCCATCGTGGCAGCATCTAATGCCACCTACATAATTTGAGGGTGCAGTTACGTTGTACAAATCACACCTACACTCGGTGCAGCCCAATTTGTCCTCAGCACCTCGTGTGTCGATTGCATGCACATTAAGCATCCATATCTCCTCATATCCAGCAGGAACACTAGCTGCATTGCCTACTTCAATGCCATAGGGGTCTGGAACGTCGGTAGCTGTTCTACGAGTCTCGGAACCGAGCCCAAAATACTGCACAAGACCATGATCACACAACCCTTCATTTCTCATGAGAAAAGAGTCAGATTGGAGGAACCCCGTATCGCCATCACGCTCTAGAGTAACTTCGCCTTTCCTCTTGTAGTACCCTACGACGACCCAATGATGGAGATAGGTCTCGTGAAGTGGGACCGGATTCCCTTTCTCATCAACCACTTCAGCATTGAAGCTCTTGATTGCAATATGGCCTTTGGGAAATTCAATGCCATAGTAGTACTTATTTGAAACTGATCCCGGTCCGAGTATGATTTTAGGCGACAAAAGCACATCAGTTTTCATCCCATTTTCACTACCTATATGAGCTTGAGAGCTTTGAACTATAGACAAGAATAGAATGATAATAGCAATGCAAGATTCTGAACCACAAACCATCTTCACCCTGAAAGTCATTACCTACAAAAAAAATTATACGAGTTTCTGTAACTTGATTGTCACAAGATTGCATCCTAAATTCCAAAATTAGCTTTTATTGAACAGAAGCATGATGTAAACCCCAATTATTATTTTGGACATATCAACCATTCAAACTATTTCACAGTTTGATGAGCCCAATTCAATTCACAATGTATAATATAGCTACCAAAGAAGTTCCAATCCACAAAAGGTTAATGGATAACAGAGGGCAATTAATCCCATAACAATTTGCAATTCAAAAGAAAAAGGTTAAATAGGTAAAGAAACAGAGAGAGAAACAATTGCCATTTTATTTAATTACCCAGTAGAGATGCCAACACACAGTAAGCAAATCTTGTGGCTGAAGAAAATAAGCGTAAAAGGAAAAGTGAAATTCCGTATATTCCTAAGAATCTCCGAACAAGACAGATAAATATAGAGAGAGAATCACGTACTGAGAGTGAAGCATGTGTGAAAATTTAGGAGAAAGGATGACGTCGAGAGAGGTTCATGCAGCTGCTTCACGTTGGGCAAATACTTTTCTGAACGACTGACATCCAATCGAATTCATTCACTCTCTCCCTCGACCTTTGCCTTGGTTAACACTGAAAAGAGAGACAGAAAAAGAAAAGGACAGTTGGCAACTTGGCATGGATTGGCGTGGTTGGATTAATTTAATTATGAATATTATACATGGTTCACAAATAGAGACGATATATAGTTTTGAAAACCGACTACTATTTCAAATATTATATGGTATCGTACAAAAATATGGTGGAGAATTAATTATATACTATTGTGTTTCTAGAAGGACTTATTTGCTAGGTTTACAATTGTTGAAACGTGTAACGTCCAAACTCACATGAGTCGGGTTAGACCGGACTTCCTTATGCCCAGTTCTGACATGCAGTTTTGTTGATGAGCCCAAGCCCGACCCATGGCCCAACCGAAATTGTAATTTAAGGCCAACTTTGGACCATGTGGATTGAGCGGGCATCTATATTTTATTTTTAACATATTTAAAAATATATATATATATATATAATTAATTTATTTTAAAATATATTTATATATATTAATATTCATTAATATGTCTATTAATTTATATTTATTATACATTAATAACAATGATGATATTTATATTATTTTGCTCATACATTTTATTTAATATGTATAATAATTTATTTTTATTACACATTAAAAATAATAATTATATTTATATTATTTTAAATTTATGTTTTAATATAAGATATTTAAATATTTGGGTCGGGCTTGGGTATGTCAGGCCTAAACATTAGCCCAAACCCGACTATAACGTCATCGGGTCGGGCTTGGACAAATTTGAGCCGGACCGTGTAAAACTATCATTCCTAGTAAGAGCTCGAAATAAGAGAAAGATGGTCGGGTTTAGGGATGACAATGTGTCGGGTTAGGCTGGACTTCCGTATACCCAAATCCGGCCCACGGTTATATGTACAGGCCCATGGCCCAATCGGGCCCGAAAATTAGGCACAATCCCAGATCCATATGAATCGGGTGGACTCGGGCCAGACACGTAATTTTTTTAATTAATTTTTTAAAATATTTTTTTTTATTTTTAATAAATAAAAAATATGTAATTATTTTTTAATTGCATTTTATATATTTTAACATTTATTATACTTTTAAATGTAAATAAGTATTAAATCCAAATTTATTTAGTTGTATATGTTATTTAATATATATATATATATTAATTTTAATTTATTATATATTAATTACAATAATAATATTTAACTATATTTAATTTATAATTTATATATTAATTATATGGGGCAAATTTCAAGAACACCTTATCTCCAACCTCGAAATGGAATTCCTTTCTTCTTTTATTTTGTATCGTCCCGGGCCCACGGGGTGGGAGTCCGTTATGGTACGGTGGCCCAATGAATCTATTAGCTAACTTGGTATTCGTCCTCGCTTTACCAAAAATGTTTCCATGTTACTAAAGAATTCATTAAGCCCATTACTTATAATATATTGACATTCATTATTTATTCGATGCGGGATGTCACAACTATTCCCTTCTCTAAGATATTGAACTTTTCTACTTAGAATTTTTCTAAAATATATATATGTTATGAGAAAAGGTTTAAACATGTTAATCCGTGGTTACTTGAATATTTGGCATATAATTTTATTAATAAGTGCCACAACTACCCTATTCATTAGAAATGAAGAAGGTAGTTGAATGATGCAGATATATTAAGAGGGATATATTTAATTGAGATTTTATCGGATTTTTTTGGACTTTTAAAAAGTGTATGGATTTAAAAAATTCATAGACTCCATGTAGAGTTTGACAGATTTTTTTTATTGATTTACACGGATTTTCATAGATTTGATAGGATTGTGTAATACATTTTTTACATAGATTTTCATAGACTACATGATTTTCATAGACTACGGGGCTAGGGATGACAATGAGTCGGGTTGGACCTGACTTCTGTATGCCCAAACCTAACATGCAGTTTTGTGGATGGGCCCAAGCCCGGACGCCCGGACGCCTGAACTATAGCCCAACCGGACTTGTAATTCAAGGTCAAGCCCATGCCCATGTGGATTGCGTGGGTTTGGGCGGAAATCCATATTTTATTTTTTATTTTTAATTTATTATTATTTTATTATTTTTAACACATTAAAAATATATATAATTAGTTTATTATAAAATATATTTATATATTTTTATATTCATTAATACTTCTATTAATAATAATAAATGTATATATATGTGTGTGTGTGTATATATATATTATTTTAAATTTATAATTGAAATATTAAATATTTAAATATTCGGGTCGTACTTGAGTGGACTTGGGTATGCCCGACATAAACATTAGCCCGAACCCGACCATTACATCATCATGTCGGGATTGGGAGGCCCATTATCGTTGGACTTGGACAGACTTGGATCGGACCAAACAAAATTATCATCCATAGTAGGGCCTGAAATAGGGGAAAGAGGCTCGGGTACTGTTCCTACTTATTTTAAACCTTCAGTACGTGGCGTTGTTTAGACCAGACCCACTGTCCGATAAAGGGACTCAGTATCGGGCACGAGAAATATTTCCAGCCGATATACTTCGATTTATTTTATTAAATTGCTCGCAAGAGTACAAGTTCGTTATAGATTAATAAGTTGATCCTAAGTCGTATTCTCAAGGAAGGCTAAGCAGGGCTTAATCTATGTTACAGAACAAAAAGCAATTAAAAAGAATGGGTTTTGGATTTTTAATCTAATTAATCTATCTAGGCGAATGAAATTAAAGAATTTAAAATACGAATAACCTAGGCGAAAATTAATAAAGCGATTAAATCCTGAATCTAAGAAGAATGAATTAAGGAGACTGAATTTAAACATGCTTTGAATTGATTAATTAACATGATTGAAATATTTGTATTACTGAATAGGAAATTAATCAATAACAGAGCAGAAAGAAAATAGATCATGAAGCAATAAAGGAAGCAGTAAAAAAACTCACGGATTGAAGGGAAAAATAATGCATTAAGAACTCCGGGTTTGAATCATGAACGAATCCACAATGAAATTGAAGAACGAACAAAGAATGAAAATCTAGACTAATAGTGTTTTCTCTCATGGTCTAAATCCTAGAAGTAAAATCGTGAAGGAGAGATCTCTAAAAAATCACGCGTAGAGGTTTAAATAGGAGAAGAAAATCCCGCCTGGGTAGCGCTCGCTGGGGGCTAGCGAGCGCTGGGGGGTAGCGCTCGCTACCCCACTGTTCTGTGCCTTCGCCATGTAGGGGGGGCTAGCGACCGTTAGGGGGGTAGCGGTTGCTAGCCCCCCTCTCTGTCCGTCCAACGTATTGCACGGGATAGTGAGCGCTAGGGGGTGGCGCTCGCTACCCCCACGCTTTGTTGTGGGAAAATCAATGTGGGTAGTGATCACTAGGGGGTAGTGACCGCTACCCCCTTGTTCTGCCTAAGAGACCTAGTGATCACTAGGGGGGTAGTGATCACTACCCCTACGCAATGTCTTCACTCCTTCTTTTTCACGCCTTTTCGTCTCGTTTCTCTTTTCGAGTCTTGCTACTCCATTTTTGTCGATCATAACCTACAATGCAACATATAGAAGACCAAAGCATCAATTCGAACAACAATAATAGACATTTGAAGACCAAGAGCATACTAGAAACGAGACCAAAAACATATAAAACAACCTCCCCACGCACAATACTTTGCTTGTCCTCAAGCAAGTCTAAACTCAACAAAATACAGAGATTTCAAAACAAGAAGCAAGTTTAATTATGCAACAACAATCAAATTCAACGTGAGTTTACGGAAGGGATGATAAGACTACACATTAATCACCATTACGTGTTTCCCTCAAAGGTACAACTTCAATCCGATCCGACTCAATAACACATGTAAATTTGGCTTTTCAATTACTCACAAGCTAGACTTTAGATTTTTATCATTATAAAATTAATAGAGTTCTTATCACCTATTTAAACAGTTCAAGAGATTCAGTTTTAATTATTAAGGCCATTCGAGCCAAATTTTCGGAAAGAGTGGGTTATATGGCCAAAAGTCACGAGATATGAACATTTAGAGGTTATCTAAAGTGTTCTCGTGTGGTTTCCCATGCTCATGATTTCCAGAGGAGCAGAAGCCTCCCAACTCAATCTCACAAACAACACAACTAACAAACAAGTCTAGCCAAAAAGCAATCTCAACCAAATTCACAAAGTTACGAGCTATCACATCAATTCATCACACAAAGAGTAACCCACGACAGTTATGATCAAAATAAAAGGCTCATACACAATCGATAACTCACAACGGCAATTCATGTCATCAAACATAATTAACAAGTTCTCTTCAAAATCAATCTCTAATCATATCAAGCTCCAAAAAGCAATTGGACAAACATGTATGCACAACTACATAAGTCTAAAAAATACGCCGCATACTACAAATTCATGCATGCACACCCCCCCCCCCCTCAACATAGAGATAACAATGTCCTCATTGCTACTATAAGAACAAGAGAGAGAGGGAAAGAGACTACCCGATGCGGGATGATGCGGCGGTGATGAAGTTTGAGTAGTTGTAGAGAGCCATACCTACAAGAGAGACACCAAAAGAAACCAAAGCAACAATAAAACAAAATAAAAGAACTAAATGAAAACAACCCGGACACACACAAAAAGGAAAAGAAAGAAAAGCATACTAAACAGCAGTGAGAAGTCACTGCTGATCTGGTGGTGGAGGAGGATCAAAAAGAGCCCAACTCAACCACTGAGCATTTAGCTCGGCAATCCGGCGGTTGTTTTCGACAACCTGTTTCTCTATCCTCCGCTGACTCGCTATCATCGAGGTGCTGTACCCTCCAAAGTCATGGTAGAAAGTACGAGCCGTGGAGGGTGAATAACGCTGAATGGAGTGCGCTAGAAATTTCGCCGGATAGTAATGGTGGCGGCAGCGAGCAGGTGGCGTCCGACGGTGGCGGCGGGAGTCTCCGGTGGGTGGAAATGAGTGGCTGTGAATCAACCGAGGGCTAGTGACTGCTCCGACCTCAACTTCTGATCTGAAGCTCTCTTTCAAACTGGAATCCTGCACAACAGAGGTCTTGGCCAAAGTATCAACAAAATCAATAAATGCACAATCTTCAATGGAACTAACAGAGGTCATAGCCTTTTGCTTATGCACAGAGAATGAAACTGACTCTCCTAACACTGACATCTTAATATTATCATTCTTAACATCAATCAAAGTGTTAGTAGTCGCCATAAAAGGTCTACCTAGCAACAAAGTATGATCACGCCCATTCTCATGCACATCACCTATCTCAAGAACAACGAAATCCATAAGAATAATCAATCCACCAACACTAACTAGAATATTCTCAATAATACCTCTAGGATATCAAACAGAACGATCAGCTAACTGCAAACTCATGCGAGTGGGTTTCAACTCTCCTAACTCTAATTCTTTAAAAATTGAGTAAGACATGAGATTGATACCAGCACCTAAATCGAGCATAATTGTCACAGTCTTACCATTCTCTAGAGCGATGGGGATGACGAAACTACCTGGATCTCGCAGCTTTTGTGGAAGGGCTGCTGCATGATTGAGCTGGCTACCTCGGACACCATCACAGACTCATCATCAGCAAATCTTCTCTTCTTGGAGGCAAGCTCCTTGAAGAACTTGAGGTAGGATGGAACATTTCGAATGACCTTCAATAGGGGCAGATTCACACGCACTTGAGAAAGCATTTTGTAGAAGTCCTTGAATTGTTGTTCTAGCTTCTCATTCCTCAGTCTGCTCGGGAAGGGAATTGGTGTCTTGTACGGGTTGGCCGCCTTGTGCAGCTGAATAGCTGGCTGCTCCGATTCCATTTCCTTTTCCTTCTCCTTCTCCTCCTCCACTTTGTCTTCCTCAGCTTCCGGGAGCTCCACTTTGTTATCCACATGCTTGCCACTACGTAGAACAGTAATAGCTTGCACCTAGTGTGGCGTATGTCCCTGTCCCGGTATCCTTCCTGTTTGTAGCTGCTGCTGCACCTAATTCATAGCTCTAGATATTTGCCCTACTTGATTCTCGAGGCATTTGATAGTAGCCTCTTGAGCCTCTCGAGCCAGTTTGCTCTCCTGCATGAAAGCTGCAAGACTGTCCTCAAGAGATGATTTAGGCTGAGCCGGTCGCGGTGCATATGTAAACTGTGGCTAGAACTGAGGTCCCGGCTGCTGAAACTGAGGCAGCGGCGGCTGGGGTAGTTTCTGATAATGAGGTAGCGGCTGCTGATATGGTGGAAGAGGTAGATAATACCCTGGCTGAGGTGGGTAATATGGCTGCTGTGGTGGATAATACCCATGCTGAGGTGGGTAGTACTACTGTGGAGGTGCTCGTTGGACCGAGAAATTTGAATTTTTCCCTTGATTTGGCCCCTTCCACGTAGAGTTATTCTGAGCTCTCCATCCCGAAGTCTGTTGAGCTGAATGCTGCTCGAATGGCGGGCGCAGCGGGAAACCTTGTGCAGCATAGACTTCCGCTTCTCCTTCATAAGTCATCTCCGCCATTATGGTGCAGTGGTTCTCATCATGAGCGAGATCACCACAAATCGGGCATGGCTCAGATGCCGGCTCATGTTTGGTTAATATAGAGGCCTTGCTCATCTTCAACTCTTGCAATTCCCGCATCATATTAGCCATCTGCTTCTTCAAGTCTGGGCTAACTCCAATCTCTCGTACTTCCATTCTCTTGGATTGGGAGATTTTCTGTTGCGAATTAGTGGCTAACGTCTCAAAGATCTCAATTGCTTCCTCAGCCATCTTCTCAGATATATTTTCCCCAGCTACCGTATCTACCATGAACTGATAAGTGTGCTGCAACCCATTGTAGAAAATCTGCCAAAGGAGTTCATGCACAATTTGATGGTGTGGGCACTGCTTCTGGAGCTCTTTGAATCTATCTAGGGCCTTGTGAAAAGGCTCGTCAGTTTCCTGAGCAAACTACATGATTTGAAGTCGGATCTGTTGTGTCTTATGGTTCGGATAGTACTTGAGCAGAAACGTAGTACTCACCGTCTTCCAATTAGGTAACGATCTTGCTGGAAGGGAGAGGTACCACGACTTCGCCCTATCCTTGAGTGAATCGGGGAAGCACTTCCTTAGCAGTTCATCCTCGGTGATAGTCTGGAGTGGAATAGACTGGACAGCTGTGCAAAATTCCCTGATGAAGAGGAGTCCATCTTCGTTAGGTAGCCCGTAGAACGATGGAAGCAGGTTAATGTGGTTATGCTTCAACTCGTAATTCCTCCCCGCAGCTGAGAGTACGATAGCGAATGCGGTAATGCCATATGTCGGCCTGGCAAAGTCTCCGAGTTTTCTAGGGGCTTCGTCTTCCTCGGCCATTATTACTAGTTGTTCTTCGAATAATGATGCGAGGTTGACAACGTCCCTAAATCGCTCCTCAAGCACGACTTCTCTTCTATTGATGTTGTCAACGTAGGGTACCAACTCTTGTCTTAAGCTTCGGCGACCTAGCATACACAAACCAAGAGAAGATCAAACGCACCTTGCGGGAGCAAAGGAATAAACAAAATAAAACAAAATAAAAATAAAATAAAAAGCAACACAAATAAATGCCTAAAGCCTTTAGTACGTGACGTTGTTTAGACCAGACCCACTGTCCGATAAAGGGACTCAGTATCGGGCACGAGAAATATTTCCAGCCGATATACTTCGATTTATTTTATTAAATTGCTCGCAAGAGTACAAGTTCGTTATAGATTAATAAGTTGATCCTAAGTCGTATTCTCAAGGAAGGCTAAGCAGGGCTTAATCTATGTTACAGAACAAAAAGCAATTAAAAAGAAGGGGTTTTGGATTTTTAATCTAATTAATCTATCTAGGCGAATGAAATTAAAGAATTTAAAATACGAATAACCTAGGCGAAAATTAATAAAGCGATTAAATCCTAAATCTAAGAAGAATGAATTAAGGAGACTGAATTTAAACATGCTTTGAATTGATTAATTAACATGATTGAAATATTTGTATTACTGAATAGGAAATTAATCAATAACAGAGCATAAAGAAAATAGATCATGAAGCAATAAAGGAAGCAGTAAAAGAACTCACGGATTGAAGGGAAAAATAATGCATTAAGAACTCCGGGTTTGAATCATGAACGAATCCACAACGAAATTGAAGAACGGATAAAGAATGAAAATCTAGACTAATAGTGTTTTCTCTCGTGGTCTAAACTAGGGATGGCAATCGGGTAGGGCGGACGCGGATAGTGCCAAACCATTTCCGCATCCGCGAAATACATGCCCACCCGCCACCTGCCCGCGACCCGCCGCGGATTGGCAGATACCCGCGAACCTGCCACCCATCGGGTATCCGCCACCCGTCACCCGCGAACTATCCGCGAACCGGCGAAATGTGGTACCCGCGAAATAGGAAATTTTAGAAAATACGAAAAATTCACAATAAATCGAAAAATCTTCAAAATTAAAATCCACAAAACATCATCTTCTAATCCACATACAATTCATATCCAGCAATACCAAATTCAACAACACTAATTAAAAGTTCAAATCCAAATGGGGAGATAAAGTTATATTATTCCAATTCAACGGTTGACATAGAGCAAGTTTCCTTGAACTCTTCTTCCTCATCTTGAAGACATGTCCAAAAGCTTCCATTCTTTCCTTCACATATGAATAATTATTTACATTAGAGACATAGAAAGAATCATTGTAAATTTGTAATTGAAATTTCATACCTTCATGTTTGTTACGAAGCCAATCTTGACAACACATTAGAGTTTCCAATAGCTTTGGTGTGAGACGACTGCGATGTTCACTTAGAACCCTCCCACTAGTGCTAAAAGCCGATTCTAAAGCCACTGTGGTTATGGGGATAGCAAAGATATCACGAGCTATAAGACGAAGTGTAGGGTAATGTGTCCCACTCACCTTCCACCAAGCAAGTATATCAAAGTTATTGTTGGTCTCGAAAGAGCTAGATTGGTGTATGGGGGGGGGGGGGGAATACACCAATTCAAAACTTTTTAGGTTTTCTTGTTTACAGCTTAAATGTAAGGCTTTAGCACACTTAATAATTAAGATAGCTAGGATTAGTAAAACAAATCTTCTTGTCAGGAAGATTAAGTCTTACTCAAATAATACCTTACGCGTGAATGACAATAATCAAGAGTGTTAAACACATATTTAAACTTGATTAAAGTTGTGTGCGGAATATGGTGGTTAATGAATGCTCTTTTTAAAGTGAAAAACGTTTTTCTTTAGTCAATCTTTAACACAACCAAGTTAATGCAAGAGTATGAAGGGTATGATGATCAAGAGAAACAAAAAGAAAGAACACGAAGAATTTAACGTGGTTCGGGATAAACTTTCCCTACGTCCATGGCTCGATCAAATTAGATCGAAATCAACTATGTCTCCTTTCTTTTTACTCGTTAAGTACGAGCCTCAAGTTTTATCAAAACTAGATGTTGGTCCCGAAAGAGGGAGGTTTGGTGTATTGGGGGGGGGGGGAATACACCAAATACAAACTTTTCAGTTTACTTGACAAGTTAATAGAGAGATCAAGCTATTCTATATAAGAAATTGCTTGGAAGGTGACTAGACAGGTCGATGTGCAGATCGATAGCAGTTTTAGTCCAAACAGATTACTCTCTTAGTGAAAACACTTAGTTAATAATAAGAGTCATCCTATTACTTTCTGAGTGTTGAGTGAGTGCGGAATAATGGTGGATTTAGTCGGTGCTCTTTGTTTTAGAAAACTTTTTAAATCTTAATCGAGTATTTAGAGAATTGATTAAAAATGCAGTTTCTATGAGAGTGACAGATAGAGAATAGAAAACAACTGAAAAATGCAGAAAGTAAATAACGCAGTTATTTTTACATGGTTCGGGAAACCCCCTACGTCCACGGTCTAATCCAAACTGGATTAGATATCCACTACTAGGATACTCTCTTATTTATACTCGCTGAGAACGAGCCACAAGTTCCAACCACAACTAGATTGAGACTTATGCACGAATAAGGGTCGTGTCCCTTTACAACTTACAGAAA
>JAPKLX010000062.1:54095-74250 GCA_026898415.1 Leonotis leonurus
AGACTTATGCACGAATAAGGGTCGTGTCCCTTTACAACTTACAGAAAACTACTGTAAACAGGGTATCTTCACGTTAATCTACTAGAAAACTACTAGCTAGCAAAGATCTCCTTCTTCTCTCGATAAGACAGACTTGAATCGAGGTTGGGTTGATGTGATTGCGATCACAAACGGTTTGGAGCTTTTGTCTGACGTGAGATAGAGATGCTTGAGAATATTTCTTCAAATGTAGCGCTTGTAGTTCACACAGACTTTAAAACTCCAAATATATATATATGCTTTGAATTTTGAAATTCTAGCCGTTTATTGATTGGCGTGATTTGATTGTGGATTCCCAATCAATGTTATTCATCATATCTCTTCTTTCCTTGTTGAGTCGTTGACTGAATCTTCTTATTTATGGAAGGCAGATCGATTGTGATTACTTTCCTTCTTCATGTCAATCAGAGATTCTCCTTCCACTTCTTAATGGATGGTCTTTAATACTGGTGTGGTAAGAGGATATGATGAGTAGGGCAGTGTCATCTGGTGATTTTGATAGTTCTATCGATCTGTTGCTACTTCTGTCTGGTTGGTTCAACTCTTTCTGTTTGACTGGAACCTTCTGGTTAAGCCCTTTCTGGTTTTAATGCCTTTCTGGTTGAATGCTGGTTAATCACTTTCTGGTTGAGTGCTGGTTAATCACTTTCTGGTTGAGCAACTTTCTGTTAAAGTTGATTTGCTTCAACTTTCTGTCTGAGACTTGCTTGTTCAACTCTCTGTCTGAGACTTGCTGGTTCAACTTTCTGTTAAAGTTGACTTGCTTCAACTTTCTGTCTGAGACTTGCTGGTTCAACTTTCTGTTAAAGTTGACTTGCTTCAACTTTCTGTCTAAGACTTGCTGGTTCAATCTTTCTGTTTGAAAGCTTTAGATTCCATGTACATAGAGACAGATAGTAGTAATATATATAGAGAACATGAGTAAACCTAAGTATGTTTTCGAGGGAACATCATCAAAACTCAAATTAATTGCAGGGTTCCCAACACTAGATAACAACTTGAGATTACACTTCTTAGATTGAAGAACTACAATCTAAATCTTACAACTTTTGGATCAAAACTAGATCCTAACTTGGGTTTTGGTAAACAACAAATTTTCAGAAAGTAAATCTTCAAAATAATAAACACAACAGAGAATTCTTGAGGGTAGGATGTGATTAGAGCGTTGAGAGCTTGAAAATTTTTGAGCAGAGTAATTGCAGGATAATAGCTTGAATTCTCGTTATTCTTTCTGGAGGTGAAGGTGGTATTTATAGCCTCAATGAAGAAACTATCCGTTGGAGACGAAGGTACTCTTTTTCAACGCATTAATGGCTGCATTAAATGCATGGCAGTGTTGTTGAAGCACGCGCTGTCAAATGAGAGTTGTTCCACCTTTCACGAGATTTCCCAGTGTATTGCCATATTGGGAATGATTCACCGTACAGAGATATTTGAAATTCTTGTACATCATTCCTTAAAGTATGCTGTTGATGTGACAATACACAGAGTGGTTGACTTATGACAAATTTAGGTATGTCGGCAGTCCACCATAGTTACTGTGAGGAGCAGCTTGATTTTGATGTCATACCAGCTCGCTGTCCTTCGTGTCGTAACTTCATCTCTTTAATTCTTCATTGAATGTGATGACCAGATCGTTTTTGGCATAAAACGATCTGTTATATATATGGTAGAGATGATAAGATCGTTTTTGGACAGAAACGATCTGCCGCTTGAGATGACTGCAGATTGCTGCAATCATTTGGAAACTAGCTGCACTACCTCTTGTAATGTGTTGAGAACGATCTGTTGCTGGCCTCGAGCAGCGGGCTGATGTAGTCAATTAGAGACGAGCTGCTCATCCTCTAGAAACTATAATTTTTCCTATTCAAGGCTAAACCTAGTCTAGAGAGCCAGATCGTTATAAGTAAACTTGAAACTTCAAGTTACTTTTACATTTGAGATCTGTTAAAGGATAAATTAGAAGAAACCAATAAACAAGTATAAGTGTCAGCGAGCTGCTTATATGGGAAGCAGATCGTTATTAATACATAAAACGATCTGCTCCCTACATTAGGAGCTAGCTGACTTACAAAGAACAAAACTTGTTATCTTAGTAATCATTGTGTCCAGGATACCTTTTACTTAGAATAATACAGATCGTTATTTATGTACCAAAAACGATCTGCTTCTATTACACTTAAGATATTCCTTAATAGATGACAAAGACTACTTGGTTTCCAAAACATCAAAGTGTTGTTTCGAGGAACATCATCAAAACAAATATAAATTCATGGGGTTCCCAACAATTTCCCCCTTTTTAATGATGTCGAAACCTACACTAATGTTTTCTTTTAAATATGATTTAATATTGAACAGTTATTATGCATAATAATAAATTGACAATCATAAAACATTGCCTGGACAAAGAGATATTGTCATCAGGTTTTTTTTCAAAATAGACTTTCATACTTTATTGATCAAGCAGGTTTTTACTGAATACATTTATGACAGTTCACTGCAAAATCAAAAAGAATGTCTTCATGGTTGAGGAGGTGGTTGTCTTTCCCTTTCAGCAGATTGTGATTATCTTCTTTGTTGATCAGCTAGCTGCTGCCTCCTCCTTTCTACCATTTCACGCTATCTCAGTTTAGAAGGAACACCGAAGCTAGCATAAATTCCGTTGAAGAGTCTTCGGTAGTCCTTATTGTTGTAATCGATGGGATAATTCATCATTTGAGCAGATCAATTTATGGCATTTAGCACAGCAGTATGATCAACTTCAGTAGTTCCAGGAATTCTTGGATAGAGAATTGTAGTCTTTTTCGGAGCAGTCAGAGGATGATTGTGCATTGCAGATTGCATGTGAAGATATTCCACAAATGATTGATTCTTGTGTTGCTTTAGGAATTCTCTGAACAGTTCGTCCACATCTCCACCTTGTACATCTTGGTCCATCAAATAATAATGTTGCATTATGAACTCCTTTACCAACTTATTCCATTGAGCTGCCTTCTTGGAATGGATCCATGTAAGGTTTTGAGGGTCAGTCAGCTGGAATTTTTCAAAGAATTTGAAGACATGATTTGATGACTCTTCTTCTTCTTCATCAGGAGATTCATCCTTGTCATCTATAGCACCAGTCATTCCTTGTCTTAGTTTCTCCGCCTCCATAACTTTTTGAATTCCGGATCAGCGATCTGCTCTGCTGTGCATCCATCCAAGAACATCTCTTCGTTTTCATCATCTTCGGTCATAACCTTCTTCCCTTTTCTGTCAGCAACCATCTTGGCTTCTTCCTCTCTCTTGCGTTTTTCCTCATTTTCTTTTTGTAATTGCTTAGCTTCAGCAATCTGTTTAGCAGTCAGTTTCTTCTTTTTGATAGCAGCGGGCTTCTTTTTTATTTGAGCGGAGGAATCAGCGGGCTGTCCTTTCTTCTTCTCTTCCCCCTTTTTGACATCAGCAATAAATTCTTTAGAAATAATAAGTCGAAGGGAGGCAAGCTCGTCATGAAGAGCTTTGAATTTAGCTTCAGAATCTTCTTTATGTTGTAGGAATGCAGAAATATTGCCATTGACCTCATTGAACTGCTTAGAAGCATCTTTGATATGAGATCCAAAATTGACAGCCAGCGCGCTGTGAGCGACTTTCATGTCGGTGATGTTTTTATTGATCAAGAAGATTTCATTCCCAGTGGCAACATCTTCTTCTTTCAAGGCTTCTGGCAGCTGGTCTTTTAGCAATGTGGGTAAAGTATTTTTAACCACAACGGGGATTGTGGTTTTCTCCATGTCTTCATATTGTTTTTCCACATGCTTTTTCACCTCCTCCACCATCTTCTTTCCTGCCTCATTCATCTTTGTTTCAAATGATTTGGCCTCCTCTTGAATGGCAGCTATCCTGCCGTTGGTCTCATCCTTGAACTTGTCAAAAATTTCGCGATCGTTGTCCAAATCTTTATGTAGCTCGTTGGAGAGCTTAGTATGAGCGAGTTGGACGTTGTGTTCAACCGTGTGGAGGGCGCTTTCTGCAGCAGAAAAAATGAAGTTCGCCAAAGCAACAGATCGATTGTTGATTCTTTTGTGAATAAGTGCGCTGAGTTGATCTGCTGACATTTGGGAACCAAGGTTCGTAGAGAGCAATTCCTCCAATGTGTGCAGTTTGAAACCATCTGGAGCAGTGCAGTGAGTATAGATTTCTTCAATATGGTCAGCAGCAGCTTCACTTTCTTTATTTTTGGCAGATGGTTCCACAATCTGTTCATCAACCTTCATAACAGCAGATTGTTCTTTAGGTATGTGTTCGACAGCAGGCTTCGAAGAGGGAGTGTCATCTGGTTTTCCTGCCTCAACCTTCTCTTCAAAATTGAATATATCATCAAAATCTCCAGATTGGAGATCAACTGCAAGGTTGTAAAAATATCGTTCATTTGTGTAAAGGGGAGCAAGATCGACATTGAGTGTGGCAGCTTCCTCTTTCATTTTGGTCAAGACATATGTGCGAAAATATTGACGTGCATCAGGAATGTCAAGGAATCCAAAGTATTTAAGCAGCTTGCTCTCCTCGGCCTTCAGGTCGTTGATTGAAAAAAGTAACAATATGGCCTCCAAGATGTAAAACTTGCAGTCTCGAATCTCCAAATATGTTTGAAATCGTTGGGCCATATCGAATGTAGTTGGAGTTAGACGAATGCCAGGAAGAGATTGGAGCACCAATTCAGTGGCCTTTTCTTTCAGCTGGTTGAAAAGTAGTTGAGCTCCTTTCAACCTTTCTTCAATATCATCAGCCAGCTGCTCGTGAGCGTCGATCTCCACTTCATCTTCATTTATTTCTGGAGCAGATGGCTCCTTTGCTTGGTCAGCCGTAGCATCCAATTCTTCCTCCAAATTTCGAGCAGTGGGTTTGCTCTTTGTTTTCCTTGGCTTCTTGGTTCCTTTGGCCCCAGCAGCTGGTTTAGGATTACCAGCTACCTTTCTCTTTGCTGGT
This sequence comes from Leonotis leonurus, assembly GCA_026898415.1. NCBI lineage: Eukaryota > Viridiplantae > Streptophyta > Magnoliopsida > Lamiales > Lamiaceae > Leonotis > Leonotis leonurus. The sequence goes on from JAPKLX010000062.1 coordinate 59,100, forward strand.
CGATCTGCAGCTGCTGCTTCTTTTACGTGTGCTGCTGCTGCTGCTTCACCAACAGTTTCAGGTTTCTTTGTTGGTATTTCCCATTCGGGATTTGATTGCCCGACCCGTATTAGTGCTTCCTTCAATTTTTCATCACTGACTTTGAGAAAAATTTGAGACGCAATGTCCAATGACATTTCCATTTGGTGACGGGTCCTTGGTAAAATCCAATCTTTGCTGAAATCAACAGATTTATGCCATTTATCCTTCTGGAAGAAGCCAGCAATAATAGTACTAAGTTTGGTGGAGAGTCGGAGAGGGCGTTTAACATTGATCCTTGTGCATTTTCCATCATCTAGTCGAATGACGATCTGCTGTTCTTCATCTACGATGAGTTTCAACAGCGATCTTGCCCAATTTATCTTTAGATTTAGTAAAACTGCAGCCATGACTTTGAGTTTTCCCGCTGTTACTGAGTCAAAAGTTCTTTGGTGTCCAAGAAACACCTTTTGCACGAAATCAAGGAGCAGTCTGAAGTTGGGTAGAATAAGCGCCCGATTGAATGCTTTTCCCGTCCATGTAAATGGATGTGCAAGGATTATATCGAGAGTTCTTTGAATATGGTCATCGGTGACCTCTTCAATCACGAGATCACCTTCATCAGCTAGATGATAGGTTTGCAGAATCATTTCTATAACTGTGGTGCGGATATTGTCCTTCGTCTTTCCAGAGGGTATCTTCACGGTATATTCATCTCTATCATCCACCATCCACGAGTAGTAAAATAATGCTATTTGTCGTGGGAGAAAGTAGTCCGGTTCCATGGTAATAATTTTGTGGAACCTTACACAAAGGCATAACGGTTAAGCGTTATGAAGATGGATTTTGATAATCAACAGATTACATGAAGATGAATCGTTGCAAAATGACATATGCATAACCATAGATTTCGCAAAATGGCATATGCATATATACAAACATAATGGACACATGTATAAGTGCAGAATACTGTAGAATAAACAAGCTTATGAGCCATTGAAATCAAAGTCATGCTTTTTAAGTGATGTAACCTGTGCAAGCCTCTATTTTACTAAAAAGGACATCTAGGTTCCGAAAACCATGATGTGTGAGTTCAGCACGAGGCTCCGGTGATAATTTCACCTCAATAGTGTGTAGCATCTCCGATAAGGAAATCGTTTTTGCTTGAGAAGATGAAGAGCTAGTTTCCGAAGCAGTCATTTTTGAAAATGATTTAAGGATTTTGAAGAAGTAGTAAGTTGCAGAAGAGCTTAGTTTGAGAGTACGAGCACAACAATGGCGGTTTAGGGTTTTATGAGAGGGAAAATTTGAGTGTGAGATGAACAGTCAAACGCTTGACTATTTATAAGGAAATAAAGAACGGTGTAGATTAAAACATATAAAAGTAATGGCAAGAGACGGTTGAGATTACTCCCTTGTTTTAATGATTTGCCGCCTAAACTCAAGTGAAGATCATACGCCATCAATTTTTGTCTACTACGTAGTCACATCATTGCCTCGAAACGGTAACCGAGGACTGCAACATTAAATGAGCATCACTTTATCCTCTACCTTTTCTGACATTGGGACTTTCGATATTTCCTAACATTTAATAGGTTTTATTAGTAATCATTAGATATAAATAATCAAATAGTTGGAGAAATAAATGAGCTTGATTCCCCCTTGATTATTGGAGCTTGATTCCCCCTTAATTAATGCTCCAGCAGATCGTTTTATTGTTGAACGATCTGCTCTAGTTGTTGGTACCAGCTAGCTGCTATGACGTACTTTGTGTAGCTCGCTGCTTTTGTTAGCAGATTATTTTACTTTGAACGATCTGCAATAGACATTCAAAGTGGAAGCAGTTTGCTGTTCGTTTTTACTTTCAAGCAGCTTGCAACTTTTGAGAATAGGTAGCAGGTCGTTTTTCTTCTTTGAACGATCTGCTCCATGTTTTTTAACTAAACAACAGGCTGTAACTATTCGAAGTAAAGTATGTTATTGTTTTGAAATAAAGCACAAGTTTAACAGCACATTAAAACTTAGTAAATAAGTAGCTAGAATTGAAGGTGTGATAACATATAGCTTTTTACCACCAGCTAGCTGTTATCAATACTTGTACCAATTTCAAGATTTATTAATCCCAATTTTCCACAAAGCATTTTGAATCTGTCTTCGGGTAATGCTTTTGTGAGAACGTCAGCTCGCTGCACATCCATGTGAATTTTCTCTATCTTGATGTTCTTCTTTTCAACATGATCACGAATAAAATGATAACGAACATCCACATATTTGCAGCGAGTGTGTAGAACAGGATTTTGCGTGATGGCAATTGCGCTTGAGCTATCACAAAATATGGGCACACTATCCATGTATACTTCATAATCCTTTAGTTGTTGTTTGATCCACAAGATTTGTGTTGTGCAACTCCCTGCAGCCATGTACTCTGCTTCTGTTGTTGAGGTTGCAACCGAAGTTTGCTTTTTAGAGAACCACGAGATGAGCTTGCTTCCAAGAAATTGACAAGTCCCAGATGTGGATTTTCTATCAAGCTTGCAACCTGCATAATCAGAATCAGAGTATCCAGTTAATTCAAAATTATCATCACAAGGATACCATAAGCCTATTTCTATGGTCCCTTTGAGATAACGCAATATTCGTTTGGCTGCTTCCAAGTGGGATTCCCGTGGACTAGCTTGATACCTAGCACAAACACCAACATCAAAAGTAATATCAGGTCGACTTGCAGTTAAATATAAAAGTGATCCGATAATACCACGATACTATTTTATATCCGTTGTTTTTCCAAGTACATCAGGACCAATTTGTCCATTAGTTTGCATAGGGATTTTTTTGGTTTGCAATCTTTAACTCCAAACTTTGTGATGAGATCGTTGATATATTTGGATTGATTGATTAGGATCCCATCAGCAGATTGCTTGACTTGCAAGCCTAGGAAGAAGTTCATTTCTCCCATCATTGACATCTTGTACTTGTCCTGCATTAGCTTACTAAACTTGTTACAAAGGAATTCAGATTTGAATCCAAAAATGATATCATCAACATAAATTTGGACTAAAAGGATATAGTCTTGAACTTTGATGGTGAATAATGTCTTGTCAACTGATCCTCGTTTGAATCCTGATTGAAGTAAGAATGTAGATAGTGTCTCATACCAAGCTCGAGGAGCTTGTTTTAGACGATACACTGCTTTAGCTAATCTGTACACCTTGCTCTCATCTTCAACTTCAAACCCAGGTGGTTGTTCTAAGTAGACTTCTTCTTCCACAATCCCATTCAAAAATGCACTTTTTACATCCATCTGGAATACTTTGAAGCGTTGGAAAGCTGCATAAGCAAGAAACAATCTGATGGCTTCTAGTCTTGCAACAGGTGCAAATGTCTCATCAAAGTCTATTCCTTCTTGTTGGCAATAACCTTTTGCGACTAGCCTTGCCTTGTTTCTTACTACTTCACCTGTTTCATCTCTTTTATTCTTGAATATCCATTTGACTCCAATCACACTTTGATGATGAGGTCGATCCACTAAGTACCACCCATCATTTCTCTTGAACTCATTCAATTCTTCTTGCATGGCATTGATCCAATCTGCACTTTGCAAGGCTTCTTCGATGTCCTTAGGTTCGGTGTGAGCAAGATAGCAGCTTAGTAATGCGCTTTCTCCATGCATGCGTCTTGTTTTGACTTTATCCGTAGGGTTCCCAACAATGAGGTCAGAAGGATGGCTATCTATCCATTTTCTTCGCCTTTTCATTTCCTCCTTAGATACTTCGATTTCCATTTCATCGGCTGGATTTTCAAATTCGGGATGATCTACGGTAGACACATCAAAGAGATCGTTAGTATTTAAATCAATGCTTGATACTTCATTTACCAATTGTTGAACAGATGGATGTTGAGTTGAGGGAGAGGGAGATTGAGTGTTTTGTTCATCAACAGATGGTTGAGAATGTTCATGTGAAGTTCCCCCTTCATTTGTTCCCCCTAGATGAGTGAGTTGTCCATCTGTTCCCCCTTGCTGTGGCTTTTCTCCAGCAGGTTGATTATTAGTTTCTTCTTCATCATCTTTTCGTGGACTCCAAAGAAGGATGTCATCAATGAGTCTGTCTGTGGAATTTCTCAAGGTTGAGTGTGAGAGATCATCTTTTGAAGAGGAGCAATCTGTTCCTGAAACTTCAAAATTAGCTTCATCAAAAACAACATGTGGTGTTACTTCCACAACATGAGTTCTCTTATTAAAAACCCTATAAGCCTTATTGATTTCAGAATATCCTAAGAATATTCCTTGATCACTTTTGCTATCAAAGGTTTTTAATTGAGTTTTCTCATTGTTGTGAATGTAACATTTACAACCAAATGATCGAAAGTAAGAGATTCGAGATTTTCTGTTGTTCCACATCTCATAAGGAGTTTTCCCGTGGCGTTGTGTGATGACAGATCGATTTTGTGTGTAGCAGGCTGTGTTGACTGCTTCTGCCCAGAACTTCTTTGGGAGATTGATTTCATTTAACATTGTTCGCGCAGCCTCTTTGAGCGATCTGTTACGTCTCTCCACAATCCCATTTTGTTGTGGAGTTCTAGCTGCTGAAGTTTGATGTTGAATTCCCATTTTTGAGCAGTATCCTTCGATCATATGATTGATGAATTCGGTTCCACGATCAGATCGAATGGTGATGATGGATGACTCCTTTTGATTTGAGAGTTTGTTGAGAAGATCAGGTAGTTTCTCTAGAGTTTCCTTTTTCTTGAACATGAAAACAACCCAAGTAAATCTAGAGATACAGGTCCAAAAAGGTCTAGGTGTAGAAGTTCCAAAATCCTAGAAGTGGAGTGGGCTGCCTTTGTAGGAAATGAAGCTCTTGTTTGTTTTCCAGCTTGGCAAGCTTCACATACATGGTCTTTGTCATAGATTTGAGTAGGTAGACCTTCAACCAGGTTGTTTTTCACCAGCTTGTTGATTGATTTGAAGTTAAGGTGGCTCAATCGTTTGTGCCATAACCAGCTGGTTTCAGCACTGGATTTTGTTACTAGGCAGGTCTCAGTTTGATCATTCCATTGTACGATGTATAATTTGTCCTGCAAAATTCCAGTAAGAAGAATTTCTTCTCCTTCTATGTTCTTAATAAGACACTTGTTAGCAGTAAATTCTACTCTTTTGTTGTTAGCACAGAATTGGCTAATAGAGAATAGATTATGATTTAAGCCTTCAACATAAGATACATTTTGAATAATTGTATTACCAACATGAAGGTCGCCATATCTTCTTGTATAACCTTTTGAGTCTCCTCCAAAGGTTACAATTGGTCCATTTCTTTCCTTGTAGTTGGATAACATCTCCTTGTTGCACGTCATATGTTTGGAGCATCCGCTATCAAGTATCCATACCGCCCCCCGAGCTGTGTGCTTTCTCCTCATCGATCTCCTATCCTGCAATGAAAGTTTATTTAGCTACCCTACTGAAAGAGGGTGCTTTGTTAGTAGACACTGTTCCTTTTGGAACCCAAATTTGCCTAATAATAGTGACATTCTGCGAAGGTCTGATTTGTTTGCCACTAAAGTCGATATAGACAACTTTCTTCTTGGCAGTTGGTTGATTATGCACAGCTTGTTTCCTAGGAGCAGATGGTTGGTTAGGAGCAGATGGTTGTCTCCGATGGAATTGTTGAGGAGCTCGCTGGTGATTGAACTTTTGAGTAGTTTGATGAAACCTTTGAGCAGGTTGTTTCCTTGGTTGAAATCCAATCCCTTGAGTAGTGAATGTTTGTTGTCTCTGACCTTGATCCTTGATTAAGATAGCTTGAGGCTGTCTCGCATTGTTGTTGAGATTCACTATCTTATCTTTTTCCTTTTCTTTGACAAATTTCCCTTTTGGTGGTCCTTTGTCAACTCCGTCAAACCCAAGTCCAGTACGGTCTGCAGCTCTTCTTTGCATGTCGTTGATGAGTTGAATCCTATCTTCCTTCTTGTGCATTGAGTGATTTATCATGGCACTCAAATCATCAACCTTACGTTGGGTAGATGCTTCTCGATCAATGAGATCAGATATCTTAACATTCAAGGTGTAGTTTTCTTCGCTCTTGCTTTTAAGTTGCTGAAGTAGTGCATTTTCTCTATCATTGAATGAGCTGCTGATTTCCTTCATCTCTTGAATGGTGTTAGCCATTCTTCCATTTTCTTTTATTGCATGTTTGAACATTTTGTTCAATCTCGCATGATCTTCCATGAGTTTTGTAAAATCTTTGATGGACAGATCGTCTTCACCTTCTTCTTCATCACCAGAATCACATAAAGGTGAGTTAGAAATAAAAGAATTATCTTCTACCTCATTATTGTCGAGTCCGTTGTCATGACCCATGAGACATTCGTCCCATTCGAGATCCAGCTCGCTTGCTATAAACGCTTCATCATTGTCAGACGAGCTGTCGGTTAATGTGCTTGGAGCAGCTTGTTCTTAAGCAAGCATTGCTTTACGTTGTTCTCTAAGCTTTTTGTCTCGCTTGTTTCTGAGCTCATCTCTTTCTGCCTTGGAGATATCGGGGCAGTCTGTTTTAAAGTGACCTTTCCTGCCACACTTAAAACAAGAAAATTCGGACAGGTCAGCTTTAACATAAGAAGAGTTAGGTTTTACTTCACTCTTTCTTTCGGGTCGATCTCCCGATCGATCTCTTCCTTTGAAATTTCTATTGTTGTCCTTGTAGAGACGTTTGTATCTGTTTGCCCTAAGCTCCATCTTCTGGAATCTTTGAGCCATGAGTGAGTACTCCTCGAAGTAGTTTTTGGTGGGGTAGTTTTCATCATCTGAACTAGATGAGTCTTTTACTACCACGGTTGGTGGGGACTTCTTTTCAACCTCCTTTTCTTTCTGCTTAGCTTTGAATGCAGTTTCCTTTTCTTTTGTTCCTGCAAGAGATGTTTTGCAAGAAGAAGAATGACCATGAATACGATTGATTTCGTACTCATTGCCCGTTAGTAAATCGAATAAGGCATCAATAGTAAGAGAGTTGAACTCAGGCATCATGGGATGCATAGCAGAATATATTTCCCAGCTAGCAGGTAGAGCACGGATAATTTTGAGATTCTTTTCACGCTGTGTGTATTTATCTTTGTCAATAGCGTCAATCTCAATCAGGATTTCAGTGAACCTGTTCTTCATTTAGGCAGTGGTTTCTCCAAATTTCATCTTGAATTCTTCATATTTATTACAAGCTATGGACAGCTTGTTTTCTTGAATCATATCGGATCCCATGCTTATCTCTCGTAGCACATCCCACATCTCTTTAGCTGTTTTGAGACGTCGGATTTTGGCCAAGTAGATTCCTCTTACTGTGCTGAAAATCAATCATTTTGCATAGTTCTCCAAGCTTGCCTCTTTCTTTTCTTCCGTTGTATAGTCATCCATATCTTTCTCCTTTTCAACTAGTTCAACGGTGGGAGTAGGTCCCTTTCCATCCTTTATCTCAGTTGAATGTTTGTTCATGATTTTGATTGGTCCATTTGTGATGACGGACCACATTTTGATGTGATGAGCTTGAAGACACATTTCCAGTCTGAAGCTCCAATCTTCATATCCAGCGATGGAGAAGTCTTCACATGCCCTAGCCATTTGACCTTCCATGACTTAGAGTAAATGATTAGATAAATGCAAGTGCAATATGCTGTGGAAACGTTTTCAAGATCTATCCAAGATGACCACACAGAGATAATCTCTTGTGAATTAGAAACAATGGTCAAAATGGACCACTGCTCTGATACCACTTGTTGGTCCCGAAAGAGCTAGATTGGTGTATGGGGGGGGGGGGGGAAATACACCAATTCAAAACTTTTTAGGTTTTCTTATTTACAGCTTAAATGTAAGGCTTTAGCACACTTAATAATTAAGATAGCTAGGGTTAGTAAAACAAATCTTCTTGTCAGGAAGATTAAGTCTTACTCAAATAATACCTTACGCGTGAATAACAATAATCAAGAGTGTTAAACACAGATTTAAACTTGATTAAAGTTGTGTGCGGAATATGGTGGTTAATGCTCTTTTTAAAGTGAAAAATGTTTTTCTTTAGTCAATCTTTAACACAACCAAGTTAATGCAAGAGTATGAAGGGTATGATGATCAAGAGAAACAGAAAGAAAGAACACGAAGAATTTAACGTGGTTCGGGATAAACTTTCCCTACGTCCACGGCTCGATCAAACTAGATCGAAATCAACTATGTCTCCTTTCTTTTTACTCGTTGACTACGAGCCTCAAGTTTTATCAAAACTAGATAACAACTTGAGATTACACTTCTTGGATTGAAGAACTACAATCTAAATCTTACAACTTTTGGATCAAAACTAGATCCTAACTTGGGTTTTAGTAAACAACAAATTTCCAGAAAGTAAATCTTCAAAATAATAAATACAACAGAGAATTCTTGAGGGTAGGATGTGTTTAGAGCGTTGAGAGCTTGAAGATTTTTGAGCAGAGTAATTGCAGGATAATAGCTTGAATTCTCATTATTCTTTCTGGAGGTGAAGGTGGTATTTATAGCCTCAATGAAGAAACTATCTGTTGGAGACGAAGGTACTCTTTTTCAACGCATTAATGGCTGCATTAAATGCATGGCAGTGTTGTTGAAGCACGCGCTGTCAAATGAGAGTTGTTCCACCTTTCACGAGATTTCCCAGTGTATTGCCATATTGGGAATGATTCACCGTACAGAGATATTTGAAATTCTTGTACATCATTCCTTAAAGTATGCTGTTGATGTGACAATACACAGAGTGGTTGACTTATGACAAATTTAGGTATGTCGGCAGTCCACCATAGTTACTGTGAGGAGCAGCTTGATTTTGATGTCATACCAGCTCGCTGTCCTTCGTGTCGTAACTTCATCTCTTTAATTCTTCATTGAATGTGATGACCAGATCGTTTTTGGCATAAAACGATCTGTTATATATATGGTAGAGATGATAAGATCGTTTTTGGAAACAAACGATCTGCCGCTTGAGATGACTGCAGATTGCTGCAATCATTTGGAAACTAGCTGCACTACCTCTTGTAATGTGTTGAGAACGATCTGTTGCTGGCCTCGAGCAGCGGGCTGATGTAGTCAATTAGAGACGAGTTGTTCATCCTCTAGAAACTATAATTTTTCCTATTCAAGGCTAAACCTAGTCTAGAGAGCCAGATCGTTATAAGTAAACTTGAAACTTCAAGTTACTTTTACATTTGAGATCTGTTAAAGGATAAATTAGAAGAAACCAATAAACAAGTATAAGTGTCAGCGAGCTGCTTATATGGGAAGCAGATCGTTATTAATACATTAAACGATCTGCTCCCTACATTAGGAGCTAGCTGACTTACAAAGAACAAAACTTGTTATCTTAGTAATCATTGTGTCCATGATACCTTTTACTTAGAATAATACAGATCGTTATTTATGTACCAAAAACGATCTGCTTCTATTACACTTAAGATATTCCTTAATAGATGACAAAGACTACTTGGTTTCCAAAACATCAAAGTGTTGTTTCGAGGAACATCATCAAAACAAATATAAATTCATGGGGTTCCCAACAGTTATCATCAACACAAGGAAGATTGTCTGCTTCCAAGTAACGGTCCAACTCATTCTTCGACTTCACAACACTATTACTCTTCTTCTTTCCCGCAAGTGTTTTGAATATTGACAACACTTTAGAAGAGCTAATAGAACTTGTGGCAACATCAGATGAAGAGGTCACACACCCTTCTTCATTTTGAGATTGGTATTGATCCATCAATCTAACTAGAAGCTTTTGGCTCTCACTAACATGTGTATCAACTCTATCTTCACCAAAGAGAAAAATTTAACAAGCTTCCAACATAGTCAATTTTCCTCGGGGATCAAGAATAATAGCAATAGCCATCAAGCCATGAATTTGAAGCCAATATTTATCAAACTTTCTATTCATGGCTGCAGACATCTCTTGAATCATCTCAATCTCACTTAGATGCCATGCATTCATTTTCATTTTCACCTCACATATTCTTGGAAAAAAAGTATTGGCTGTTACGTACTTTTTCCCCGAAAATAGTTCAGTGATCTCATGAAACACACTCAATCTATCACAAATGTAAGAAGCAAAGTCCCAATCTTGAGCACTCGGGCAACAATCAAATTTCTTGTCAATTTGCTTGCAACGATCAAAAACCTTCTTATATGGCAAAGCAACACTAAGCATAATATAGGTTGAGTTCCATCGAGTTTTGCAATCAAGACACAACTTTTTAGTTAACTCAACCTTCTGTTGTTGTGCAGCTTTCTCAAATTTCTCATATCTCTTTGGTGTAGCAAGCCAATAAGCACAACTATCACAAATAGTTTCAATAGACTTTGCTATGACCTCTAACCCATCCCTCACAATCAAGTTGAGAATATGTGCACAACAACGCATGTGTAAAAACTCCTCATCTAACAAAAGATTAGCTACCCCAATCTTACTTTCTACGTGCTCAACCAACTCATCATTTGTAGAACAATTATCAAGTGTCAAGGTTGATACCTTGCAATCAAGATCCCAACTTCGAAGGCTTTGATACAATGCTTTAGTCAAAATTTCTCCAGTATGAGGGCATGGGACATATATAAACCTACAAAATTTAACACAAAATAAACAATCTTCACCAATAAAAGTTTATAAAAATTGATAATTTAGGAAAGAATGAAATAGGATATTAATCACCTCAAGATAGTGCTTCTAAGCTTCCAAGACTCATCAACAAACTGACCGGTCACTGCCATGTATCCTCGTTTTTTATTATCAGCTGTCCAAAGATCGGTGGTAATGGCAAACCTCCCATTGTTCTTTTGCAAGTAATTAAGAGCTCTCCTTTTCTCTTCCTCATAATGATCAAATATATCCTTTCTAATCGTGTTTCGAGTAACCATTTTGAATAAAGGTTGCAATGCACTAACAAACTCACGAAATCCAACATGATCAACAATGGATAATGGATACTCATGAAGAATAATCATCGAATAAAGAGCTTTCCTAGCAATTTCGGGATCAAACACATAATTTTCAACGGAAACTTGCCCCTTCTCGGTAGATGCAAACCTCAAATTAGATTGCTTCTTCCCATCTTTTCTTTTCTTATAAATACAAGACCTCAAATGATTAAGCAAATGAGAAGTACCGTTTCTCGTTTCACCGGAGAGTCGATTCCCACAATGGATGCACTTGGCCGTCCATTTTCCTTTCACTCTCTTTCTTGTGAATTCTTGCCACACCTTCGAAGTGAGTCTCCTCTTTACTCCATGATTTGCATCTCCATCTTCCCCCTCATCCTCATCCTCATCCTCTTCAATTTCCTCGTCTACATGTCCACTTTCCACCTCATTAGGTTCATCGGTTAGTGTTAGTGGAGTAATTTCCTCTTCTTGTGTGGGAGTAGGAGCCGAGGCTTGTGAGACGGGTAAACTGCTATTTCCGGGAGTGGACATCTTGCTCATATTTGTTGTAATGCCTACATATGTACACAACAAGAAATCGTGAGCAAACTGAAAATTAACATGACTACAATTAAAATATAAAGGCTCCACTACGGTAAAATATAAATTGAAATAATTGATGATAATGCCGAATATCACAAAACTGAAAATTAACATGAAATAATTTTCTCACAAAACTAAGCAATGAATTTAAGTTTGGCAAACTGAAGGATCATAACTCGTGAGGTGGTGAAAATATCACAGCAAGAAAGAAGGGGATCAAAGAAACAATGTAATATCAAAAAAGAATTGAATTAGACAACCATTGAGAGTATCCACTACAAAATGCAACATAAACAGAAGCTTCAAATCAAAAGTCAACTATGATATTGATGACATTAACAGAGACGGTTGTCCTGGTGAAGTAATGTGCGGTGTGATATTGATAACTAAATTTATAACAAAACTGAGGTGGTGTTGTCACCTTGTCGAAATGTGGTGGCGCCGGGGATGTGAGCTTGATAATGGCGGCGCCGGGGATGGAGGAGATGGAGTCAAGTGGCGGCGGTGGGGCGTGGTTGGCCGGTGGCGTGAGAATGGCGGTGCCGCGCCGCTGCGTTGCTGGTGGCGCCGCGCCGCTGCCGCTGCGTGGTGGGCAGGTGGCTGGTGGAGTGGTGGCCGGTGGGTGGGGTAGGGTGGCGGCGTGCGGTGCGTGAGAGAAGAGCGGTGCGTGAGAGAAGAAAGAGAGAGAGAGAAGTCTTTTAATCCCCAATTCAAATGAAATTATTAAAAATTAAATTAGGGGAATGGGTATACGGGTAGGGTAACGGGTATACGGGTATTTTCGCGGGTAATTCGCGGGTACACGGGTTTCGCGGGTACGGATAGTGCCAAACCATTTTCGTACCCTCGAACTAGACGGGTAGCACTTTTAAACCACAAACGTACCCGCGGGTATGAAATGGCCACCAAACCCGCGAATAATCGGGCGGATACCCGCGGGTTTCGGGTATCCGCTGGTGGATTGCCATCCCTAGTCTAAACCCTAGAAGTAAAATCGTGAAGGAGAGATCTCTGAAAAATCACGTGTGGAGGTTTAAATAGGAGAAGAAAATCATGCCTGGGTAGCGCTCGCTGGGGGCTAGCGAGCGCTACCTAGGCTCGCTGCATGAATGGTGGAAACAGGGGGCTAGCGAGCGCTGGGGGGTAGCGCTCGCTACCCCACTGTTCCGTGCCTTCGCCATGTAGGGGGGGCTAGCGACCACTAGGAGGGTAGCGGTCGCTAGCCCCCCTCTCTGTCCGTCCAACGTATTGTAGGGGGTAGTGAGCGCTTGGGGGTAGCGCTCGCTACCCCCACGCTCTGTTGTGGGAAAATCCATAGGGGTAGTGATCACTAGGGGGTAGTGACTGCTACCCCCTTGTTCTGCCTAAGAGACCTAGTGATCACTAGGGGGGTAGTGATCACTACTCCTACGCAATGTCTTCACTCCTTCTTTTTTACGCCTTTTCGTCTCGTTTCTCTTTTCGATATATGATTATATCAATAGTTTAATAATTAAATCGTAACTTTGTGTTTAATTGTTTTATTTATTTTGTACTTCTTGATCATAAAAATTATATTTTTATTAATAGATACAATTCTTATAATTTATTTTAGTTCTTTTATGAAATATTGTGTCAACAATTTTTTTAAGAAATATATTATCCGATTATATTTATTTAAATCTGGCTTGCATTCATATCATATCTATCCCGTGTCAGTATCTCTAATATTTTGAATTCGTATCTGAATCCGGCTTTTCCGTATCCGACTTCGAATTCGAGAAAAAAAATATGGGTTAGGATACGAGATAAGCAATATCCCCCGTATCCGATCTGTTTTCACCCCTACAAAAAATACATTTTATAGTACCGGAAAAATTTTCCGTTTCTAAATTTTAACGGATTAACAACGTAATTTTTATTGAATTGTTGTTCTCATTTTATTAACAGAATTAGTGACATAATTATTCATTATTAAAATTTAATAACAATTTTTTTTTGTTACAATTCTGTTACTAAAATTGAAAAAAATCATTTTAGTAATGGAAATTCTGTTACAATTACGTTGTTAAATAGTAACAGAATATATTTTGTTATTAATTTTTTTTAACAACCATCGATATTACTAAAAATAAATATGTTACTAACATTTTTAATAACATAATTTCTTGTTTTAGTAACGAAAAATTCCGTTGGTAAATAAATTTTTTTTAGTGTAATAGTTACGAATTTTGCTTAGACGACGCTATTTTTAAATTCGAATTTTTATTTATATCACAATAAAATTGAATATATATATATATATATATATATATAAAGGATTAAATGAAAATTAATTTTTAGATAAGAACTAAATATCAATTTGGTCTTTATATAATATATGATCCTTAATTATTAATTATAAATGAAATTTATATGTATGATGCGTCAAAATAACATGTAACATGATGTATAATTTTTGTTTATATTTAAGATTTAGTTCTCATCGAATTCTACACGCGCGCCCACACCCACACACACACACACATATATATATATATATATATATATGAAGACCACACACGACTGATTTTGGTTTTTCTTTATTATATTTTTTGTATTAATTTATATTAAATAATATTAATTGTACACTAATTAATAAATTCTAATTAAAAAATGAGAGTTAATAAAATTTTTATTAAAAATTTAATATTTTTCTACAAAACATGCCACATTATTCTTGGACATATTAATCTTGTCCGCCGCAAAGATGTGAATATTTTTCGATATATATTGAAACACTTAACTAATTATATTTCATTTCTAACTATCATTAAATTTTTTAATGAGATTTAAATTAAACTGCATGAGTAAAATAATTATGTTCGAATCTTTATAATATACAAATTATTGAAAAAGTAAAATAAGCTTTCTAAACGAGTTAAAAAAAAGAGGTTTAAAATGCATTTAAAATATGTGCCGACTTATTAGAAATGATATATAGGGACGGAGGTAAAAGAGTACTTTTATATAAATTTTAATGTTTGATTTCTTTATTATTTCTCAAAATAATGAGATTAAAAATGTATGAACGAAATACTAATTTTGAATTTCGATATATCGCCACAATATTCAATATTTTAAAATTTTAAAACGTGAATATTCAATTATTGATCACATCGCACTTGATTCATATATCTTGTTTAGTTGAACTGATAGGATATGGCCCAAAAGGCCCAAAGGCCCAAAAGCCCAAAAGCCCATTGGTGTAACCGCCTCTTATTTGCCTATAAATATAGCCTCTAAGGCTAGATCAAAGGGGCAGACTGTAAATCTACTTTCAAGCTCTCAAGCATTCATAATAAGAAAGCTCTCTTCTCCCCGTGGACGTAGACTTCATTAAAAGTCGAACCACGTAAATCCCGTGTTATTACTTTCTACACCTCGTACAACTTCACCTCGAAAATTAAGATCGAACACTGGCGCCGTCTGTGGGAACGATATAAATTTTGTGAGTTCGATCCACATTTCTGAAGTAAAAATACGATGGTTGGAGAAGGCCCGAGGTCACCTCGTCAAGGGCACTTCGTCACCTCGGCAGGTCACCTCGTCATCACCTCGTCAAGGGCACTTCGTCACCTCGGCGCAGCAGCCCAGAGG
>JAPKLX010000062.1:74260-275853 GCA_026898415.1 Leonotis leonurus
GCTACAGCCAGAGAGTCACTTCTACCTCGGCTACAGCCAGAGAGTCAGTTCTACCTCGGCTTCAGCCAGAGAGTCACTTCTACCTCGGCTTCAGCCAGAGAGTCACTTCTAACTCGGCTACAGCCAGAGAGTCACTTCTAACTCGGCTACAGCCAGAGAGTCACTTCTACCTCGGCTTCAGCCAGAGTCACTTCGACCTCGGCAACAGCAAGATCTTCACCTCATCCAGATCTTCACTTCCTCAAACACACCCACCTCGTCAAGCTCTCCACTTCGGTGCCGATCTTCTTTTGAGGGGGGGATGTGATAGGATATGGCCCAAAAGGCCCAAAGGCCCAAAAGCCCAAAAGCCCATTGGTGTAACCGCCTCTTATTTGCCTATAAATATAGCCTCTAAGGCTAGATCAAAGGGGCAGACTGTAAATCTACTTTCAAGCTCTCAAGCATTCATAATAAGAAAGCTCTCTTCTCCCCGTGGACGTAGACTTCATTAAAAGTCGAACCACGTAAATCCCGTGTTATTACTTTCTACACCTCGTACAACTTCACCTCGAAAATTAAGATCGAACATGAACCAACCCCTACAGGCTACAGACCCAATTTTGGTTCCTCTACATTGCGTTCTAAGTTGTTACTCAATTTTAATATTTTTTTAATTTATTTTAATTAGAGATTGGTTATTTTTATTTAGTGCAAAGTGATTTTCTTCATTTATCTTTAAATATAGGAGTTCAAATATTTAATCATGCATTATTTTTATTTTTATTTTAAAATACAATATAATACTATTATAATCTCACTAAATATGATATAATTTTGTCTAGTTGTTCCAATAAACTCGACACAGTTCAAAAATATTAAAACCTAAATCTTAGAAAATTTGTGGATCCTAATTAAGTTTCTAACGCCTTTATAATTTTTACATTATTTTATAAAAGAAGTCATATTTATTAAGATGAATGTAGTACATTTTTTTAGTTATGTACTATTGTTGGGCTTCCCTTAATAAAATTCCTAGTTCCCACTCTATTGTAAGTCTGTTCTTTTCTCAAATGAATTAAAGAATAATACTTAGAATGTACTCCCCTCTGTTTCAGTAATCATATCATTTATAAGGATAAATTTTTGATATTTTAAAATTGTGCAAAGCTCATTAGAATAACCAAAAAAAGGTGTATAATATTTAATGGAATGAAACGAATTCTTATTTTGACGTGTAAAACTTATTAAAAGTAAATTTTAACTTAAATACATTAAGATGTACTAAGATATATTATGACTCAAAATTTAAAAGTCGACCGTGGACACAATGGTGAAATTAAATAATGTCATTTAATTATAATTACTTTCATTTACACAAGAACATAATTTAAAAAACACACTAGTTTAGCAATGATGTTGTAATTTACGGCCCAACTAAGAATACAATTTGGGAACGATAGAATAGTTTACTAAAAAAAATTAAAAGAGAATCGAAAGTGCAATTATTTGACTATAGAAATATAGTATTGGATAATATATAGGATATTGGTGTATGCATATATGTGAGGATTGTAATGAATGGGAAGCATGAAGGATATGGAGAAAACAGAAGGAAGGATGCCACGAGGCATGCGAATGTTCAAACATTACATGAGGTCCGATTATGATGGGTCGCTCCCTCCGACTTTACCGCCAAACGAAACAAATACTTCCTTCTTTCCTTTCTTCCTCTTCCTTCTGCATGTCTCTCTCTCTCTCTCCCTACACAAAAACAAACACATTAACTCAAACATAGATAGATAGAAAGAAAGAACGAAGAAAGAGATAGTTAATTAATTAATCAATCTTAGTAAGTGGGCGGTTATTATTATTATTATTATTATGGATAAAAAAGAGAAGGCAAAAGAGAAAAAGGAAAAGAGGCGCCAAGAGATCTCTCTCCTCCGTACAATCCCTTATTCCGATCACCAAAGGTACGTAATATATACTGTATCTATTTTTATGTCAGTTTTTCTGGTTTAATTTTAACGCCCACCATCAAACACATGTGATCCCTAGACTATTGTGTGATAAAATGGGACCATCGCATGTAAATAAATTGATTTTGGACGTAGGTTCTATTTTCTGGCCTATATAGCATTAATTATATATATGTGTTGAAGTTGAATGTAATGTTTTTTTCAGATGGTGGACCTCGGAAACTATAGCCGTGGTGACCGGTGGGAATAGAGGAATCGGGTTTGAGATAGTGCACCAACTTGGGTTACATGGAATAACAGTCATTCTTACATCAAGAGAGACGGGTGTGGGAATAGAAGCAGCAAAGGTGTTGCAAGAAGGAGGTTTGGATGTAGTGTTTCATCAACTAGACATCGTAGACAATCCATCCATCGACAACTTTGTTGAATGGGTCAAACAACAATATGGTGGTATAGATATATTGGTATACATACTGCATGCCTTTCTCTACATAGATATACTTTTAATTATTTTTTTCACATGACTTCTAGTCTCAATTAGGGTTTTAATTAATTCCGATCAATTTTGTTTCTGCAACTAATACTTTCTTTCTTTTTTTTTTTTAATTTTTGGTTTCTGATACTTGCATGTGATCTTTAATTGATGTTATATGAGCAATGACAGATTAACAATGCTGGAGTGAACTACAACGCTGGATCAAACAACTCAGTGGAGAATGCAGAACAAGTTATCCGTACAAACTATTTTGGGACAAAAAATATGATAAAAGCAATGATTCCTCTTATGAGGCCTTCAGAAACAGGTGCTCGTATTGTTAACGTCAGTTCCAAATTGGGAAGATTGAATGGTCGCAGAAATGTAAGTTTTCTTTACTCTTTTTCGATTAATAATAATATTACCCTCTTTTATAAAAAAATAAATAAAAAATAAAAATCCACCTGCATATCAAGAAATTTATCATGTGTTGGTGTAAATACAAAAAATGATGATGCATGTGAGTGGTGCAGAGAATGGAGAACGATGAGATAAGAAAAAAGCTGGAAGACGAGGAGATGGTGTCGGAAGAGGTGATCGACGAAGTGGTGAACACATTCTTGGAGCAAGTGAAGGATGGGAGTTGGAAAGAAGGTGGATGGCCTAATGTGTTCACAGACTACTCTGTGTCGAAGATTGCGGTGAACACATACACGAGGCTGATGGCAAGGGAGTTCGCGGTTCGACCGGAAGGGCAGAAGATATACATTAACTGCTACTGCCCCGGGTGGGTGCGGACCGCCATGACTGGTTGGGCCGGACACGTCAGCATCGAGGAAGGGGCCGACACTGCTGTGTGGCTCGCCCTTCTCCCAGATCACTTTGTCACGGGCAAGTTCTTCGCTGAGAGGCGTGAGATTAACTTCTAATTAACCCCTTATATACATATGTACGTATACTACAACACATTAATTTGCTTATAGCTAGCTAGCAACTAGTAAAATATATAGTGACTGCATGCATGTGTGCTACAAAACTTTCTTCATTAATCATTCTATTTTGGAGGATTGGCTATTGAACTCATATATATACTAGATCAGAAAGTTGATTTTAATTGTGTGCGTGGCTAACTTTCTTGGCTTATAAATGAATTTGCTTCAAAAACAGCTAGCAGTTAATTGTTACTAGGGCAGCATGTGTATATTTGATTTCTTTTTCATTTTAAGATTTTGTTTTCCTATATTTTATAGCTTTTAGTATTTATGTAAGTTGGTTTTGTTAGGCTGTTTTATAATGCTTTCTTAACTAATTAGTTGAGCACTGATCGACACGAATAACATCATTAATTATGATTTCTTTTCTTTTTCTGTTTATTTCTTAATGAAAAACGAAAATAACTATTGTATTGTATATAAAGAAGAGCAAAACTAGCCATAGATAGTGTCTTCTCATCCTACATATTGTCAATTGCCATACAAAATTTGAATTTGATTTGTCATCAAAAATATTTAATCGGTGTTTGTCATTATTACAGACATATAACACACACATTGGCGTGAAAATATTTAAAAATAGACTTGTTATTCCATAATGAGTTTTACTTTGTCGCTTGGTCAGTAGAGAGCGACTCTGTGTGTAGCATACAGTGTTAATCGATTGTGGCCAAAACTTCTTTGCAATTATTGAATTGTTGAGCATAATATGCGTTGCTTCCTTTAGGGAATAGTTTTGCCTTTTAACTAAGTCGTTTTTATTGTGGAGTTCTAACTTTTGAAGTTTGATGCTTGATCCTCATTTTTGCACTGTAGTCTGAAATGACTAAGTTTAGAAATTTTGTTCCTCGATTTGTGCGTATGATGATGACGTCTAGTTTCTTTTGATTCTTCAATTTTGTGAGCAAGGCAAGAATGTGCTCAATCATCTCCTTATGAAATAGAAATATAGTCCATGTAAAACAAGAAAAGTTATTAGTAATAACAAGACTCTATTTTCTACCTAAGGGTTAATGAACTAAATGGATCCAATTAACCTAAATGGATCCATGTGAAAGAGTTGAAAAATTAATATTCTTTGTTGAAGGTGATTCGTTCAGATTGAACAAAACTTCACTTGCTTTCCAATTTGGCATGCTCCATAGTTGTGGCATTTGTCGAATACCAGGTTTGACATTCCTTGTGTTAGGCTGTTTCTTAAAAGTGGATTGATGACCTTAAAATTAAGGCGACTTAGCGTATCGTGCAATAACCAACTTTAACTAAGTATTTTCCATCATATGAAAACCAGGGTAAATCTGGTTACAAATTTTAGGCAAGTTGAAGTGGTAAGACCTGTATTAATATTATTTAAAATTTAACTCAGTATGCATGCATATGATCATTATGGTGTAATAATATTTCCTATATTATTAAAAATCATGATAAGTGGCATAATTATGGTCAAAGATTTAAGATTTATATAAATAAAAAATATATTTTATATCTTAAACTTATTAATTATGTCATATGTCATGATTTTATCTATGCAACAAAAGATGTGACACTATTATAGAATAAAAAACTTGAATTGAAATTTATCATACATAATATACAGACGTTGCTTCTTATGTCACTCGGCTTATCTACTTCAAATAGTTTGATTGTTAGGTTAAACATAAATTTTCCTTCTAAGAGTTGTGGAAAGAACCAGTTAACAGAATCATGAGTTTTTGAGACGACATTTGAAAATTGTCAAGAAATGAAAAGAAAAATAGTCTGAACTTAATGTAATCGTTTTACGTGAGTGGATTTTCTAATACGTGAATGATCAATATTTTATACCTTTTCATGTAACATTTTCTAACACGTGAATGCATGAATTATGGTAATATTTTGCATTCATGGACAACGTATTTTTATATATCACATCTATTAACACGTGATAATCATTTATAATTGTTTCGTTCACGAAATTTCTTCTCATTTTGCCATTTTAATTCGTCTACAAAATTTCTTCCCACTTTAAACTTTTCATTTATAGTAAGTGGACCCACCACACTCACTACATACAACTCAATTTAAAACAATACATAAAGTGAGACCCAAACTCTACTAACTACACACAACACAATTTAAAACATTATATCAAGTGAGACTCAAAATCCACTCACTACATATTATCATTAAAGTCAAAAGAATTACATTAAAACTCGTGTCGGGTCAAAGTGAGAACATGTTTAGTGGACGGAGAGAATATTAAAGTGTTATTTGTGTTGTAGTGACTCCCGATAAGTTAATTCTAGTAGATCAAGTAGCAGATCGAGGAATAGATCGAGAAGCCAATTTGGTCAAAGGTGAATAGTTGATATCGAACTAATATCAGGGGATGAATCAAGTTGAGGCAACAACTTGGGCATATCAATATATATATCAATTTGGGTATGAGCAGGTCAACTCAAAGCTAATGGGCAAATTGATGGGATGAGCAGACCAACTGCACAGGTCAACTGGACAAATCAAGGAGTCATCTAGTATGCGGTAGAACACGTTGATACATGCAGATCGATACATTGATGATCTAGATCATAAAGTAGTTAACTTCACTAATTGTTGGAAGTAGTTTTTCTCTTATGAACTATATATATAACTTTGTACAACTCACAAATCTTGTTAAGAACGTTTATATTTTGTAATTTATATATCGTCATAGTTAGCTACTATGATTGTAAACACACTTATACACAATATGCACTTATAATTTTTGTATAAAGTGAGAGAGTGATAAATGAGAGAACAAATACTTGAGTGTTTTAGTTTGTATTACATGTAACTTTTCGAGATTAGTGAATTTTTCTTTAATTCCCATGCGAACGTAGGCTTGATTTTCAGCCGAACCACATAAACTTCGTATACTTGGATTTCTAGGTTTTATATCTCTGAGTGAGTGAAATCCCAATATTTTCAACAATCTATACATAAAATTAATAGTACCGAAAATTTCTTGAAAACCAATCAACATAAAAAATGATCTAAGTTTGGATAGTATCCTTGACAGCAAGCATGATCAACTCAGCTTTAGCCGGCTCCAAGATGTCATAGCCGTGATACTCGCCGTCAACGAACTTCGACACCACCTTAACTCCTTTCGCTTCCAACGCTTCCACTACCGCCTTCTGACGGTCAAGAAGCGGATCTCCGCCGCAGGTCGTGGCCGTCACCTTCCACCCCATCTCCTTTATCTTACCAAAACCCTCCGCCACCTCCCCCTTCATTGGGTTGCAGTACTCGTGGTCCCTATCTGCACCCAATGGCAGAGACAACTCCCACATTAAATCACTCCCCACCAGCGGAAGCGTCTTGTTGTCAGCCAACGCCATCTCCGACGCCGTCCGCTCCACGCCGCCAAAGAACGGCTGGTGGAGGATCAAACCCTTGATGATCAAGGGTTTGAGCTCGGCGGCCTGTTCAGCGGCGCGTAGGGCGACGTGGAGCGCCATGTTGGCGCCGCTGCTGGAGCCCATGAGGTAGCATTGGGAGAGATCGGCGTGGGCGGCGATCCACCCCTCGGAGGTGGCTCGGAGCCACGAGAGGGTCTCAAGGCAGTCGTCGTAGGCAGCAGGGAGGCGGTGCTCGGGGGCGAGACGGTAGTCGAGGGAGGCAACGAGGGCTGGGGTGGCGAGGGCGAGAGTGGAGCAGAAGTGGTGGAAGACGGCGGAGGCGGCGCTGAGGAGGATGAAGCCGCCACCGTGAGCGTAAACGATGAGGGGGAGCTTGGCGGGGCCCGTGGCGGCTGGGTCTAGAGTCGTACGGGGGAGGAAGAGGCGAATGGAGGTGCCGGTGGCTGGGTTGATGGGGACGTCCTTCGAAAGGACGGCCACGGCGGCGGTGGGTTCGGGTGACGGCGGGGTTTTCGGCATCTCGATGACGCGTTCGGGGAAGCCGTCGGGGTTGCGGTGGAAGCCCATGGCGGCGAGAGGGTCGGAGTCGGAATCGGACATGTCAGCGTTGGTGATTGATGTAATTAGGATATAATTTAACGAGATTTTGTTTTTAATTTTTTTAAATTTATATAATTTTTGTCCCGCAAAAGAGTATTAGAGATCCTATGTTTAATGATGGAAAACAACATGATCCTATAGTAGGGGTGCATGTAGTAATATAGCATTGAATTCGTCGGGTATAGCTATATATGAATCTTCTAATTATAATTTATATATATTTTGATTTCAATTTTATATATTTTAGCTTAATTTTGGTGTTAATTATATAAAATAATTTTAAAAAAAATTGTAAACGATAAATAATAGCCACCAATATAGAAATATTAAAATTTTATTTATTTTGAAGATGAATAATATTCATTCATACAATTTATACATACATACAACTTTGATATATAAAACTGAATATCATGTATGACTGGTACAATTCAATACGATTCAACACGATTCATACTATTTATACTCAGAAATGTAAAAAATAATTATAAGGTTATTTTAGTACAAAAAAATTTGTAAAAGCCTAGAATTTAAATATTATTATGTTGGTGACTATTATTTGTCTTTTATATTTATTTTTGGCTATTTTGTATAATCACTCTTAGTTTTATATATAACGAGTGCTCGCTGGATTGTTCAACCCCGTAAACTGCACGGCTGGAATGGCCAACACCAGCATCGCTCTGATTTCCGCCAAGTTTTCGCTCTTTGTGAGTACAACTTTCCATACACGTTAATTGTTTATTATGTTTTTGTTATGCTTTTGGTCGTCATTTTATCGTGTCTATACTTTAGGTTGTTCATTTTCGTACTCTTTCTAGTTCGTTTTTTCGCCGATCGTGTGTTTTCATGTTTTGATGTAGGATGGTAGAATGAGGAAGGATTTGAGCTTGCATGGTGTGGTGCATTTCTCGTCGTACGTGCAAAGCCGAGTGAAGCAGGTCGAGTCGAAGATTGCACAAGAAGTGAAGTCGAAGAGAAGAAGCAAACACAGAGCCCAACGACAGCTGGAACCCCAGCGCCCGTTGGGGTGGAGCGGAGCAAAATTTCAGAGAGTAGAGGTCAGCGGCCGCTGGACCTGCAACCTTCGAATGTCAGAAAGGCAAAGCCAGCGACATTCGAAGGTTGTAGGCGGGTTTTAAAAGGCTTTTTAGCATCATTTTCGAAGGAACCAACACTTGTACTCGAATTTTACTCTCCAGAAACATTTTTTATATTTTCTTTTCATAGTTAGTTTGGTGATTCAAGTGGATTGAAGTTGTTTCAACTTAAATTGTGGAGAATCTTAGTAAGTTTACCTTCATGTACCTTTCTATGTTGTTCTCCTTTCTATTTATGGTTGGCTAGATCTTTATCTAGGGTTTGATTGTCTATTCTATTACTTGATGCTTTAATTCAATCTATTATCGGTTGTTTAATCCGTGCTTAATGAGTTTTCATGCTTGATCAACATGTATATCTCAAGATATGGAATGGATTAATAAATTGTTCTATGTCTCTTTTGATTAAACAACCGACCTTATAATCGGTGTCGTAAAAAGGAATTTGTGTTGAAGTTGACATTCTGTTGAGTGTGATTTGTACACGTGAGTGATGATCGCCGATTAGCTATTGAACACGTAAGTGATTAGCTAGTTAAACTTAAGAGAATCATATTGAAACATGAAGTTTGATTGAATGAGTGTTAAGTATAGATTGTAGATGATCTTTGCCCTAGACTTTAATCCATTAGTTCACCTTTATTTCTTCGGTTTTTATTAGCTAGATAATCATAATTCTCTTAATCTGATTTAGAGTGTTTAGGAATTGTTTGCAACATTCAAGTACTTCTAATTGAATAACCCTATTTAGTCTTCCGCGAGATTCGACTTAGAGTCAGCTTAGCACGTACTATAAGATTTGTTTAATTGCGAGAACTAGAGATACGTTTTGAGTGGAACTAAATTTTATAATTGCGAAGGGAGACATAATGTGTAAATCATATCAGTGAAGCGTTTGCTTTCTTGATTATTATAATACAATGACGGAATGTTTTGCTTGCGTACAGAGCGGTGACAATTATATAATTTTTTTAGTATTATTAATTAATGGTCTAGATATGTTTATGAGTATAATCGTATCAATTATATAATTTTTGATATTACAATTATTTTCTTAATGGAAGGTTTTGCATGCGATCATGATTTTATAATGACGGAGAGACATGTAGTGTTCTTGGATATCCAAATATAGCAGTGAACTCATGGTGGATTCTGAGCGGGGGGCCGCACAAATTGACTTGGCGAAGGTGCTGCCGCTGGGGATTATTCAAAGGGAGTCAAGGGATGCAGAGGGGGATGCGGTGGGCCACGGATAGGGATTATTCAAAGGGAAGCGGGGATGCGGTGGGTGGACGCACTGGGGTTCAACACGTTGCACTGCATAAATCTATGGGACAAAGAAGACTACGACACCGTGAAACTATTGGCAATGAATCTTGCGGCGGTGGAGGCATGTACTGGAGAGAATAAACTTAGCAGAGTTGACGATGGGGATGGTAACTATGAATGTGGAGGCAGGGATGGTGCAGATGCGCACAAAACTTTTATTTTCCCCGTTTGATAGCATTTGAGTCAGAATTGTCACCGGATTTAGCTCCAAATCGTGAGCACAAGTTGATGAAATATTCTAATATTAATTCATTTCACCTAAATAGTGTATATAATTATTTTTTAACATGATGTCACTTTTAAATAAAAAATAGGATATATAATTTTAAAAATTAATAATTAATTATGATTCATTATATCATAATAATTTTTATTTCTAATTAAAATTAAAATTTTAATTGTGAGAGACATGTAATGTGAGACACAAATGTGGAACACAACATCTAATCCCTTATTCATGTGTGGGCATGTCATGTAATTTACGTATTTTTTTTCAAAATTGTACTAGTTGTTTTTATCTTATTATAATATATTATCTCTTAAAATAAGAGATTTTTTATTATGTAGTTTGTTTTAATAATATTTTTAGAGAATATATATATATATATATTTAAAATTATTTTCTTTTATTTTTATATAAAAATTATTTTTACCATTAGAAGTTATTAATCAGTGTGTAGCACAAAATTTAATGTGGTTCGAGAAACTCCCTACGTCCACGGTCGATTAAAACTATATCGTGAAACCATTAACTTCGGATCTCTTTCTTATTTATACTCATTGATTATGAGATCACATTCTTTGTGTCGTCGACAAATGTGTCGAGACTTAGAGTTGTACAAACCACTTTTTTCCCTTCCGATAGCTGCTTGACTGTCACAGTGTATCATCACAGGAGGCACGGGTTTTGTCCAATATGAAATGTCTTCAAGAAAATGTCTTAGCCACTCGATTTCTTCACCAGCTTTGTACAAAGCTATGAACTCTGATTTCATGGTGGATCAGGTTATACAAGTTTGTTTTGTAGATCTCCAATAAACAGCTCCATTCCCTATAGTAAACACATATTCGATAGTTGAAGATGAATCATTTGTGTCCAATATCTAGTTTGTATTATTGTACCCTTCAAGTACCAGAGGATATCTTGTAAAATTAAGTCCATGATATTGAGGATATTTCAAATACCTCAATACTCTCATGAGAGCTTTCCAATGATCTTTTCTTTGAATGCTCGTATATCGATTCAACTTGTTCACAACACATGCTATATAGGGTCGAGTGCAGTTAGTAAGATACATCAAACACTCGATCACCCTATCATAGTCTTCTTGTACAACCGACTCACCTCAGTTTCTAGAGAACTTTTTCTACATAATGAGATTGTGACAATTCGATCTCATCAGATCTTCTTAGAATTTTCATTTCAAGTATCACATCAGTTACCCCCATATTCTTCATGTTAAAACTTCTTTTTAACATGACCTTGGTGTTATTAATTACTTGGACATTACTACCCATAATTAACATGTCATCTACATAGAGACACACAATAACATATCCATAATTAGTTTCTTAATGTACACATTTTCCACACTTGTTTTTGAATCCATTTGACAACATCATGTCATCAAATTTCAAGTGTTATTGTGATGACGTTTGTTTCAATCTATATAGAAACCTAACCAGTTTGCATATCTTTCACTCTTGACTAGGTACTACAAACCCCTCGGGTTTCTCCATATAGATCTCTTCCTCGATATCACTATTCAAAAATGCATTTTTAACATCCATTTGGTGAATTTCAAAATTGTGCAACGCATAAATCGCATGAAGCAACCTAATGAAAGTAATCCTGGTTGCTGGTGAATAAGTATTGAAAAAAGCATACTCATCTCTTTGTTTAAAGCCATTGACTACAAGCCGAGCCTATATGTCAATTAACCCATCAGCTTTAAACTTTCTTTTATGGATTTACTTGCATCATAAGGGCTTACAACCTTCTGGCATATCAACCAACACCCAAGTGAGATTTAAATTTTTTAATCGCCTCATTTTTACTTCTTAGAAGATAAAGATAATATTACCTTTTGTAATCATCTATGAAGGTTATAAAGTATTTCTTACCACCTCTAGTTTGCACAAACTTCAAATCGTGCTCATATCTCCTGAATGAAACAGTTAATTTAGTCATTTTTAGTAAATCCAAATTTACTAATATTTTTATATATATCATATAGATTCACATGTCCTAATTTACGATGCCATAAATCAGAGCACTCAATCAAGTAAGAGGAAGTTGTACCATTTTCATTATCATTCAAACTTTTGCGGCGCACAACCAATACATTAAGTTTCAAGAGCCCCCGACAAGATAACCTTGGTTAATAGAACATCCTTCAAGGTAATCGGGACGCCAAACGTCATCTTAAGAACCACCTCCCCAACTCCGTCCACATCGGACGAAGCTTGGTTCCCCATGTTGAGCTTCATCACCTTAATGACCTTGTAGGTGATGAAATTGTTCCTATCGACGTACACATGGGCGGTAGCGCCAGTATTGATGTACCATCCATCTTTGTTTTCCACGTGGTTGACCTCCTTGGTGACCACGGCAGCAAGATCGCCAACATCCCACTTGGCAAACTACTTCTTGGCGACATGGACGGGGTGCTTCTTCTTTTTTTTACCTTTCGTCTCATGAAACTCCTTGGACAGTTGGACATGTGACTTGGTTTACCACAATTCAAGTAGGTACCATCAAACTTTTGAGTCGGATTTTGCTTCACTTTGCCCTTGTTATTAGGGCGAGCACGTTTCTTGGAGGGACCGCCTCTCTCCAACAGGTTGGCATTCACATCGATTATCCATTCCGCATTCGGATCTTTCTTTTGCACGTCTGACTCGATGTGAAGCTTCACAATTAGGTCCTCGAAAGTCATCTCTTTTCGTTTGTGCTTTAGGTAACTCTTGAAGTTCTTACAACTTGGAGGTAGCATGCCGATCATGGTCACCACTGTGAATGCAACCGACAGAATTATTTCTTCGGCATAAACGTCGTGCACGATGAGTTGGAAATCTTGCACTTGATCCATAATAAGTTTAGAATCTACCATCTTGTAGTCTAAATACTTAGCTACAAAAAAATTTTTGTACCCGCATCACTGATACAATACTTCTTTTCTAGAGCACCTCACATCTCTTTCGATGTCTTTACAATAGAATATACGTTGTATAAGCTATTATCTAAATTGTTTAGAATAAAATTCTAACACAAGTATTCCCCAATGTATGAGTTATCATAGACAGCCCGTACAGTAAAGATCATTTCATCGGCACTCGGCGTCGGCGGCTCATCCTTCTTGAGTAACCCTACAAAATCCAATGTTGTCAAGTATAACAATATCTTTTGTTGCCAACGCTTGAAGTCGGCGCTACTGAATTTGGGCGGCTTTTTGGCAGGAGGCGTAATCCTTGGTGCCAAATTGACTCCCAAATGAGAGCCTAATGTGTTGAGTCCATGAGCTCCAACACAAGATCCAAAGACGGACCCACCGAAACCACTAAAAGTGGAACCAACAATGCCACTAAGCATGGAGCCACCATTCACCTCTGAAGGGGTTAGCACCAGCACTAGACCCGATCGACAGAAATGGAGGGGTTGTAACGTTGACAAAGATAAGAACCGTTGATAACCCAGTGGCTGCAATAGTGGTGGTAGAGGCAGAGATAGAGGCCGCAGCAGCAACAAGGGTAGAAGCGAAAGCAGCAGCTGTGTTTGTTTCACTTAATGCAGAATAAGCCATTATAATTTGAAATGAAAAGGTTGAAGTCGAGTCGAGGAGAGCCCTATTTCCGTAAGATGAATTACGTCCAGATAGTACTCACAGTTTGGTGCAATATTCCCAAAGATGAAATGACTTTACGTCTCGGAGGTGGCAACACCGCGAACGAGAATGACGAGGACATAACTGTTAACATAATGCACAAGAAAGCTTTGTATGCAGAAGAGATGCTTGTGTTTGTTGTTGTATGTAATGCATGCAGGACTATCATATTTATAGGGCCAAGTCCACTTAAATAGGCTGCAGGAATTGATCGCCAATGAAGGCCCACTAAGACTGCCATTGAAGGTCAGGGACGTGCATGAAGCTTCAAGAGAGCTATCGCTTGAGCTTCCTCGGTGGAGACTATTGGATTCCACTGTTGGGCTTCCGGAAAGGCCCAGCACTCCACGACCCAAAAATCTAAGCAAACCTAAAGCCACAAACCCAAGCCCCATGACCTCAAGTCCAAGCCCATGGCCACAAGACTGGCCCACGACCATCCCAAGACCTGCGGGCACGACGCGACACAGTTGGAGGGCGGAAGTGGCGGCGCACATGTGAATGGGCTTTTGTCCAACTAGTCCATCCATAGGACTAATGAATCATATTAAATACTTGATTAATGCATGTCCATTAGTCAATATAGGATAGACATTAAACTCCATACTTAGTTTCATAATCCCATAACTTCAATATTTAAGTGACATATTTCAATTCATTATTTCTCACTCGTCGATAATCGGTTAAAGAAAATGAATATTCCACGATCATCTACTCACGAGGTAGATCGATCCTGAGCCATTTAATTATATTAAACTAAATGACTCCTCCGATCACTCTTGGTCGGCATAGAGTATTTATTTATAATTGGCTCCTTCTCGATCTACTCATTTTCACTACAAGAAAACATGATTTAGACCACAATTTTAAAAATTATGTTGTCTATATATAAATCATCATTGTGGTCTATTACAGTTTTTTTTTACCACATGCGTCAGATCTGTGGTCTATTATGAATTAGGCCCCACATGTATTGTCAACACTATGGTCTATTAAAAATTGGATTACATTAACATTAAATTACATGGCCGCGTGACGGAGGACTCGAACCCAAGACCTTAGTCTTGGGCATTAACCTCACTACCACTATTGTCAACACTATGGTCTATTACCATTTTTTCTAACCATAAGTATTGTCATCACTGTAGTCTATTATTGTTTTTTTTAACCACATGCGCTGGATCTGTGGTCTATTATAAAAAATTAGACCACACTTATAAAAAAAAAATATTGTGATTTTTTTTCATATATTTATAAGAAAAATATTTTATCACCAACGGGATTCGAACTCAGATACAATACCTGCATTGATCTACGACCCTAAATCACTACACCAACTTAAGTGCTTGTAATTTATGCCAACAATAAAAGAATATAATATATGATTCTATCATATTAAAGCTAAAATATTTACCCTACTTCATCAATTCGGCCGCGTTTTCCACTCCATTCTCCTCCAATTTTACTGCCCTAATCTCATCCCCAATTTTACTGCACTAACATTTCTTCTCAATCTTCCCCAATAAGAACATCAATTTCTCCAAACCGAACTCTCCATTTCTCCATTGCAGAGGTAAGAAGCAGAGTACTCTCAAATATATACTCTATTTATCTACTTTTTTAATTAAATTATTATCTTGAGTTGTTCTTCAACTCTTACTTTATCTACAAATGGAATGACGCTTTCAGATGTGATGAAATTTAATTTCATTCATATATTATTTATATAATTTATTTGTTTACAATGTACCCTCAACTCCTCTATTGCCAGCAACAATAATTCAGGCTTGTTTTGTTCTATCTCCTCCAAGTGTCTCATCTCTCTCGATTTGATAGGAGGTAGGGAGAATAATATTAAAATCTTGATAAGTCGGCCTGAATTAATTCTTTCCATCTTATGTAGCCTAATTTATTATGGTGTAATTTAGTTGTCAACTTACTGACGCAACCCGTGCAGTTCAAGGTTCGTTGATTCCAAACCCGATGCGTGTTTCTGTCGGGCCAATCACAAGAGCTCGAGTTAAGAAGTTCAAGGAGAGCTTAATGGGTTTAATCCAAGAAGTATGGGAGCAAAAACTATCCAAGAAGCCCATTAGAGAGATTGGACCAAAAAGCCCAAGAATAATCAATTTTATTGTGGTGAATGAGATGGATCTTAAAATTAATTAATTAGCATGTGGTTTCGAGACATGCTGGGCCACATTTTCTATTTCTTTATGTTATTTTATTTTCGTGGGTCTTTAGATCTTTTTTGGACATGGGCTTTGTTGCCTTACAAATAGGCCTTTTCTGTTTATTTCCTTTTAGGGTTAAGAGTTATTTTCAGCCTATAAATAGGCTTATTATGTGTTGGACGAAAGGAGATTTTTATCCTTAATCAAATTCTTGAGTTTTATTTCTCTCTTGAGAGAGTTTTCGAGTTCCTCTTGGTTTTGCCAAGACGAGTTCATTATTAGGCATATCAACGAGACTACCATCCCTCGTTGTGTGTCATTCATCTTCCCCGAGTTGCTGCATCAACTATCTCGTTGGGGTATAGACAACATATTAATCTATATCACTTCTAGGGTTAGATTCAGAGGTTTTGAGATTTCTATCGGTTCGAGATTTCTTTTCAGTCTTTCGTTTGCGTCTTTTGATTCTCCATACCATCGAGGATTGTATCAGTGAACCGCAATTTTAGTAAAAAAGGACTATTTTTACATGTGAAGCTAATGCTATCCTCCTGAGTATTTTCGTAATGGCTTATAGGGTCATACTTAACCAACAAATACATTTAGCATTACTCTTTAAGCTAAATAGAATAATTAAAAAACTTCTTGTGCCATCATACTCCATTTTCTAACTTTTATTCATATCAAGTGATTAATTATAAAAAATTGATGTAGTTTTTCTGTAACAAATGTTTGCTTTGTCTATCTCTTACTTGTTTTTGCGTTGATTTCTAGTTTATTTTCTAACTCGGTTTCGATAAAAAGTTAAGAACTTCATTAAATTTTGTTCCTCAAGTTTTGGATGAAATTTATAATCAGTCTGTCACTTTCACTGTCTACCCTCTCACTTCCTGCTCTAGAATCTGTTGTGGATGCATTCACAAATAGAGTACGAATGTTGAAAGTGATCGTAAATTTTGAATAGAGAAGATATATATGCTTGCATAGTTTAGTATTCTAAAGCCTTTGTTGTCATATACACCTATAAACCTTTTTACATATTATGAAGAAATGATGTTATGCACCCCTGTATCCTCAGCTCTCATCATGCACTGCAGAAAAATAGTTAGAAAGGAGCCGAACAAAATATAGTCATTAGTCATATATAGTTAATGAAGATTATGATATAGCCACAAAAAAGTCAAATGCAAAACTCTAAAAATATGAATGTGGGTATGTATAAGTAGAATATCAACTCATTTTGTTTTACACTACTTTTCAATTTTTTAAGGAATAAGACAAAATATGGATGAGTGAAGATGAGATTTCCTCATTTTAGCTGTAGTCCGTAGATTATATATATCATCACATTCAATCACGTGCATACTGTCTTATTTCTTAATCACGTGCTGTAGTACGTAGATTATATATATCTTCTCATAATTATTTTTGTTAAAATATTTTATATTCTTGATAATATTTTTTTTTTAATTTTTTTGAATACTCAGTAAACATTTGTATAAGAAGTGTGAAGATACAAATATGTGTGATAGATTTATGTTTATCGATTCATATTATGTATCAAATAATCCAAATATTGATGCATCAAAAAAGACAAAAATTGTAAGTAATAGATTGATTAGTAACGTACCTAAAAATTGTTCTAATGTCGTGCAATGTAGGGTGAGTGTCTACGGTTGGTATTTTGTTAATAGATGAGCTTTGTACTTTCCCTATAATTAGTTGTGTCTATTTTTTAGTTACCAATGGATTCTTATGGTGATTGATCCACATAATGAGATTGTTTATGTGTTGGATCCAATGCGTCATAACATTCATTTTGACAACTGAAAGATCATAATGACAATGTAAGTTATTTGATTTATTAATGTTATCCTTATATTACTTTTGTTTTAACTTTGGATCTTATTAATTTGAAGAGCTATGAAAATATATGTTCATCATGAATAGTGGAATAAGGGGGAGACAAAGTCTTTCTTGGAAAGTGATTACGGTATTAAAGTTTTAAACTACTTTTCACTTTGAATAATTAAAGTTATGTTAGTAATTTTATATAAATTTCTATAGTGTCAACAACTGCCTGATGGAAAGCAATGTAAATACTATGTCATGCGATACATGATAAATATTACTAAAAATTGTGGATCTGACACCTCCATTCCACTAGCTACACTGGTAATTAGTCTTAAATTTGCATTTTATTTTAAATTTACTTGTTTAATATATTGAAAATAATGGTAAGTTGATATGTATAGTCATGTTAATTTTCTATAATATGTTTGAAGTCGTAAATATCATGTTTAAAGTTGTATTGTATTTTGGTAATGCAGATTAAATTTAGTTAGAGTTGTGATGCTGAATGGATGGTCAAAGAGATGAAAATACAAGTTTGTATTTCATAAAAATAATGTACCATTATTATTTTTGTCTATCGAAAAAATTTAGTTTTAAAAATTTTGATTATGATTTCAAGGATTATTAGACTGAATTGGTTTGTATAAATGATATTTTAGTATTAATATTATCTGTTTTTACTATTATTTGTGAGAATTTTGTTATATATATGATTTATTTATTTATATAATATTGAATTACTCCCTCCGTCTACTAAACATGTTCTCACTTTGACCCGACACGAGTTTTAATTTAGTTCTTTTGACTTTAATGATGATATGTTTTAAGTGGAATATGGATCCCACTTGATATAATTTTTTAAATTGTGTTGTGTAGTTAGTGGAGTTTGAGTCTCACTCAATGTATTGTTTTAAATTGAGATGTTTGTAATGAGTGGTCCACTTACTATAAATGGAAAATTTAAAGAGGGAAGAAGTTTTATGGACGGACTAAAATGGAAAAATGAGAAAAAGTTTTGTGGAGGGAGGGAGTATTAGGGAATTTATATATAAATAGACCATAAGAACATTTATTTGTTGTATGGTCTATAATAGAATAGACAACAGGAGATGACCTGTGGTCTATAATGTAATAGACAACACGCGATTTGTTTGTGGTCTATAATATAATAGACAACAAACAATTTGTATGTGGTCTTTAATTCAAGAGACAACAAACAATCTATATGTGGTCTATAATATAATAGACCATAGGTGGCCGATTGTGGTCTATAACTGCTCTTTAGTAGACTACACTCTTATTAACCACAGTCAATTTGCCTGTGGTCTATAACTGTTTTTCTTGTAGTGATATTGACTACGTCAAAGTTTACATAAACATATTGATGTTATTTGGAATGTGATTTATATATTTAAATACTATTTAAAAAATATTAGGCACAATTCTTTAACGCACGAGCAAACACACGACCTACGATCAAAGTTTGAATCACACAAATTTCATGCAATTCTCCATAAAATACATGAATCCCATAAATATGAATTTGCATAATTCATATGATGCTTGGTAAATAATACAAACACACAAATCAAGTGAGCTTGAGTTTGCCGGAATCGCTTTTTCCTCTGTAAAATGTAATAACACATGAATCCCGTAAATACGAGTTCACGATACTCATGTGATGTTGGGTAAATATTACAAACACACGAATCTCGCAAACCTAAATTTGCAGAATTTGTGTGTTGCTTGGTTAATAGTAAATTAAAGTTGTCATTTGTAATGGAGTTATGGGTTGGACTTGAATTTGGTTTGGATCAACCTAAAAGATCATGTTTGACCATTTGTTTGGGGCACAATAGTTGTGACCCAATTAAGTTATGCTTGCACGTGGAAAAAAGGAGCGTCTAAATACCATTAATATTCACTTATGGAATGCAAATGACTATGCATCCTATTTATAGACCAACTTTCACCTCTAGAGTCAATGCTAGAATCAATATCTGATTTAATGTCATAATGACAACGTTGGTGTTAGTTTTGGATATGAGTGGTACGAATTTGAGAATTCATTTTTAGATATGAATGGTACGAATGATATAATTCATAGTCAAGTAACTAGAATTTATATAGTATTATGTTGGTAGCTATTATTTATATTTTACTATTTATTTTATTTTATTTTGCCTATTAATGTAAAAGGTTAAGAAGAAGGACTATTTTAACCTATTAATGTGGTGTTTACTTTGAACGATTAGTTAGATTGATAAAATATAGGATTGAGTATTTGAAGATAAGATTATAAA
This sequence comes from Leonotis leonurus, assembly GCA_026898415.1. NCBI lineage: Eukaryota > Viridiplantae > Streptophyta > Magnoliopsida > Lamiales > Lamiaceae > Leonotis > Leonotis leonurus. The sequence goes on from JAPKLX010000062.1 coordinate 94,313, forward strand.
ATTAATTTAAAATCAAGTAATCCATCAAAATAAACATTGGATTAACTTGGATTAATTTTATCAATCCATATTATCAAAGTAAACACCATCTAACTCTTTTATAGTAATTCCAATTCCAGATTGCAAGATACATATAACGAGCCGATTAATTACTGAAAATAAAGGCCGACACAAAAAGCGAAAAGATCACTAATGAAAAGGGAAACAAATTTAGATAAGTTGGGTTCTATAGTAGCTAGCTAGCATGCATGCATGGAGGGTAGTACGTAAGCGTCCAATCCTAGAAGGGGAGATGATCGACGACGGCGGAAGTGATGGAGCTTCCGGCGTTGGCGGCGCTCCTCTCGGCGTGGCAGAGCTGGCGGAGCTTGGTGGGGACGTACCAAATGGAGAGACGGGGGTGGGCGTTAAAGATGGCGTCAATGTCCCAGCCCTGCCTCGCAGCCACGCCCACCAGGGGCTTGTAGCACGCTTGCCGCCACGCCCCCACATTCTCCCCGCGCTCCTTGAAGGCGCGGCGGAGTGCATTCGACGTTTCCTCGTCGAGGCAGTGGAGCGCGTAGCAGTGGACGTAGTGCCTCATCTTCGGCTTGTTGATGTAGTTCGCCCCCGCCTTCTTGGCGTACCGGAACACTTGGTTTGTCACCTGCATTTTTATATTTATATATATACAAACTTATACTATTTCCTTCTACGGCTGAAAATAAATATATACAGCTTAATAGAAACTAAATAATTAAGAATTGCAAAAAACAAATCCAAAAGAAATTGAAAATGAAAGAAATACTAATGTACATCAAATTAATGTAACAAAGTATTACAACCATATGCAGTGCACATATTGACATAATAGGTCTAGCATATAAGTATTAAATGACTGTCTGAATCAATATATTCAATATGTCACTTACTACTGTATAGTGTATCCCTACAAACGAAAAGAAGAAAAGAAAAAATCTATACGTAAGTGCATGCGTCTACATGTATAGACCTAATGGTCCAAATATGACAGATTTCTCGTACTAAAAAGTAAAAAAACTCAGCAGGGATATTTACTTGTCTCGTGCAATTGATTCACCAAATTACACTTGTTCATAATCAAAAGAAAAGAAACAATAAAAGGACACCCAAAAAGATTCCACCTCAGAAACTTTTTGAAATAGAGAGAAAGAGAAATTGTTTTTGAGAAAACAGATTTGGAATTATTATAAAAAATTTGGAGCAAGCGCAGAGAGAGACAGGTGTGAATAATTAATTAGTAATATGATGGAATAATGTGCATTTAATAAAATTAAGTTGGGCCCCCTTGAATATGTTGTAATTTGCAGAGAGGCCCATGAGAACCGTACGCAAGCTGTCGAGTTCTCATGTGGACAGCTGCTTCTGCAAAACTGACCAAAACAGTCGACTACTTTCCCCTCTGACCCCAAACTCAGTACAAATTTATTCCTCTTAACAATAAATCCAAGTCCTTTTTCTCTTCTTTCCTTTTCAATTTCTACGTTTTTTCTTCCCTATATTCTCTTTTTCATTATTACAAAACATGCCACAATATGCATACATACCAAATATTTACGACCACCTTCACCCTAAGCGCGCTCTCTCTCTGTGTACATCATATTCATATCGACTAGGAACTTTCATAGCATGTTCTTTCTCATATTATATATATATATTGTTTTTGTACCTTTTAACGGTCAGAAGATATTACTTGACACTACCATAGACAAGCATAATAAGAAAGATGAAGAATGTCTCAACATATAGTAAAGGACTTTGTCGAAATAAGGATATATCTTAATTAGTTCTCATGAAGCTTCGGTCCATTATATATATTACAAATATAATAGGAACTTCATCAAGGTTAAAAAAAGATAGGACAACATCCAAATTATAATTATTAAAGCATTAACTATTCATTCAAGATTTGTCTAAAGATAAACACATGCTAATAAATCAATTTTAATTTTCTATTATCTAATATTGTGGCATATCTTATCATTAATAAGATATAACTTAATTAATGATTATATATATACCATAATTCTTAAATCCTAATCATACCACAATATTATCATCTTGTTATGCAATAGAAAATGTTACTATATGATAAGACAATATATGATGTAATTCAATATTGAATTAACCAGCTAAAAGAATAGGAGCTAGACTAACATAAAACTATCCCCACTTTTTAAAATCATAAGAACATTGAATAAAGAAAAATACTAAATTCCAATATTTGCAAAATAATAAGCAGAGAGGCAGTAAGTAAAAGAATTAAAGTAAGTAAATGAGTTACCTTGGTGGGGCATTTCTCCCCTCTCTCCTTTGCAATGTTTTGGACTTGAATCAAGAACTCTCTGCACTGCTCGTACAAATGGAAGAGATAATCGAGGCCGTTCTTCTTCCCACGCGCCACCTCCCCTGGTTCCGTCACGATAAACGGGTGCTCCCTCTGCCGCTCGCTTCCTCCTCCGCCGCCGCAGTTGCTATCGTCCTCCGCTCCCTCAGTCCCTTCCTCATCCTCGTCATCCTCATCCTCGTCCATGGACGCCATCCTCAGCCTCCCCTTCCCGCTGCCACCGCAGCTCTTCCTCCGCCGCTGCTTCCTCCCACCCGCCCCCACCACCATCTCCCACACCCCTCCTCCACCGCTCCCCGCCGCCTCCTTCTCCTGCTGCACCGGCTCCTCCGACAACCCTACCCTTGCACGTTTATGTTTATAATTAATTTTCTGAATTTAATTTAATAAAATAGTATTTTAAAAAATACAAAAAATAAAAGAAACCAAAATACTTAAACAAACATGAGGATAGATTTATTTTTACAAAATATATGTAAAAAATTGACCATTACCACTACAACAAAATTCCAAGACATGCTATAGATCTTTGATTTTATTTTGCTTTGGAGCAATGTAGTCCATGCATGCACCTCTCTTCCTACTTTTACGTACGTAATAAGCGTGTAAAATTTTCTTAGTGTCACGTGCTAGCGGCCACATAGCCAAATAGAGTAATGTACCAATTATTTTTGTTTTACATTTCTGTTTGATTAAAATTATAAAATAGTTGGATTATCAATTTTTTGTGTAAATCATTATCATCTCATCAGATCTTGAGAAAAATAGCTTTGAAAATCAGAATGGAGTTTGAATTACACAAATGAATGAAGTAATAAAATACCTTCCTGCGAGAGGGCGTCGAGGGCGTGCGAGGCGTCGCCGGAGAGGAGGTGGCGGCGGCGAGCGTCCTCCTCGTCGAGGCGGCGGCGCTCGGCCCTCACGGCGGCCTTGATGCCGTACCTCTCCCCCACGAGTAGGTCCCAACGGAAAATCTGGCATAGGCTGTTCATCATCTCGTCGAGCTCCTCATCCCTCATGTCTAAAAGCGTGTTCACAGTAAACCCGAGTTCCGCGATTTTAGCAGCAGTGAAGTAGCGAATGCCGTAGGCTTGGAAGAGGTCTTCAAGGCCGCCGAGCTCCCTCGCCGGACGCATGGAGTAGGCCGCGGCGGAAGGGAGCGGAGGGGGCGGCGGCACCACAGCCTCGAGGAGGCGGTTGGCGCGTGGGTCCCACTTGAACAAGCTCGCGGAGAAGGCATCGGGATCCATATATGTTTGTTTTTCTTTGTTCTTGAATTGGAGAAAGAGAAATTAGTTAGGTTGGGATAAAGATGAAAGATTTGGTCCAAAGTGGGGAAGTTTGTGTTTGTTGGTAGTGATGGAGGTTTGTGGTTGGGGAGAACTGAAGGCTGCTTTTAAAGTTGCTCCTTTTTCACTATCGTACTTTCTCGGACAATACAGTTGGATTCATATCTATGTTATGTTTCAAATTTCCATTTGCTTTTATTTAATATTTGAATCCAGATAGATACATAGATAGATGAACATTATCAATTTCTCTCATGAAAAAGACAAAATTATCAATTAATGTCTCAACATGCATTTAGAATGCAGTCAAATAGATGCATGTAGATTCCGCATATATCTGTAGGGAAGCTACCACCTACGTCTAATTATTCTATGTGATTTCGTATTCACAAAAATATCCCAAACTATTGATAATATCTATCAAAATTAATCAAATTATAAGATTTTTCTAAAATAATACATTAATATATATTGGTGATCGTTTTCCTGCGGGATGTAAGCTTGCAGGATGGCACATGAAAGTTTAATTTAATTTTATAATAAAAACACAATTTATATATATGGTTGAAACATGCACGTCCTTGTTTACAGCAAAATCATGATCTAGGAATTAGTACTTGTTATTTCAACCAATATGATTTGTAAAACTATTGTTTCAAGAAGCTTGCCGGCCGTCTTTCTCAAACTAAATAATGGTACATCAAATATATATAGGGTCACTTTATATACTTACCGTGTACATGAAAAATCATCATTTCGGTCTGTCCATCAAAAAGCGTATATTTTCCTTACATTGTTATTATAGTTAATTTTATCTCTCGTCAAGTAAAACCCTAATTACACCCAACAAAAAATTTAAAATTCATATCGTTCTCTCATTTAAGACACTTTCTTGTGTACAGTGGGAGTAATATTTAATTATAATTTGGTGGGCCGACCGATGATTGAGCCATGTCAATATTTTGGAGGCCGCAATATTGACAAACTCATATTCTTTTTAGGACTTTTGATAGCCGGTGAATTTGGATTAATTATATGACCAGAACTACTCGGATATTGGCTCGATAAGATCTTGTTTGAGCTCGTTTACTAATGTTCGTCAGCTAAATAGGTCAAATATGAGTTTGGTAATACTAGACTCTTTAGCTTGTGAGTTTACTTGTAAGTAGAGATTTAAGAAAAAAAACATAACCGTCAAAAATCTAATCAAATTTTAGCCAGTCTTTTTTTATGATACTAAAATAACATAACTATATATAAAACGTTGTTTTAATTTAATTACGATTCGAACCGTAATCGTAAACATATGTACTTATAAGAAATTTAGCTTGAGAATATGAAATAATATTGACTAGCTAAAATTTATTTAGTGTAGCTAATAATAATAATAATAATAATTGCATTAAATCTCAAACAAACTTTATTTGTGAACAAAAAAAGGAATTCTAGTAAATACTATATTTTGAATATAATACAATTCAGAATTAAAATAAAGTGATTAACATTTTTATGTATATGCATCTAAGTTCTCTTGAGCCTCGATAGGTTACAAGCTAAAGAAGTGTGGTGAATATAATATATAAGTATATATAAGTACTCCATTAAATAAGAAGTGTAGATGGTTTTGAATATATCTATAATATAATGATATGATATGATGAAAGAGTAGTACTACTGTAGTGTAGGGTAGCAGTGGGGCACTGTTGCATTGGCTCCCTCTGAAGGGTTGAAAGGTGTGATTCAGTGGTTCCAACTGGATACTATAAGTGAAAATTGTCCTTTGCTGCAACCAATTATTCTCTCTTCCTACAATCCTAACCCCCTCCCTTTTTATTTAATGATGTTTCCTTTTTTCTATGATTTCTTTCATCACACCAATTATGTAAGTACTTGGTCAATGTATCTCTCTGTCTAGTCACTTTTCCATCCCTTCTAATCTTGGATATGATCATGATCATCCCTAACAATAACAAACACCAATTCTTTATATCTAATTTCTAATCGCCACTTTATTAATTAATTGTCTTGCAACGCTATTACATGTGAAAAAAATATACTATGTTAATGTTATACCCAGTAATTAATAAATTAGATGATGTAGGGACGGAGGACCAAACCCTTATTTATTTATCATATAGTATCATATTTATTTATACTCATTTATTTTAATATCTTAATGTACTATGTATCTGTCAAAGAAAACCCTAATACTAGCATTTAAAGACCTGTAACGATATACCTTTGGTAGGAAAAAAAGAGATAATTAAATAACATGAATTCTTAGACAATGTACTGTACAGAGCTAAACAAGAATAATTTAAAGAAAAAAGGCAGCACAAGATTTGTTGGTAGAGTAGTATAGAGAGCTTAACAATAAAATAAACATCTTAGCCTAAACCAAAAAATGAAAGGTACTTATATTAAAATCGAGAGCTACCTGGTAGGCCCAAGACAATCTCTCTAGTTAAGCTAATATGCATAGTGTGTAATGAGAGGTCTCAATAAATGCATATATAACATTTATTTAAATATGCAAAAATATTATGGATTCCAAACAAGTGTGTTTTGTAAAAATTGCTACTGTAATTAATTATATAGACTAATTTGCTAGCTAGTACAGTTGGTAAAGATTTGGCTTATTCTTAAAAGCTACATACTTTCTGAAAAATACTTTCTCCATTCCACTCAGGTTGACATGTTTTGATCAAATATGCAAATATTATTTGATCAAAACAAACCAATTTTAGTAGAATGGAGAGAATAATGTGAAATATATATTAGTTCCTTTGCTTGTTCAGTACTCTTAACTTCGAAAAATTCTTTGATTAAAGTTAAAATAACCTTTACCAGGTTAGATTAACAAAGCAAAGTTAAGAAGGAAGTTAAATAATTGAAGTAAAGAAGACAAATATTTAACGTAGTTTGGAATATAATTAACTTTTCTATGACCACATTTGATCCAAATCAGATTAGAGAATTTCATAACCTTTTATTCCTTAATTTTTAGTTTATATTCTCAATTCTTACTGAATTCTAACTAATAACAATCTTTAAATAGTGAGGATAAATCTAATGTAATTGTTCTAATATACGCTTTTGATAATAATAATATAATGCTTAGAGGAATTCAGTCTGATGGTCAAAATGCTTGTGAATTTCTGTAGAGTTTTGGTTTGATTAATTTATCCGTAATTTTTGAGTTGAGAGAATTGAAATATTTATAAGAAAGATTTCAGAAAGTAGTAGTTCAAGGAGCTTCATTAAAAAAATCTGATCGTTGTCACACATTAATCTCTGTATTTCATAGTCTTCGTGGATTTGTCTTTGATGTCATTTTTTATAAGAGCATTAAAATGTCATTTATGAACCTCTAAACTTGCTTGAACCAGAATTGCTAACTTAACATAAAAAAAGAACAGGTCGTTGGTAACCCTAAGTACAAATCGTTAGATTTTAGAAAAAAAAATCATGAATTTGTGAAATCGAGTTACTTGCTTTTATGTATTGGAAAATTAATTAAAATTTATGATAGATTAAAAAAAAAGTGCAAATTTTGCAAAAATTGTATATTTATAGATTATTTATCTGATATACATTAAATAAATGGGTGATAATATATTAATGGTTATATAGCCGGAAAATAGATGAATTTAATTATACGATTATTACGTGTATCACATTTAACGCTGTTACTAGTTGAATTAAAAGGTAACTTGACCAATTTCAATTTATCATCAATTAATGGTAAAATTTGTGCACAAATATCAAGGCTTAGTGCTGTATTAATTTTCTCATAAATTTTACTTATATTGTTGTATTGTCTGAATAGAACATGAAGCGGTTATTTTAGTGCTACAAATGATTTATGTATATATATATAATATGAATCCCTAAACATTGGATGCATATTTAGGAAAATAAAGATGGAATAAGAAGGTGATGAATATGGAGGGACACATCCTAGCTAGGCTATAGGATAAGCCCAGTCTCAACCCAACAAAGATGTGATTGTTATTAATTAGTCCAGTTTCGAACCCAACTCTTTTGACCAATCAAACAAAAATGTTACTCAATAGATCACACACTGTTTGACAGATATAGATACACCAAATTGTAGATAAGACAATTCCTAAAACCATCAAGGCATTATTAATGCAATTTATGGAAGTTTGGGATAATTTGTAAAAGTTCACATAAATTTTGAGAAAATTTTAAGTTTGTTCAATATATATATATATAGTACTTGTTTATTGCGAAAAATGAATGTGAAATCAAAATTTTGTATCTTGTATCTAAGAGAAGAAAAAAAGTTGGACATTAATTAGGTTTGTAAATAAATAGAGCGCGAGCTATTCGGAGTTCGACTCGAAAAAAGTTTTTTCAAAGTTCAGTTCTAATACAATTCGTTCAAAGCTCGAGTTAATATATAGTAATCGATCATGCTCTTTCTGTATTCAAGGCCCCCAAAGTGATCCTGAAAAAATTAATTTCATTAATGCAAACGTTCTTGTGGGGAGGTGGGGAGAGGAATAGGAAATTAGTTTGGGCTAAGTGGAATCATCTTGCTCTACCTAAAGAGTGGGGGGTCTTGGGGTTAAGGATCTTGAATGCTTAAATATGGCTCTATTGGGTAAGTGGTCGTGGAGGGAGTAGAGGGAAATGAGTTGTGGATTGACATTGTTAGGAGTTGTGTTGGGAGTGGGAGCAGCAATCTTAGTGGGTCTGATCTAATTAACCCGGCGAGAACTAGGGATGGCAATCGGGCGTGGCGGGCGTGGATAGTAGGTATCCATACCCATACCCGCAAAAATTTCTCCCACCCGCCATCCGCCACGGGTATCACCCCCCACCCAAACCCGCCACCCGCGGGTACCCGCAAACCCGCCACCCAACGGGTATCCACCACCCACCACCCGTTGGGTACCCACGAACCCGCCCTTCGTGGGTATCCATCACCCACTTTGTGTAATGTGTTTGTGTAATTGTGTTTTATGTATCTGTCCATGTATTTTGTATTATGTTTTATATTTTTAATTTTTATTAGTGTTTTATAATTTATTGTCTGCAAATTTAATAATGTATGTATAGTGGGTAATTGATGGGTAATTGGTGGGTAATTGACGGGTAATTCGCGGGTATTTCGCGGGTATTTCTGGCTGGTATATGGGTTTCGCGGGTATGGATAGCAACTATCCAAACCCATACCCACGAACTAAATGGATAGTAAATTCTACCCATACCCATACCCATGGATATCAAACTCTCTCAAACCCGCTCCTATTAGGGTCGGGTACCCGCAGGTAAATTGTCATCCCTAGCGAGAACTGTTAGAGGATGGTGGAGTGATGTGCTTTCTAGTCTGTGGGATAAAAAGGGAGGGTGGTTTGCTAGTTTGTTGAAGAGGCAGGTTGGTACCGTGGAGAATACATCTTTTTGGCTTGACTGTTGGGTTGGAGATGTTCCTTTAGGCGATAGATTTTCGCGACTCTACGAGCTAAGTCTTAACAAACTTTGCTCGGTGGCTAATGCAGGGGAGTGGACAGAAGAGGGATGGAGAAGGGGAGTTGGCTGGAGATGAGAATTGAGAGAGTGAGAAGCTAATACTCTAATTAACTTGTTTGAGTTGTTGGAGTGTAGGAAATCGTAGACGAATGAGTCGGACCATTGGTATTGGGAGCTGGAGAGTTCGGGAATATACTCGGTTAGTAGTGGATATAAATTTCTTTTGAAAAGAAAGTTTGAGCTGGGTGAGAGTTCTCCAAAAATCTTCAAAATGATATGGGGTAATTTGGCGAATTCGAAAGTTCAGGCCACAATATGGAGAATTTTATCCCGGAGAATAGCAACGAAAGTAAAAGAGTGAAAAGAAATATCACTGTGCGGAATAGTGGATTCACGAGAGTGAATTGAAAGAGTGGAAAGTGAGTGGGTAAATTAGTCGGTGCATACAGAGATTCCCAAAAATTAAGCTTCAAGGCTGCAAGATTCTCTCTAGCATTCAAGAAATCAATCAACACCAATTCGCATATAAATACCCTTCGAGTGTTGTAACTTAGTAGATAATCACAACCATCTTTCTGAGAATCTCACTCCCTAGAACTTATAATAGCATAGCGCCTAAACAACCATAGTTCTAGTATCTTTCACAGTCTGAAAACTGTGAAGGAGGTCTAATTACAATCCCCCACCCAGATCTCGTACTCAACAAGTTTAAATAAACAAGCTATAAATTCATCCTCAATGAGTATAAATAAGAAGAGTGTGTTCGTACTTAATGAGGATAAAAAATTGAATAATCCAAGGTTAAGGGATTCATCGATCTAGCTTGATCGACTGTGGACGTAGGGGGTTTCCCAGACCACATAAAGCAATGTATGTTCTTTACTTTATGCATTGCATTTGTTGATTTTCTATTCACACTTCACCAGCGAGCAGATCACAATCTGCGAGTTGTACACTTAAATCAATCTCCTAAAGAACACTCGACTTTAATTACAAAATGTTTTCTAAGTATAGAGTAGACTAATTTAATTTCAGCTTCCGCACACAATCTGTGTCAAGACAGACCTTTTGGTAAGCTTCAAAAAGCCACCAGTCACTCTAGTCTTTATACAGATTACACGCGATCTGTGTCGAGAATCATACTTGGACATATTTATTCTCTCTAGATTAGAAATATGTTCTGTCACTTTATACAGCCCTCTGTCTAGCACAGAAGCTATCTCGACTTGTTGCTTTAGGCAGAACGCGTGCAAATTAGTAGTGTGGTGTAGGGGTGTGCAAAAACCGAACCAAAAATATTAAATATATAATTAAATAATGTATTTAAAATTAAAAAATAAATAAATATTAAATAATAGTTATTTAATAATAATATATATATACAAATTTAAATACATGAAATAAAAAATAAGAACAAATAGTACAATAATAACAAAGTTGAAATAAGAAAAAAAAAGAAACGAAAGATGATTCATGAGTTCGGTTCAAACTGAACCGAATTGAAACTGATCGGTTTTGATCGGTCGGTTTTCGGTTCGGTTTTTATTTTAATTCGGTCGGTTCGGTTCATTTTTTTGCATGCGGTTCGATTTTCTGTTTGTATAAATTTGGTCAGTCGGTCAACCGACCGATGCACACCCCTAGTGTGGTGTATTCCCCCCCCCCCCTACACCACACCTGCTCTAACTAAGACCACAACAATTGGTATCAGAGCAGCGGTTCTACCGACCATTGCCTCTATTATGTGGGATATTCCCTATCGTGTGGTCACTAGAATAGATCATCACTTAGAAAAATTTTGTTTTGCATCTCTTACTGCATTCTGCTGCATCTTTTTCTCACCCCTTCAAGTCTTGCAGAGTCTTCCTCTTCCAATGTTATATTGAGCTGTGTTTACAACAAAGAGATGTGTCTAACAGCTCAGTATGAGCTCATAAGGGACACCGGTCAAGAAGGACGGGACACACGTCAAGATGGAAAAACACAGATTATGGAAGAAGTAGATGACTAGCTTGAAGGATCTGCCATTCGAAGGACTGGAGTGGACCAAATTGCAGCCACTTTATCGAAGAGCTGCATGATCTTAAGCGATCATATCCACCAAGACATCGACTCAACAACTAGGAGGCTCATAAAACATGGAGAGCACCACTTGAGTAGAATTCCTCGAAGAAGGAGAAGGAACTCTTGCAACGTGAATCTCTCCATCGGACAGCTCGCGGCTTTACCCTTTGGTAAAGTTTAATCGATTAGTTCTCTCAATCCATGTCTTCCAAGTGCTACTTCGCAAAATGGAGCGAGAGAAATCGATCACGAGCTATAGGGAGAGCAGTCCTCCCTAGCTGCAGCAGATGAGGAGCTATCTGGTTCAACAAAGTACAGATCAGCTCGGGTACAGAAAGCAGAAAGAGCAATTAGAGCCTACGTGCTTCAAGAGCAACTACACCAGATCACTTTCAAGTTGGGGATAGTAATGGCGTGCTGAGCGATCAAGGATCTACTGAAGTCCATCCAGAATCGCAGCAGCAGTTGCTTCTGTAGGTTGGGACCGAAGTAACAGGATACAGATCGATCCTCAAGAAGGATTACTAGGACGATCTGTATTACCAGCTGAAGAATGCACAAATACATCTTCAACACAGATCAGTACCCAGATCTTTAAAAATGGTACAATAGTAAGAAGCAACTTGCTCCTCCTAGAGGATAAACGTTTATACAGCCAAAGGAGGGAACGCAAATTTAAGAGGAACAGTTCAACAAAGATCTCAATATCTGCTACTGATTCAAAATGCTAATGCGCCAAGCAAGCTGCTCTCTTCAACTACAATTCAACCTTTGAAATACTTATCAAAAGATAGCAGATTAAGGGGGAACCAATTTTAGCTTATATCAGCTAGCTGTTTTAAAATTTCAAAATTCCTTAAATTCCTATCTGTTTGGATCTATATTGAAATAAAGTATTCTATTTTTCAAAGATAATTGAATTGTTGTTGTTAGTTTCACAAATCTATTTTTATCTCCTCTGTCTCATAGCTGTACTTACACAACACTAAAGTAAACAAAGTTGAGGATACTTAACTAAGATTACTAATGTATGTAACTTTAAGCAGAAAGAGACAAAAGAAGAAGAAGTTACCATCAAACAGATCGTGTCTACCCCACAGATCACTATCTTCACATTCTACACATTAGAAGACGGGATCGCCCAGAAAGGGGAACAGACCATGTGAAACAGAAGCTAGCAGACCACCATTCCACCTCAAAAAACAAGTTCAAGAAGGATATATCATCAAAGGGGAATGGTTCATCAAAATTTGAAGCAGTTCTAAGTCGACAGATCAAAGCTCAATGACGAAGAACTAAAGACTCAAGCTAGCAAAAAGGATGATCGAGCATACAGAAGACTCATAAAGGTTGAGTCCCAGATCATGGATGACATCCTTAGATGGAGTCCCATAGAAGACGAAGAAGAAGAACAGACTGCAGAGGAGGACCCAGTTTGCATACAGAACCATGCATCCATGGAAAACTCTGGAGTTCATGTCTCGCCGCTTCTGCATACTCATAGATCTCAGCTCAAATCAAGATGAAGCAGATCCTGATGTAAACATTTTTTATGACCTTTTTGATGATGCCGAAAATGGGGAAAGATTGATCACAATTGGTATCAGCTTGACCCCAATTGGTATCAGATCATATAATTTGTCTAAAGGGAACAGAAGCAGAACGAGAAGCATAACACCAACTTAGCTCTGTTCAAAGATCATGTCCAAAACATAGGTATAACTTTTATGTTTTACAACATTGTTAAATCATCATAATAGTTTCGGCATCATTAAAAAGTGGAAAATTGTTAGGAACCTTTTTGATGCTGCCAATACTATTAGCTTGGTTTTGATGATGCTTGCGAAACCATAATAATGTTGAGATGTTTTATTCATTTTGTATGTATATTCTATTTATGTGATGCTTAAGATTTATATTCTAGTGCCTAACATAGTTAGACATCAACAGAAGACTAAATGTAAAATGACCAGATCGATGAAAGACAGATCATGTCCATGGGCAATCTTATGTTTTCTTAATAACAGATCAACTAACATGTAAAGATAGATTAATAATATAATAACCTAGTTTAAAGAGTCTGATCTTATTTAAAGTCAAATACTAGAGCATATTATCAATCTGTAAGGACAGATCGTGAGTCACCATCTGTGTCATAGGATCATGATGTTAGTAAGGATAAGTCAAGATGTAAAGACAGAACATAAGTAACGATCTGTCTTAGTTCCTATCTCTTCAACCCGGATCACTCACCACTTGGGCATCGGTTTGTGAGAAGTTCATGTTGAAGTACTACCCGCATCACAAAACTCAAGCGGTACGTACTAAGATAATGAATTTCGCGCAAGCCCACGACGAGCCATTTCATGAAGCGTGGGAGAGATTTCAGGAGCTACTTCAGCAGTGCCCCCACCATCAGATGGCACCGGAGATGATATGACAGTTCTTCTATGACGGCTTGCTCCAGACTACTCAATTTATGGTGGACAGTTCGGCAAGAGGAAACATTGCAGTCAAGACGGCGGAGGAGATGAATGAGATTTTTGAGACCCGAGCCGTGAGTTCATTGCAAAAATCCTCTCGACCGATACAAATGGAGGTCGGTGCAGTGACTACGAGTTCCGATCTTAAGAAGCAAATGACGGACATGATGAGGGAGTTACAGGAATTAAAGATGAACCGACTCCCATCACCATCCATTCAGCAAGGTGCACCTGAACCATGCGGTATTTGTGGCGACTATGGCCATGTGGTGGAAGAATGCCAACGAATGGCAGATAAGATTGTTGAAGGCGAGGTGGAAATTTATGCCGCACAAAGATTCATGCCTCAACCACCCCCTCAGCAAAACACATGGAGGAATCAGCAAAACACGGGGTGGAGGCCACAATTTCAAGGAGCACAAAATTTTCAAAATCGACGCCCTCAAACTCAAAATTTCCAGCCTCAGTACCAGCGTCAACCTCAGTCGTACTATCCACCGCAACTGCAACAATTTTATCCTCCTCCAAATCAACAGCACCAATATCCGATGCAGCAGTTTCCATGTCAAATTATGCCTCCTCAGAAATAATATCTTGAGGATAGTTTGACCACTTTCATGCAAGAGAGTAAACAAGCTCGAGAGGCACAAGACGCTACCATCAAACACCTTGAGACTGCTATGGGACAAATTTCGGGTGCAGTGAATCAGTTGCAGCTAAATAACCAAACAGGCAAAATACCGGGGCAGGACCATCAACCCCATCAAGCTTAAGTTGTGACTGTATTGAGGAGTGGAAAAACGGTGGATAACAAGGTGGAGATGCCACCTTTCACCATTGACAAGAAGGACAGGCTCCCACCCGAAGTTGGGAAAGCAAAGCCCGGTGAAAAACTTCACAAGACAGCGAATCCGTATGTTCCGCCGATGCTTTATCCCAGTAGGTTAAGGAACGCGAAGCACGACCAACGATTTGAGGATTTTTATAAAATGTCATCCAAGGTAAACATGAATTTACCTCTTTTGGAAGTCATCCAAAATGTTCCCACCTATATCAAGTTCTTTAAAGAATTGGCAGCAAAGAAGAGAAAATTCGATGATCAAGAAGTGGTGACAGTCTATAATCTATTGTGGATGCTTTAATCTTGATGTTGATAACAACATATAGTTCATTAGTATCTTTTATTGTCTTAATATTTATATATAAAAGTTTGTTCTTTTCAGGTTAAGAACAGGTGGGATGATCTAATGCAAATAGGTGGAGTTGGCACGGAACTGTTACAAATATATAGTTTCATAGTTTTGCTATTTTAGCTTGTAGAAAGATGATGTTATAAAGATAATGGGTAAATAAATTGTTGTGTTTTGTAATATATTATTTTGTAAACTTAAAATAATCAATGTTATCAATCTATTTTTGATGTAATGAATACATATTTATTTTATATGCTTTTAATATTTTAATTTAGATTAAATTATAATTTTTTAAAATTTCATAATATAGACTACCGTGCAAAATGACAACTGTAGTGTATATTAAAGCATACACTACAGTTTTCTCATAAAAAACCGTAGTCTATATTAGTTCAAACACTACGGTTTTCTTATAAACTGTAGTCTATATGTAATAATACACTACGGTTTTCTCACAAAACCGTAGTATATAATTTATCATATACTACGGTTATTAATAAAACTGTAGTCTATATTGTATTATACACTACGGTTATTGGATAAAACTGTAGTCTATAATGTGACATATACTACGGTTTCAAAAAAAACCGTAGTCTATAATATTAATACACTACGCTTTCATGTTAAAACTGTAGTGTACAAAAAGTATTAACTACGCTTTTCTCAACATAGACTACGGTTTTAAACCGTAGTCTATTGTTGGAATAGACTACGGTTTAAAACCGTAGTCTATACTCGTTGGTATACACTACGGTATTATAGACTACGGTTTTTAGATGTCATATACTACGGTTTAAAACCGTAGTGTATGATGATTTTTGTAGTAGTGTCTTGTTACCCGTTATAAAAGTGTAAGCCGGTTCTCGAAAGAGCGGAGATTTGGTCTCCGTTTTCGCTGAAACTTGGCAGCAAGCTTCAAAATAAAGTTTCTAATGCAAAATTTTATTCTTGGGATTTTTAAACACCTATAAGCCAGGTATAAAATACTCGGGTGTTACAATCTACTACACACAACTCAATTTAAAATAATATTTAAGTGGGATCCTCCACTAACTACTCACAACCAATTTAAAACTATATATGAAATGGGACCCTAACTCCACTCACTACATATCTCCATTAAAGTCAAAACACAATATTAAAACCCGTGTCGGTTCAAACCATAAACCATTTTCATGGACGAAGGGAGTATAAGTTATAGTATTATATTTAGTAATAAGCATACGTAGTCATATGATCACAAACTTATGTTATTAAAACATACTTTTTTATTATAAGTATGTTTATGTTATTTTAATTAATTATATAATTATTTAGATTGGTATACTCGTTTTATAAAATAATTTAGTATATTGTATAATTATATTATAATTATCTAGTTATGTAACAAAGATATATATAATAATTTATCATTATTACTTAAAATAATAATTATAAATTATTATTTAATCTTTTTAATTATTAATAAACTCACATGTTTTGTAGTTTGTCATTAATATTTATTAATTATAATTCATGATATATGAATAAATAATTTTATTTTAATTCAAATCGAATATATATATGTACATAATATTATAAATATATGTATATCCAAATATGGAATAGATCAAATAAGAACTAATCCTTGTATAGGAACTAGGAACCAATCTGGACCATTGATCCTTGTATAATCTATGGTTCAGATTAATTGTGCATCAAATTTATGCATAGAATGCATTGAAATTATGATGCATTGGTTAGTAAATAAAAATGTATTATTATATTATGCATTAAAATACTACTTGTAATGCATCAAAATAATAGGTAATATGCATATGTTTTAGTTCTCATATAAGACATGGTTATAACCAGATCTTACCCCTATATATATATATATATGGGATGTAGATTATATACAAAGTGATCTTTTAATAGGAAATAGAAAATGATCTCAACCGTTAATTTTAGTAGATCAACGGTTATGATCTATCCGACTTTATTGATTTTTAAATACTTAAAAGATTCTAAAAATATTATTATAAAGATATTTATGTAATTGTAACATGATAGAGAAAATAACTAATTTCACTAATTAAAGTAGTAATAGACGGACGGTTATATTGAGGAGAGAGAAAAAGATATCTCCTCTATTTTTAAGCGATGATATTAATTTCTTGCTCTTTGTTACCGACAATCATTCTCCAGAAATTGAATCTGAAGTCAGTCGTCCCTTCTTCTCCGTGGAGCGGTGGTCGAGTTTGTCATCACAGTCCTCTTCTTTCATTTGTTGCGTTCCGTACGCTTCTTTCTCTCTCCTCGCGCTTGTTCGAAGTTCATCATTGATGGAGCGCCTATAACAAAAAATCTGAAAGAGAATGAAGGGTAAGAAGCGGCAGAGAAACCGAGGTGGAACATCACGATGAAGACGATGAAGTAGGAGAAGGAGAAATCGACCTCTGAATTGTACCTATCAAATTTTGGATCGTGTGACCACTCGATGTTGATAACGGCTCCTCTGCCTGGACATGGGCGTCTCCGGCAGAGAAGACAGCACCCGCAACGACCATCTCTCACGCCCGGCGGCTCGCATCGCGGCTATTTGAATAAACCGGCATTTGTTTGCATCAACTAAGTTCATATTTGCATTTTAATACTTAAGTTTTTGTATTGTTTATACGTTGTAAAATATTAGTGCAAAATTGACTGTTGTTGCACTCTTTACGTTGCATCGCATATACATGTGAATTGCATTGTGATATATATGTAAATTGCACCAATTGTGTTTCACAATTAAAATTCTCATAATTCGAAATTAGGGGGAATTTTCAAATATTTTTGAAAAATTACGCTACACCATAAATTTCTCCAACTACCAAAATTTAAATGGTAGTACAAAATATATATGTTTAATGCAAATTACGTAACTATATAATGCAACACTACACATATGTCTAATGCAAATTACGTTACTATACAATGCAACAATAAAAAAACAATAGTTAATTATAGAGTTGAGAGAAGTTTTCTCTCTCTTTAATGCAGTTGCACAATTAGTGGAATTCATATCAATTTGAATATTCACACAAAATCGTCCAAGAGGAAATGTACGAATTTATCCTTGTTGTATTGTATGTTGACAATGCAACACGTCTACAACAATAAAATTCAAAAATTTAGAAATTAATGATAGCCATTAGATTTATTCTAATCGACGCACCGGATCAAGTCTTATTTTATATATATATATATATATATATATATATACATACCATAATAACGGTATATACCGTGATACGGTATATGACGATAATATATATATATATATATACATACCATAATAACGGTATATACCGTGATACGGTATATGATGGTATAACTCGGTATTTGGAAAAATCATACATTTACCTTATCGAAAAGTTCGGTACGGTATGATATGTTACCAAATATTCCGGTATACCTTATATTCGGTATTTTACGATATTTTTTAGTACGGTAAGTACGTATACCATTTTTTCGGTAAATTTTGACATACCTAATTGCGCATAAGAACACAAGCTTCATTTTTAATTCAAAATTTCTTTGTTGAGATTCACTTTTTTATTTCTTTTTCAACTATCAATCTATTATTCCTTGAAGATCTTCGTTCTCTAAAGATTTTTAAAAATGAAAACAAATTTGATTAAAAATAAGTTGAAAAATATATATTTCCATATATACAAAATTTTAATTTCGCAATTATTAACTTTAAAGTTTCCATAATAGGAAACGTATACTTGCACAGGAAATTATACTAATATTAAAATGTCCACATTAAAAAAAATCAATTTATCCGTCCATGCACAGGTTTTAGTACTATACTTTTGTGGAGTTTGCAAATGAATAAATCTTACGAGGTTAAAGCAATTATGTCTATGTACGTATTCTTTTTTTCTTTTCTTTTTTTCTCTTTTAAATAAATTACTATAAGTTGTTGGGGATATTACAGAATATGAAGGAAATGAAATAGACAAAGAAACAAACAAACGGATGCTCTGAAAGGCGTGTGATCACTTTCAGATCGAATCAATTCGACGATACTATCGAATTACTCGACCGGATACAATTCAGAGTTGAACTTTCGTATGTAAAATTGGAGATTTTGATCAAAAGGAGTTCTATCTTTTAGAAGAACAAAAACCGGAGTTATGTGTCTCTTTTTGGCCAAAATCACGCCAGGAACATTTAAACCCGCGCAAATAACTGACACCCAGCCAGGGGCTCTGCCCCTTGGACCCCGCCAGGGGCTGCCGCCCCTTGGACCCCGCTATCGGGGCGTTGCCCCGAACCCCCATAACAATCTCATATAAGCGTGCACTCCGCACCACCAAACTTATACGATGTATTGTTACGAAGACATTGATCAAACAAGTCAATCCAATTACACTAAAATATCCAACATAAGTATTAGTAATATATGCATTTATATATCCTCAATATATAATTATTGTTATTGATTATCTAAAAAAACTAAATAAATAGTATTTGTACAACATAAAAGGAAAGGAAAGGAATTAAGCAAAGCAGCAAAGAGAGTAATGAAGCTCTCCTTTCTTCCGAATCCAAGAATCAACCCTTCCTTTTTCCTTGTTTGCGCGGGAAGAGGGGCGAAAGCAGCAAGCACAGCTATGAAATTAAAGTGGAAGCTATTGACTTATGGAACTAGTAGTGAGGACAATTTATTCTCTGATCCGATACATGCTGCCATTTCCTAATCCTTACACAACTGCCACTTCGCCTCAAACCCTTTACCCTCTCACAGGTTGCTATCTTCTTCCTGTTTTTGTTTTTCGTTTTTCATCTTCTGCATATTCTCATTCCGAAGAAGAGGGGAAATGGCTCGTTATTTAGATAGGGCCTATACTATTTTAACTCCATAAATGATGAACTTTCTTTGCATTTTCCTTTACACAGTTACGCTTTGCGATCCCATGCTTGATTAATCAGCAATTAACCTATATTATATTGGCTAATTTCGTAGTAGAACAGGATGCTTGCATTTTTAACCATCCATATATCAGATGGTCTTTCTTTGTTGGAACAGATGTGCTGATTGATATGTATTCTGAATCAAGCACAATCTTGTTGCACTTTTATGCTCAACTTAAATAAAAAAACTTGGCATGTGGAAAGTTTGTTTGAAAATTCTTATTTATTATTAGCATGGTTAAGAAGTAGTTAGTTGCAAACTATTAGCTGTTATGTATTTCAACATTACATGTGTGTGTCACATAATCACAGTGCCACTGAGTGTGTGTGTGTCCCTTAGGATCGATGAGAGTTCATTATTGTATCATGTTTTACTATGAGAATATTGTGATTCACTATATTTTCCATTAGTTAAATTCTAAATAGTGAAATATATGGTTGCTTGTCTGAGCTATGATTGTGATTTTACTTGTTTTGACGATGTCTTAAGATGATCAGACCCTTTTCTGTATTCTCGAATCTTGCAAGCTTCCATACAGTATCAGAACTGCAGCTAATGTGCAGTTTTAGACTTGCATTTGTCCAAGTTCATATATAGTTATGCATTTGGTGCAAATACTTGCTTTACTTAACCATTCGACATATATAGTACTCCAACGACTTAGATATGCATCAAATATGTATATTACAGCTTATGGTCTGAAATGCATTATCATTTGTATGAACTACTAGGCATTCTGTATTGGAACTAGCTGCAGTTTGCCTCCATAGATCTCCGGGAGTTGGGCTTCGTCTATGTCCTCCAGAAGAGTCTCACGTAGTCTCTTGTCTTCCACAAATACAACCTAATACGTACAACAGGATACCAAATCAGATGACCGTGTTATGCAGTAAAAGAAGTTTACACTTGCAAAAATGAGGTACTCGTTACCTTCTTCCTTGTTTTTTTGTCGATAAATGGGTAGACCATCTTCCACATTGTCATGAAAATATATGGTGCGTGAACAATGAATAGTTTTCCTAGCCTTTCTGGGTAGTATTCCTGTACGTGTTCAAATATTAGCATTTGTTCTTTAGCATTATTCTTTCTATGGATACTTCAATATTGATCATAGCCATGTTGATTGTTATAGCTTCAACCTGTAGAATAGTAATAGCTGCAAGGTTTGCACGCAAGTCGCTGTTACAATATCCGTATCCTCTCAGATCTCCGATGATCGTGAACTTTCCCACTCCATCAGGAATCCTGCACTCGAAATTAGATTTTTAGCATAAAGTTTTTACAACTTTAATTTTATTTTCATCAAGAATTTTCATTTTAATTTGTGTGATGAACGTGCAGCACCTTTGACAAAATTTATCAAGAGCAAACACCAAGAAACCTGGAGATTTAACCACAACGTGTGAGAAACAAATGGTCTAGCAAGAAGAAGAAGAAGAGGAGGAGTAGGAGGTAAAGACAAACGTCTGAATTCATCGAGGCCTCCTTTCCTGGCAAAATGTCTAGAGCCAAAGACGACGGAAATGGGTTGCCCTTTTTTATCTGCTCCTTGCAGAAACATCTTGTTCTGAGCTATCTCATTGGGCACCTCTGATTCTGAAACTGAACCCTTTGAGACGAAAGTTTGTCTCCAGCTCAAGTACCTCGCCAACATCGAAGATGCTTTCTCCACGTCCAAATCGCGTGCCCGAAGAAACCTGCACAGTGTTGCATCATCTACATCCTGCTAAAACAGATCAGAAATCATGCATTGTTATCACTCGGATATTTTTAAGCTGTGTTATTCATCTTGTAATGTACTTTATTTCTCTTCATTTTTTTCCCAAAGTGTGTAGTTGTTATATATATGTCCATTGCCATCTCTCAAGTGCACATATAAAATGATATTAGAAAATTAGTTTGAAAATGAAAAGTTGCATCCATAATGAAAGCAATGATAATATTATCTGTATAAGTGTTATAGTATAGTATAAGCCTCTTATTACTAACAATATATTCAACTCATTCACTAAAATTCATATTTAGAGTCGATAAAAAATACCCGTCCTGCTTGGAAATTGGTAGGTATCAGTTGCGAATATGAAGACCTAATTAATTTTTAAATTGCCTTGACTCGATTCAAAGTGATTTCAAGCGCTATGGGCTTGGACAACTCGGTACACCCAATTATTTTACATTTAAAAATGTACTTAAACATGTATGCATCGTAAAAATAGATAATTGCATCTTTTTATTATGATTTAATTTCAACGCAATCAATTAATGACCTTATACGAAGAATATGTTATTTTATTTTTTAAACATTATTACACAAAACAAAACACTCAAAATTTGAAACATCACTATATTCTATTTGGTTAGTTCATTTCTCAACTAAAAACATATTTTACTTCTAAAAAAAAATGCATCGACCCGTCAAAACACCATCTTAATAAATGTAATTAGAGTAATAATTATCTATTATTTCCACAAAGCACATAGACCACATACAGCTTTAAATTTAATTAATTGTTTCGAAACTCTATTATCCATGCTTTCATTTCTAGCGCCGGCCTACCATAAGCTCCCGTTATAGCAATAACATGCTAAACCAAATAATCTAAACATAAAAACCTAATATTCAATAATTAAGAAAATGAATTACGAATATTTATGAATCTCAATCAATTAAAATTTACATGAAATTATCCGTTCACTAAATTGAACATAAATCTAACGCATGTAATAACGTCTAAGCACAAATGAATGTGACAAAAAAAGTGAAATTTCGGCAAATAGAGAATAAAAAAATTGCATCTTCGCATCTAGATAGTTGACGGTCCAAATAAGCTGTTAGTAATCAGATTCAGACATAATTTCCTCTTGATAGAGTCAAGTCATATTTTTTTTTAATTTTTTTGAAGAGTATGAAGTTATGACTAGTCAACTGAGTAAGTAAATAGATCTGATCATTAATTTGAAAATCATATATGCACTTCTCCCAATTTCCTTTCATTTTCATAGAGATCACATATATATATATATATATATTGTTTATTTAGGTCAAAACAAAATTCAGGGGACTTCAAATGAAAAGTAGCTTAAAATGCAGTTATGATCTCCACCAACCATGCAATCAATTATCAAACCAAACACCTTTACCACTTATATTCGTACAATACAAATTTTTATATAATTTAACATTGTAATATATTTTGCCTTATCCTGACCTGTTGGACCTGTTCTAGCATGCTATTTAATACTAATAATTATAATACTAATAATTATAAGCTGTACGAGCATGCATGGTTTCATAATTGATACACGTGCAAGTTCTAACTCATAATATTAATTAGATGCATAAACTAGTGAAATGATCAAACTAATAATAAGAAGAAGAAATTGACAAGATAATATTTTATTTAATAAAACTTTCTCTTACAACTGCATGCCAAACATTAATTAATTTGTCGGCGACTTTACAAATTACTGTATTGTATTTATCGTTGAAGTTCTATATATGCGGTTGAAAAGTCAAGTGAATCTAGTTTCCAAAAAATTGTGCCCATATTAATCATACTTAATGGTGAGTAAGAAAGTAATTAAAATAATGAAGAATGAAAGAAGAAACGTCCATCAAAGACCCAAGAAAAAAGGGGAGATAATAAATGACAGTAAAAGCTAATAAATAAGGTTGGTATCCGTATATAATAAAATAAATTTACTTAAAAATCATACAAATAAAATACAACTTATATTATGAATATTGAATAGAAGGGAGGGAGTAATACTTGTTTCACAATTTTACTAAAATTTGTCGCTATAGTTTTGCACAAAAATTGAGACTATTGGACCAACTTTTATCAACCTTTTAAATATATAAAATTTTAAAGACTACTAATTAAGAACTTGAATATGAAATTTTTAATCTCTATCATTATTCATTAACTTGCACATCCTTATATACATAACCCATTTAATAGGAGACTGATGCACACTTTTTTCCACGCTAGCTCTTCACTACAGTATCATATTAACTTATCAAATGCATCGATCATATAGCATGTGCTTATTAGTTTAATACAATTCTGACGACTTATCCTCATGTTTTTAATATTCTTCAATCAATGGTCAACTATTAAATCCAATCATAAGTAAATCTTTAAAAACAAAATTCATATAAAAAAAAGATTGTGATGTATATATATATATATCACAGAATAGAGAGCATGTAAGAAACAATTTACACAGAGAATTAATACAGTAAAACAACTTCATTTTCAGTTTCACTGAGAGATATTACTAGCTTCTCTTTTAAACATATTTGTATATTCACAAGAGTTAAAAATAAATAAACTATTAGATAAAACAGCACCCAAAAATCAACAAAAGAATCTGAAAATGGAATAATGTACCTTGGAAGAGGGATCTCTGTTTAGAAGAGAGGCTCTCATAAGCTCAAGCTTCCTCTTTTCCTCAACATCATCTTTCTCTTCCATTGAGTTTCGTGGAGAATGAAAAATATGGTCGTCTTCTTCCACCGCATATGCCATTTTTAACTCTCACAACAAATTTTTAATTTGGGTGAATAAGCAGTAAGAAGAAGAGATGTAGTTGGGTAAGTGAGATCAAATTTCCAAATATAGCTAGTTCTTGCAGGAGAGGTGGAATGAATATATAGACGAAAATGACCTAATGGATGGATGGAAGAAGACATTGAACCGAAATGCAGTTGCAGAATTTAATGGCTTTCTCAATGTAATAATTAACCATTATTTCTATTTATTTTATTTTTTTGGATGACTTGTCAAACTATATAGTGTATTCTTAATGTTGGTCTACATAGGCAACTTTATAACTGGTTTTTTCTAGTCAAGATCTGATTTAGTTGATTCAAAAGAAATCACCATTATTAACTTTACAAATATTGATCGATTATATTAAAGGTTATGAATTAATATTGGTCTCGAAGTATTTAGATGTACACCTGTTTAAAATTAATTGCTAAAATTGAGTTTAACCTTGAAAAATATCGAACTAAAGGTATAGGGAAAAATATTAATAGCTAATAGGTTTTACACGAATGTTACAAGTATTTTGTTTATAATAAAACATGCATGAAAAGGTATATTACTTATTAAGTGAAAATTTTATAATAAAAGATAATAGATAAAAATAATTTTTTAAAACATATTTTCCAGATTGAGTTTTTATTTTGGAAAATGTACATAACGATATTGAATATCCCAAAATCAAAAAACGCGTAGTGGGAGTAAAAAAATATACGTAACATTATAAATTTATTTTTTGGATAGTTTTAATTAGGATTTGACCTAATAAATTTAAAGTCTATGAGTTGATTTTTCTTGAGAAATTTATCCTCAAACTTATTTTCTGGTGCCGCCTTAGGAAAATATACTTGATAGTTGGGTCTTGCTTCCAAAATTCCCACTTGTAATGACGTGAAATTTGGGACATTTTATGGCATGCATCAACACGAAATTGTTCCATTCCGTAGTACTCCATAAATTAATAGTAATCTAGAAATTTTGATTAATTAAATGTATTTCGATCATACACATTTTATTTCTAGTTACCAATTATACATAATTAAGAATGATTACATTTAATGTGTATTTCTTGTTCATACCAAACATATGAATCAACAATGCAATTTTCATTTCTTTCCTACTATCTTTCCATTTGTTGGATCATTCCATTTTGTTCTTATTTCATTTGGTCAAAATAGTTATATATATATGATTTAAAGAACTATGCATTTGTTAATGGTATGTTACTGTTTGTTTGCAAGGTAATGGGTTCTTGCTTGTATCCCCATAATTCATATACATACTGAAAATTATTACGATTTTATTGCAGCAAAATATATGTATAACATAAGCATCAAATTTTTGTCTTAAAAAATCTCTTTTTTCCTATTGATAATTTTGTTCTGCCACATTTCACTTCTCAAGATAAGTCCATGAATTAGAGGGACAGAGAGAGAAAATTGGAGATATGGCATCTCTGTGGAGGTATGCCAAAGATATGATGCAATTATTGTTTATTTACATATATAGTACAAATGTGATCATAACATGAAGCAAATTTCAAAATTGATAGCTCTATAATGATTGAGTGAATGCCCAACGAAATTGGCTATCTTCCTTCCTTAATTAAGTCTCTTCTGATTGTCCTATTTTCTTTCTGTTTTGTTAAGAGATGAAACCTCATATGTCATCTTTATTAATTTTATTAGGAAAAAGTTGTTCTGAAAAGTTAAGTTTAACTGCGCAGCGGAGTTAGTTTTCAATACAATTCACGTGTCCTTTTTATGTTGAATTGTTTTAATGATTTTGTAATTATCACATGTCCATTGCAATTTGTAAAGATTTAATCCATCCGTCCCACTAAACATCGCACATTTTCCTTATTGGAACTAAACTTGACATATTTTATAAATAGTAAAAATTATCTTTTTAAAAAAGTGTGAACCCTACCACCTTTATCACTCTTACACACTACTTTATACACTCTCCTTAATAACTGTGTCGAAAAAAAAAGATGTCATTCTTAATAGGATGGAGGGAGTATTACTTAGTTTTTTCTAACATTAACTCATTGTTTAATTCTACCTATATTGAGAATATGTAAATATTATTTATACAATATTCTTTACTTGTTTAAATTTAATATTTATTTTTCGAATAGGCTCTTGAACCTGATTTCGAGCAATATGACTATTATTATGTGTTACGATATATGAAGGATATAGTCGACGGGTTGACAAAAAAAAATATCTTATTTTTGGAATCATTGGTAATTGTTTCCAACTTATTTTATTAAGTTACTCGCAAAAGAACGAGTTCGTTATAGATTAATAAGTTGACCCTAAGTCGTATTTTCAAGGAAGACTAAGCAGGACTTTATCTATGTTGCAGAACAGAAAGCAATTGAAAAGAAAGGGTTTTGATTTTAACTAGTCTAATTTATCTATCTAGGCGAATAAAACTAAAGAAATTGAAATACGAATTACCTAGGCAGAAACTAATAAAGCAATTAAATCCTAAATCTAAGAACGAAGAATTAAAGAAACTGAATTTAAACATGCCTTGAATTGATTAATTAACATGATTGAAAGGTTTAGATTAACGAATTGTGAGTTAATCAAGAAAAGAACAAGAAGAAAAGAGATCATAAAGCAATAAAGAAAGCAGTAAAAGAACTCACGAATTGAAAAGGAAATAATGCATTAGAGAATACCGAGTTTGAATCACGAACGAATCCACAACGAAATTGGAAAAAATATTTAACGAAATGAAAAATCTAACTATGGTGTTTTCTCTCGTGGTCTAAACCCTAATTTTTGAATGTAAAAACGTAAAGTGGAAGAAGCCGCCCTCGTATATCGCGCGTGGAGGTTTAAATAGAAAAAAGGGAAATCCGTCGAGCTAGCGAGCGCTATGGGTAGCGCTCGCTACCCTGGCTCTCTGATCTTTCTTCCAGCGCCAAGGAGTAGCGCCCGCTAGGGGGTAGCGGTCGCTACCCCTACGTTCTGTCCGTAGTGATCTCCCAGGGGCCAGCGGCCGCTAGGGGGGTAGCGGTCGCTAGGCCCTAGTTCTGCCTGGTTCAGTTCTTTGACGTAGCGAGCGCTAGGGGTTAGCGCCCGCTAGGTCCATCTTCGGCCAAGCACACAATTTGCCCTTTTCTTCATCTTTTCGTCTTGTTTCTCTTGTCAAGCCTCGTTAATCATTTTTGTCGATTTTCACCTACAATGTAGCATATAAAAAACCAAAACATCAACTTAAACGACAAACATAAGCATTATGAGAACATAAACACAATGGAAACGAGACCAAAAACGTATAAAACAGTAATAATACGTATAATTATATATACATATAATATATATATATATATATATATTATCAACACTAAAAACATTTAAATATTTTTTATTTTGTGTTTTTTACATTTTAAGAAAAAAAAATATTCCATAGGTTGCTCAACGAGGTTCGTGAAAAATGTGTTTCTTATGTTATTGATCATATAATAGATTAATTGAGCTTTGAATTTATTATATTTTGGAACTCGTGATGATACATTACTATGTTTTCAAGTTATATACTTATCTCATATTGATTAATGAGTCTTCATTAATCATGTATTCAATGAGTTCAATCAATCTTATGGATTGATAAATTAAATCAACCTTGGGCTCGGGCTTGTCTTGGCTTGGCTCAACCAGTTTAATCTTTTGGATTAACGACGATAAAGCCCAACTCGTGAAGCCCACTCGGAGATGGGCTTTTATAACGTGCACATAGATGTGTCCATATTCGTTATGGAATTATGTGCTTGGCTGAATCTGTCCAAGTTAATCCTTGTAACTCCTGTAATCGCTAGCAGCCTTAATGAGATGGTAATGAGCATTCATTCTGCTGCAGCTCCTATGTTGTGGTCTTCACCGTATAAATATGGTCTAGAAGAGTTTTGTCATCGCCTTCTACCAATTCGCCGGAACTTGAATATTTTTAGATGATGCCACCTACGAGATGGAAGTTGGTGTACATTTGGGGACAATACGTCACATCCAAACAACATCATTGGTGCGTAAATTGTCTTGCAGGCATAGGGTTTTTTCGACTCAACTTTTGTTTATATTTAGTTTTGTAATCTTTATTTTAGTTTCAATTGCATGTTATTATTCTTATTGTAATTTGATCTCGTACTTAATTTTCTTACAGACATATACAGAGGATTCTTTACTATAAGTTCATTTTAAAAAGTATATATACATAACAAATTAATTAAAAGAATTTAAGCTCGCAAAATGAGAAATTGCAAATTATTTTGTGATCAAACGTTAGACATTTTTATTCTGCTTGCAGGGAAATAATGAAAATGTAAGGAACACAAGATATATAAATTCGCGAGTCTAATTAATTAAATTCGTGAGGTGTCAATGACAAAATTTCGCTTATTTAAATATTTAAATTACAAAAAGATAACTGAGAGAAAAAGCCAATTAAAAACACACTTCAAGATGTCAAAGTGATCATTAAAATGTTTATAACATTAAAATGTTTATAACTCTCAGTAAAAACTCTAGCATTCTAGACTAGAGTTGTCAAAATTTACTAAAAGAAATGGTATACCGTACCGGAAAATACCATAAAATACCGAATATGAGGTATTTCAGAATTTTTGGTAATGCATGATACCGCATCGAACTTTTCAATAAGAAAAATGTATAATATTTCCAAATATTGATGTATAACGTCATATATCATACTGATGTATATACCGATATCGTTTGTTTGGTATATGTTGATATACATATATATATATATATATTCATTTTGAAGTATAACAAAGTTTTTATTCATAAATTATGAATTATAATTAATAAGTATTAATACAAAACTACAAAATATGTCAGTTTACTGATAATTGAAAACATTGAACAAGTTATATTTTTATGTTACATAACTAAGCAATTATGATATAATTACACGATTTACTAAATTATTTTCTAAAACGAACATATCTATCTAAATAATTATATAACTAATTACAATAAAATAAAATAAAAATTATAATCCGTAAGTATGCTTTAAGATGTCGTTTACTTTGAGTGATTAGTTGGATTAATAAAACATATGATTGAGTATTTGAATGATAAGATTATTAAATTAGTTCAAAATCAAACAATCCATCATTTATCCATCAACGTAAACATTGGATTAGTTTGAATTAATTTTATCAATCCATATTTTCATGCAAAGTAAACGTCACCTTTAAAAATATAAGTGTTTTATATGATTATATGACTATATCTGCTTCAATTTAAATATAATATAAGTTAAAATATATAAGGTAATGAAAAAAAATACTTAATTTGTTATAATATATCATGCATATATGACCAAATTAGTAAAGTTATGATTCATATATCAAAATCTAGTTAGTTATATAATAATACGATAATATAGTTAGTTAATATTTTGGTAATTGATTATATGATATTAGTGGTTTATCTCGAAAATTATATATGTTATTTGAAAATCATATTCATTATGTTTTTGTATATGTTAGATATATTTTAAGGTGTTGTTATTATGTTTTATGTATGTACATGTTTTGAATAAATAATTTTTTTGTATATTATGAATAAAAGGTATACCGAAATAAGATAAAATATACTGAAATAAGATAAGATATAAGGATGTAAAAATATTATATCAAAAGTAAGGTATAACAAACTAATTTTAATAAATTATACCATATCGTGACACGCCTATTCTAGATAGGAACAAGAAGACACTTGATTATGCTACGTGATTTGTAGTCATTCTCTTCTATTTGCTTTGAGATGTGCTCGTTATTTATAGCAGAGACTTGAGTCTTCCTCTCTAAGCAATCCAACACATATATAGAGTAGTGACCTGTGGATAGAATGATATTTTCACCATTATCTCCATATCTCATGATTTTAGGAACTACTTGCTAAATTTTTCAACCATGCTTCACGTCTCAACTCCGGAAAGTACGTTTTCTTGACTCGTTCAACCTTAAATTCAAGCTTCAACACTTCTTCTCCAAAATTTTGACCGATTTCTATAGTATATGATATGTAACCTGCAAAAACCATGTTACATATAAGAAGTTAGACAAAATAATATAAGAAAGAATCAAGTCTAGAAACCATAGACTTCTACGGTTATAAATGTTGGAAAATTGCTTGGGTTTTTGAACTTATAAAATATCTTTTAAAAGAGGTGATTTCGAACGAGAATGACTAATGAAAATGTTGAGCATAATAAGGGATTTTACTTGAAACGTCTTGCACTAATATATCACAATAAAACAAGATTGTCGAGCAAAAACATAGACACATTATAGATGTTGCTATCGCTTTGCATATTGAAACAATTTGAGATTTTCTAAACATAATTTTAGCTATTTTCTTGTTTTTTGGTTTTTGGTTTGCTTGATTAAATAGATTAGATAGGCTTATTATTTTTACATCTCATTATTTCTATTACAAATCTCTCATTTTTAATCTCCTTAAACATTCCATCATTTCATATGTCATCATTTCTACTCATGTGTGATTAAATAATCATATCAAAATTCATATGATTATTTAAATACATGTATTTGAGTAGAAATGAGACCATATGAAGTGGTGAAGTGCTTAATTTTTAGCAACTTTTTGGTCGTCTAAACTCGTATATTTCTCGTCTTTATTCTTGTAGTTTTCCTATTTTGCATAATGTTTTGAGCTCGATATACGTTTCATTTTATCTTCTTTCGCAATTTATTTTCTCTGCCTAATTTTAAAACTTCCAAAAAATCTTTTACTTACTTTATTGTTGAACAAAGAATTAAATTGTCCTCTTTCTTGAGAATACGATTTGGGTTGACTTATTATTGCTAAACGATCTCGTTAAATTGCCAGTCACTCGTAGTCGAAACACTTAAAGAGGAATTTTTTTTTATGCGAAATGTGAATTTAAAGAGTAATCATTCTATCAATTTAATCTATTTAATTAAGTAAATCAAACGCTACGGTAGTGTATTTTGATTTGTATATACGTACTGTTCATACATAAATTTTAATGAACCTAGAAAAATATGCATACTTAGTTCGTTTCCACAGTTCTTAGTGTATATTTGTTAATATATTTGTAGTTGATGTGATAAACATCATAAAAAATATGTCTATAATTTTTATTTTCTATTTTTTTTAATAAATCAAAATATACCTTAGTTAATAATTCATAATTGAGAAGTTAGAATCGATAAAATTTTATAAAAAATTATTATTTATCAATATAGCATGCCCTATCAATCACAGACATATTAATAAGTATATATGTCACGATCAGATTATTATTTTTAACTTAATATATAGGGTATATTAATTTTTATGAGTGGATATTTCATTTGATCCTAATTAATATTATCTTTGTCCCAATAAATTTGGCATAATTTATTATTTTAATACATTCATTTGAATATAAATTATATCATGCTTACTGAGACAGAGGGTGTTTGACCTAAAATGTGTACACTCTAGGTTCTCGCAAATATACGAGGTCAATTGCACGTGGCAAGTTAACCCCGGTCGAATCTCGATGGAAAGCTTAACAGGGCGATTTAATCCGAAGTGTTATTAAAAACAAATAAATGAAAAATCCTAAACACTCTAAACCAATAATAAGTAGAAGAAATAAAAAATAAAATAAATAAACAAAATAATGAAAATGTGGGATTTCGGATTTAAGGGCCTAGAGTTAAGAAAATCTAAAATCAATTAAATCATGCTCCTAAACTCATGCTATTGTTCGTTCATTAAGGGCTTATTAATAGTTAGTCTAATTAATTACATACGTATTCTTAATTAGACAGTAATCACAACTCACGTATTAGATTACCCTAAGAAAAATTCCTTAATCAAGAACAATGATTTGTAATTAATAAATCACACTACTACAAAAACGCTAATAGACAAGGGTTTTTAACCCTTGTCGTAGCTTGTTCTCGACCCTTGTCGAAAGTGGTGTTTTCGTATATTCTCGCTCATAGACAACGATAATATAACCGTTGTCGTAAATATTTACAACAACGGCTAAGACAAGGGTTTCTGGAACCGTTGTCGTATTTAAAAAAAATTCGCTCATAGACAATGGTTCTTAAAACCGTTGTCGTAGGTCTTGTAAAAAATTCACCTATATACTACTGCAAAAATCATATCCAGGAAATTCCTTAATCGCACCATTTTACAGTAGTGTCCAACTAGCATCACCGGCAGCTTTGACATTGTTTGAATTCAAAGTATGAATTAACAGAGAGTTTTTCACATTAGTTACTTCTCCTTATGCACTACAAATTGAAAGTTAGAAACCTAGTAATCAACCAGCGCCATCAAACTTCATAATATTACTCCTCAAAATTAAATCAGATAAACTCGGACTTGTCGAACTAACACAATTTCGAAGCAGCTATGAACTAATACTTAGATGTGTCAATACATCTATGTGCATTATGCACGTCTGCAACTCTAGTTTCAGAAAAATGAGAGAAATGAATGTTCAAATAAAAGATGGACATTTTTTAATTGCTTATTCAGAGTTGATGCTTATGAGACTTTTAAAAGGCAGTCCTAGGTTCATAAATGTATAAAATGACAAAGATATAGTTAGCTACTAACCCAAGCAAACTAGCATTTCCAGGTATAGATGAAAGTGTTGTCACGCCCCGTCCTCCGCCCTCGCGGCAGAGTCCGGGCGCACGACTATAGAAAAGATAAATAAAGATAAAGTGGAACATTGAAAGCTTTGACTGAAACGAAACAAAAGATATTTCGATATCTGAGTTCAGTTTAGACGAAGGGTTAATTTACATAATTGGCACCTTCGCCAGAACATACTGATGGAACCTCTTGCAGCGGAATAAGGATCGACATAAGTCTACGTGTATGAAGACACGTAGACACCTAAGACTTAACTACAAGACCGACAAGCCCGCCATAGCATCTCCCATCATCACGTCTCAACCTGCACATTTATAAATACATGCAGGGCTGAGTACAAAAGTACTCAGTAGGCACATGCCGAAAACGCATACATACATATATAATTTGTTAATGCCGTAAGAGTGAAACATAGGGATTTTATCTGAAAGTACCTATGTTCACTAAATTCTTTTCTTGAAAAATCCTGAGTTCGACTGATCAGTCTAAGTTCTTTAGAATCAAGCATATCTGAAATTTATGTGTGCCGGGAAGGTGGCCACCTTCCACGGACACCCTAACCGGCCAACCCGCTAAGATGACTCACGGTCCTTGTGTACACTAGTTCAAGTGGGGATGCTTACCCACTGGAACCCAAATTTGATTTCATAATCATAGCAGATATGTATCATATAAAACATAAAACATTCATGGCAAGACAATACTTGAAATATCAATTTCAATTCAAAAGCTATTTGAAAAGAAATAACATAAATGCGGATAAACACACATATTTTCTTTTAGTATAAGAAAGCCTACTTGGATCGTCTTGACTGACGACTGCTTCTTTCTCAAACTGCGATCCTGACCTTTTGCTTGACCTTCATGTAACGAGCTAACTTATAAAAAGATTCGAGTCTTAAAGGAAATAACTTCTTTTCTATTCCTAGCTCGAATTCATTAACTTTTCAACTCTTAAGCTTTTAGGGTTTTCAATACTGTTCCTCGACTCTTTAAGTCTCGGCTTAAATGATTCTGGAAAAACCCTAATTCATTTAGTTATAACGTACGTCTTATAAAGAGTACTAACAAGGAGGGAATTATGAGGTTTGAAACATAATGCGGTCGAAAAATCGACATGACCTCTACGTTCATTCAACTTATCCCTCGTTTAATCAAAACGAGTAAACCAACTAACACACATCAACATTGCCCCATTCAACTCTCTCTCTCGAGTGAGGACTCCGTTCCTCCACTCGAACTTATCCCAACTCAATCTCAAATCCTAACAACAACAACAAAT
Organism: Leonotis leonurus; assembly: GCA_026898415.1. NCBI lineage: Eukaryota > Viridiplantae > Streptophyta > Magnoliopsida > Lamiales > Lamiaceae > Leonotis > Leonotis leonurus. The sequence goes on from JAPKLX010000062.1 coordinate 128,679, forward strand.
CAACATTTCCATTTTTCAAACATTTCCACTTTTCAAACATTTCCACCTGCGCAGTCCAAGTTAAACTCGATTTTGAACATTCAAAATTACTTCAAAAATTCTAAATTTCGAGATATAAGTTCAAGACATTTAAAGGAACAACTTTTATTTAGGAAATAGTTTCAAAATCATTGCAGAAAAATTCATAAAAATTCGGGAATCAATCCCCTGTTTCACGTTTGAAATACAACGTTGAAAACTGCGCAGTCTAGGTTCGTTCCACTTTTGGGTACTCAAACGTACTCCGAAAATTCTGAAATTTCACAGAAACGTTATAGACACGTAAAGGAACAACTTTCATGAAGAAACCATCTTCAAATTCGAAATAAAAAAAATTAAAAAAAAATCGGACAAAACTGCCCTGTTTTTCCCGTTTCGATTCGTTCGTCGACAAACACGTCTCTACTTTCGATTATCATGCTCTTATGGATTCATAACACAATTAAAACACCCTTTTCTATCAAGAACACTTCAACTTCATCAAGAACACTCCAAAACCGAAAATGGCAAGAACAAAAGCATGGTTTGATTGTAAATTTTATTCGATTTCTATGTTCTCTAACATCATACGAACATAATTAACAAGACTCGATAAAAATCGAACGATTCCTACCCATAACTTAGAGGGGGCTGTCGAATTTTGGGGTGAAAAAGAGGTGGGGAAATCTCAAATTTTAAACCATAAAAAGGAAGCTTAGATCGATACCTTTCACAATCCGAAGACGGTTTACGAATCGGAGCTCGTTTGATACTTCAACTTTCGATTTCTTCCTCTCCAATGGAAGTTCACTCTTCCCTCAATTCTCTCTCTCTCTCACGTAAATCACAAGAAGAATGAAGAAGAAAGGTGGTGATGTGTTCCATAATGGGTGGTAGAAAAAAAAATAAAACTAGATATTTCATTAAGCGCGTATTATTAGTCCGGGTTCTCGACTTCTCGATACAAAAATAGTCTCGGAAAAATCCCAAAAAATCATGGCTATCTTAGAAAAATATCCGGACTTAACTTTAAAAATAATAAAATTATCTCGTCTCGTTCAAAATGATGAATAGTGATTTCTCGATAAATACATCATTCTTCCGAAAGTCGGAATTATTAACCTTTCACCCTATCTCCGTATCGTAAAATAATTGAATGGAAAAGCAGACGCTGCTTCGATACGAGTTCTCGAACTTAAATTATGACGATAAACGTCAAACCGAATTTTCTCGGTTTCTTTCTCGATTTCAGAAATTTCTGAAATGACTTTTAACTCACATTAGGAGTTCTATTCTTTAATACGAGTCTTTAAACTTTCAACGGATCTCGAATCCCTCATTTATTCATAAATTTTTCTTTTATTCAGGTTTTTAATTATCCGGGTATTACAAGTGTTCCAGCTGCACCTGTGGCATACCCAGTTGTCTACCAAGAGTCAAAAAGAGAAATAAGAAATTCATAAAAGTGTTCCACCTCAATAAATGCATCTAAATGAAAGAGAGGAAGAGCCAACAGATAGATATGAAACTAATGATCAACACAATTAGCAAACCTCTTGATCAAAACTGAAGACATTTAAATTACCAATATCCGGTCATTACATTAAGAAATAAAAAAAGGAAACAACAACTTGACAAACCAATATATGATTGCAAATATAATAAAATGAAATCTCATATATGACCAACAGTTTGAAGAAATAAATATATAATGGGGAACCTTAAATATTATATATATATTAGGAAATGGAGATGACGAATCCCACATGAGTAAAATGTTAGGTTTGTGTTATTTTGGTAGGGAGTTGAGGTCTGCAAACTAAGCTTAATTCTCCCAAGACTGTTAACATATACCAACCAGGACAATCCTTTATAATTTAATGTTGTTCCATCCTCATCAAGATACAATGATCACTGCTCTAAAACTTGAAACACTAATAATTATGAAATAACTATGAAACTTGAAACCCAAAATCATTCTCATCTCACCTGCACTTTAGCTCATAACTAAAGCCAAAACTGGTCTAGATAATTTGAATTTCATTAACAAATATATAAAATTAGTACTAATTCAAAGGGTGGGTGCGGTGCAGGTTGCCTTTTGGATGCTCACTACCAAACATTGAAAAGAAACATACCAGTTGATCTAGGTTTACCTATGTGATGTCCCACACATGAAATCGCCCCTATCATAGATCTTTATAGGAACTCCATTGAGCTGCATAGCATGAAGGAAACACAGTTGACATCCAACCAGAAAGCCTTTATTTATTGAGAAGTAACCTAACTTGAATATTGAAAATATATACAAGTTAATAATTAATAAAATCCTTCTCTTTTCTCAACCTTACAAAAACAGAGCCAGATAGAAGATCCATAAGAAATAACATTAAGAAGATATCAATCAAATAAATTTAGAGCTGAAAATATATAATTTGTTCAAAAACCTCAAAAGTCAAACTAAACTTAGTTTTGAGCATAGTTAAATGGCTGGATAGTCCAACAGCTCTTACTGTTGGAGAAATAACACAATTACTAGCGAGAAGAGAATCAATTCTCCGGCGAGCTTTCTCTCGTAAAGCCAAAGACCGCTCTATCCCTGATTTCATCAGGGCTCCTTTGCAAATCTCATCTGCTAGTTTGCTCTCAAGTGGAATTAAACCTTCATCCTAACCCTATCCCCAGATGTGATAACTCAAATCGAGTGGAGAAACTAAGAGAAGTTACACTTCCTTGTAAATAGTATAGCAGAATAACAAATTGAAAATACAAAAATGTTCATCTCTGTGGTCAAGTATGTTAATGCAACCACATGTAACATCAGTCATATATACCTAAAACTAACTTTATTAATGGTCTTTCCTTTTGTCTCATAACCATTAATTAACCAAATCATATTCATCTCAAATCCTCAATCAGCGTAGAACATAGAATTGCTATGTAAAGAAGTCACCTTGACAAATATTTCAATAAATCACAAAGCAAGCAACATAAATAATAAGGAAACTCTCATAAAACCCCCTTACATATTATTTATTTGAGGGAAAATAATTAAAAGCAATAATAGAAGTATAGAAGTGTTACCAAATTGCTGCAGTGACAAGATAATACAAGCTAACTCTCTTCAGGCCCACAAATTAAATTCTCTTTGATGGGGGATAATAGAGTATACCTACATAAACAAATGAACAGAAAAATTTGAAAAATAAAGGAGCTCCTAACTATTACATATGATGAGCACACATATATGAAACTTAGGACAACAATGCCTCCATCACACAACCATGGAATTTAAGTTACATCTATAAAGCTGAAAATTTAAGTTACATCTATAAAGTTGAAGAATGAGATAAATCATGCAATCTGAAAGAAAACAAGATTTCATCACCCAAACTAAACAGGCATGCGTGCTTTAAATTTTAAGCAGAAACATTTTGAATATATTAAAAGATTACAACAATGTGATTCAAGGTTGGGTGTCACGCCCCGTTCCCCGCCCTCCCCGGCAGAGTCCGGGCGCGCGACTAAAAGAATAAATAAATGAATGAATGAATGAATGAATGGATGGATGAATGAATGAATGTATGGATGAATGAATGGATGAATGAATGAATGAATATGAATGAATGAATGAATGTGGGATCACGTGGGATACTGAAAGCTTTGACTGAACGAACTGAAAGCTTTGACTGAACGAAAAATCATTCGGATAAAGTGGAACACTGAAAACTTTGACTGAAAGAACACTGATCATTCGATAACTGAGTTCAGTTCAACCGAAGATTTAATTTACATAGTTGGCAACCTCGCCAAACAAAAACTGATGGAAACTCACGCAGCGGAATAAGGATCGACTGAAGTCTACGTGTATGAAGACACGTAGACACCCAAGACTTTAAATAAAGACCGACAAGCCCACCATAGCATCTCCCATCATCACGTCTCAACCTGCACATTTATAAATACATGCAGGGCTGAGTACAAAAGTACTCAGTAGACACATGCCAAAACCACATACATACATATATAATTGTCAATGCCGTAAGAGTGACACGTAGGGATTTTGTCTTTAAAAACACCTACGTTCACTAAATCCTTTTGTGAAACCTGATATTTGACTGCAGTCATTTCTTTAGTATTCAAGCCATATCTGTTCTTTTTGAGTCCGAGAAGGTGGCCACCTTCTACGGACACCTTGACCGGCCAATCCTTTCGATGACTCACGGTCCTTGTGTACACGACTCGAGTGGGTTTTGCCTGCCCACTGGAATCCGAATTCGATCTTATCATTGGAACCTTAACCAGATAGGCTTCATACAAAACATAAAACATTCGGCAAGACAATACTTTGAAAACATCTTTTCTCATTTTGAAATCCTTTCGAAATCAATATAAATAGCATACGCTCACACATAATTTTCTTTGTAATAGAAAAGCCTACCTCGATAACTTCGATTTGTACTTTCTTTGGTCTCGAATACGAAACAGGTCTCTCGTAAGAACCTTTAGAAAAACTCGTATAAATTAAAAATGCCTTTAGTGCATTTGAAGCATTTAATCGTAAGAATATTTTATTCTTGGTTCGTATTTCGATCCTTTAATTTAGATATTGATACTTCAGATCAATATTTTCTTGAAGGTGTTGAATCCTCGATTCAATTTATTCTGGTAATTGCCCTTTAGGCAATAAGTGTATCAACACTTAATGAAATAATTAATTCTCAATAATTAATCATTCCAATAATATTAAAATTTCTAGTTATTTAACTCTTTAAATAACCTTAAAATATTAATCTCTTAAATCATCCTCAATAATATAAGAGGTATCAATTTCTCTTAATTTAGAATCCAATTATTAAATAAATTGGATTTTCTTGCTTTAATACTTAGGCTTTAATTATCTAAATTACAAGCTCTAAATATTAATACTTAACATATACTTACTATCTCTTCTTCCATTATTAATATTTCTACTTGCTGCAACTCAACCTTAATTAAAATGATAGGCTCCCTTTACTTAAGTCTTAACTTATGACAAACTATTCCAATAAAATTAATCAAGTGAGCTTTACTAATTTATTTAATTAGTTTAATTATCAATTATCTTAAGATAATAAACTGGGCTCATTCTAATTATTTTCGGCCCAATGTCTTAACTTAATTCTCCCAACTAAAAGCCCATACCCTTAATACATTCTTGGCCCATAAGATTATTTAATTTCGGCCCAATCAGATTAATTCTTTAGGCCCAGTAAAATTTATCCTTTCAGCCCATTTGATTTTATTCTCGGCCCAACTCAGATTTATTATTTAGGCCCAGAAAATAAATTCCCAGCCCATCACTTCATTATTTTTCGGCCCACTCATTTTAACTCACTTAAGCCAACAATTTTACTAACTTGGCCCAATAATTTATGTAATAGAAGCCCAATCAATTAATTAAATCCTGGGCCCATTTGATTATCTAACCTGCCCAGTATCCGGCCCAAACCCGGCCCAACTCCTATCTTCTAACTTAATTTACCCTAACCCTAATTCTTTAACTTTCACAGTCACAACACACACAACTCTTCTCCCCATCTCGCTCTCTCTCCCTCTCGTTTCTCTCTGTCTCGCTCTCTCCTTCCCCTTGCTTTCTTCTCTACTCTTCCTCCCCTCTTTCTCCAGTCTCTCTCGTTCTCCCTCTCCCTCTATTTCTCTTTCTCACTTTCTGCCTCCACTCCCTCTGTTTCTTACTCTCGGTTTCTCAGTTCTATCGAGCGAACAGCAAACCGCTCGACTGAAGTTTGCTATCGACTGGCTCCTCCCTACCTAAGGTAATCTCTTTCTTTCTCTCTGATTTCTCTTCTTTCCTTCCAATTCTTTCGTCGTCTTTCTCCCTCACCTTCTAATTCATCTCTAATCACTCTCTATCTAATTCTTGTTTTCTGCAGAAAGGCAAAACCTCCCTAGCTCAAGACTTCTATCAGTGGGAGCTAATCGGCGTCAGGTCGCCAGTAATTCAAGGTGAAAGCTTTCATCTGTGATCTTCTACTTCTCAGATAAGCTTTCTTCCCTCTAGTGTGCTCGATTTCTGATTTTCGAGAATGTAACTGATGGTTTTGATTCCATTTAATTTCTGTTTTAAACTTTTAAAACCCTTAACCTCTTCTGCAGAAGCTATTGGATTCAAGTTTGGGCTAGGTTGGGGTCAAAACTGCCGAAATCACATAGCTTGCATAAGCTAAGTTCTGAATTATGCTATGTGTGTTAGTCTTAGTTCATTCTTGAATTGATTACGTGCTTTCTGTGTTATAAGGGATTTAACTGACAGAAACCTATATTCACGCTCCATTTTCTCATTTTGATGAGAAATGTTACATTCTGTTTTCTATGTTTATCAATGTTTGGGAACCAAAATGGAATTGTAGGTTTTGTGTTTTAGAATCTGAAATTCGTTCTATTTCAGATTTGCATTCTCTGAATCTAAATTTTGTATTTTCATTTCTGAAATTTCATAAGCTCATGAGTTAGGTTTCTAAATCTGAATATTTGATTATGTGTCTATGTTCTTTAAATCTGACTGCATAGATAGTATTCTATTTTAGGTATAAAAATAGTTCTAAGCATCAAGCTTCTGTTTTGGTTTGTATAAGTTCTCTTCTAAATCTGAATAGATAGATATAGTTTTATGTGTGTTCTGAAATCAAAACCTATATAAATCTGAATACATCTATATATGTAAGTGTTTTATGAATTCAGAACATATAGATGTTCTAAAATCTGAACAAAAATTGTGGTTCTATGTTCTGCAAATCTGAACTGAATTTCTAAGTTCTATACTTAGCCATTTATTTATTTCTTTGGTATGTTTCTGCACTCTGAACTGAAATTCTTAGTGTTTACTGTGGTGTGTTTAGTTAAGAGTGTTCTGCTGATGATTTAGTTTAGGGTGGAAAGCTTATAATTCATTTGCTAACATGTAAAAGAAGGTTAAAGGATGAGATTACCCAAATCTTTATCTCCTTCTTCTTGAATGAACTGTGGACTGCTGCACTCACTTTGTTATGGAACGTTTGATGGTGTTAAAGGGTTTATAGGGCAGCACCGTACCCTCTTTATATAGTTGTGTTTGTAGTGTATATTGTTGCTTAATGCTTAAGGCTTAATATCTATTAATAGCCTTTACTCTATTATTGTAGGTGATGGAAGGAAGATATGGATGGAAGACCTCCTCTTCCTATACTCAACCGAAGACTACAAGCTTCCCTCACACTCAGTTTTCTTTCTTTTCCTGCAGCCATACTGCCTTATCACTTTCCTTTATTTCCTTCCTATTTTTATATTATAATCATTACTTCTTACAACTATGGATAAACTTCCTTCTTTCTTCTATTTTTAGAGACACTGCAGAGTGCTTTTAAGTTGTAGCTTAGCCTTTTGTTTGCTTTCTAAAGGCACTGTACTTATCAACATATATATATGTATGCATAGTTCTATTCCATATAAGTGTTTTATATTCTATCTTTCCTTTCTTTAATATGTAGATGCATGCATTTACTTTATTTCCCACTTAAGTGTTATCTTTCATTCCCAACCATATCTAAATTGCATGCTATATATATATTTATAGGTTTATGCGCATGATTACATTTCCTGTTTTGATATTTTTGCACATCTATACTTGTGGCTTATATCCTTCATATGAATCTTTTCTCAACAACAAAGCATATATATATATATTTAGGCGTGCAGGCTTAATATGTATATATACATAAACCACATTTTTTTTTATGCACTCTATCCATCTCATTAATATAGTTCTCTAATTGTGTAACATATACCTATACTTGCACTTATATAATTAATCCAAAGTGTAACACCTCCTTAATATTAACCCTTCTTAATATAATAATCAAGAAATCTATGATTACTTATTTATTTTAAACCAACTCCTCTTCAACTAGATTAAACTTTCATTAATTAACTAAAATGTTCAATATATAAATAATACTCGCGTTCGAATATCATTTATTTCGAAACAAAAAAATATGGGGTATTACATTGGGTAAACAGTAAGTACATTAAAAGGTTAATGCACTGTGAACATTCACCAACAATCTATGGTTTTTACCAGCTGTTTTTGTTCTTTCACCTGTAAAGGAACAACTTTGTTTCTTCCACCTGCATTTCACTTCCTTTCAGATGCTCAAAAACAAACCCTCAACACAAAAACAATGCTAGGTTTTCCTTAACATAATTCAAACGAAATCGAATCCCACCATGTTGGAACAAGATCATCAGAGCACATCAAATCCACTTATTCATCAATATCTCAGAATTTGATAGCATTTCAGTCACAAAACAGCTCTTTCTTGGCCAAAGACATGACAAGACGAGGCATTCTATAACATAAACATCTGAAATGGAAGTTGATGAACAAATTATATAAAAACTAACATAGCACCACAAAAGTTTTAAAGGTGATAGATACTAAACAAGAAGGGATCCAGTTTCTAATACCATTAACTGAAAAGGCTGACTCGACCAGCTACTCGTTCAATGCCTTTTTAGCAGCGTCCTCTTCTTCTTTCATCTTCCTATCCCACCTTCTCTTCTTATAACCATCCAGCATCTTGGGCATCTCTTCCATAAGTCTAGCAGTATTCGCTCGTTTACTGCAAGATTACGTCTGCGGAGGGCTCGGGCGGCAGAGACGGAAGCTCAATTCAAGGTTGTATCGCAGGTCTTGAGGTCGCCCCTTGTCGTCGGATTGCACACTGCTTCTGAGAAACCCTAGCTAGGCTGAATTCAAACTTCAATTTTAGGAAAAATGTTTGAGAGGAAGACGGGGAAGCTGTAGAAAACTTTTCATACTTTTAATTCATTAAAAGAAAAAATAGAATCAAAATAAATATTAGAGAATAATTTACTTTAATTAATTAAAAAAATAGAATCAAAATAAGAATAATTTATACTTTAAAAATTATTTTAAAATAAAAATAAAAAGTTTTAGTAATTCCTTTTTTTTCCAATAAATTGAGAATTGGGTGAAGTCTTGTTTTTTTGAAGTATATATCTTCAATTAACATATAAATATTTTTATAATTATAATAACAATAAAAATAACATAATGAAAATATAAAATTGTCTTGTTAAGTATGATAACAATTTTTAATAATAAATTTTAAAAGCGTTATAAATACTGTATTTTTAATAACACATACACATAACGCTTTTGGTGAAATGTTATCTAATAGTATTTGTATAGATGACATTTAATTAGGATTACTATCACACTTTAATCTAAAATATTATCTAATAGTATTGGTATAGATGACATTGAATTAGGATTACTATCTATAATTAAATATTACATTCCATAAAAAAGTGGCAGATTTGTAATTATATAATGATAAATTATAGGGTGGTAAACCAGACTACGACAAGGGTTTTAAATAGTGTTGTCATTGAGTACTACAACAATGGGTATACCACAACGGCGTGAAAAAGCGTTGTCGCATAGTGGGATTGAATATAAGACAACGCTATAACAACAACGGCTAAAGAATACGTTGTCGTATATATATACGACAACACACCTACGACAACGGTAAGTAAAAACCGTTGTCTATGAGCGCATTTTCTCGCTCAAAGACAACGGTTTTGATTACGACAACGGTTTTTATCCCTATGACAACGCTTTTTGTTAAAAACCCTTGTCGTTCCTATGTTGTCGTATGTCATTTTCCTTGTAGTGTCAATTCCTAGAGTTGCTTAATCATCTAACTACGTATTCGATAATTAAGCGGTAATTCTAACACACGTATTTGAATTACACAATAGGAAAATCACAATTAACAACGAATATAATTCCTACGTTTCCGATTTGGAATTATTGATGATTAAACTCTAAGTCAAATTCTAGATTTATTTCTCAATTACATCTAGAATACAAAGGTAATTAAATGGTGATCAAGCATTCAATTCGATTACGCACAAGTTTAATCAATAAAGCATGAATCAAGAACAATCAATAATTAATTAAGAAATCCATAAAACTAGGTAGAGAAAAACAAATCAATCCATTCAATATTCAAAAATAAGAGACACTTACTAAGAATAAATCTTGGATTGAGCGTTAATCCCACCCTCAATCCTTCGTCCCGATGCGAAATTACAAAGAAATCAACTCAAATACGTGTTCTAGGGTTTGAAAGAGAGAAAATATGAAAGAGGTGTCGAAAATACGCCCAAAAATGGACTTTAAATAGCATAAAACGCGTCCAAAAATCACGCCCAGCGCCCGCGGAGAGTCCAGCGGGTGCTGGGCTCGCGTTTCTGTCCCAGCTGAGTCACAGGTCCAGCCGGCGCTGGGGTCCAGCGGCCACTGGCTCCCTGGCGTTAGCCCTCGCGCGCAGCGATTTTGTTTCGGCCCGTTCTCCCTTGTTTGAACTCCGATTTTGGATCCGTTTGCGACTACGGACTCCTATCGAGATGAACTTTAATCCTATGCTATCCAAGCTTCATCGTTATAACTCAATTTCCACACCAAACAACCTACATGCAATTACGAAATTCCGGCATAAAAACAAACCAAAATACAAAATAAAATAAACCTAAAGCTATGAAACGAGACTCGAAAGGTCATGTAAAAACATGACAAAAACACACCAAATAGAGGGCGTATTAGTTTCGAATTAAATTCCTCTATAAATTTCTTCTTCTCTGAATGCTCCATTAATTATGTCACAATCTCCATATAACTTTTTGAAGTAATATTTGTTTGGAGTACTACTCACCCATCTACGGTGGGCACCGTTTAACGTACTCACGGCTGATGTAGCATTGTCACATTATTATACGATTCATTGTAAATGTTATTTTTTATTTTTTATTTTTATACTAGATTGTTGTCCGTCGAATTTCGACGGAATTAATATTTTATATAATTTATTAAAGTATTTGATATCATTTCGTTCATTATTATTTCCTTCGTCCCATTAATTACGACTCATTTTACATTTTGGGACGTCCCACCAATAACGACCAATTTCCTTATTGGGTAAAATAATTGCACATGAGATGCTTTTTACTTTTTGTGTAATAGAGAAATATTAAGCTTTCTTGGTAGTCGTGTATAAACTAAATGAGTAATTATTAACATGACGGATGGAGTATTTGTTATATAAATGAAGTATTTGTTATCATAGATATATAAACGATTTATTCATATATTAAATATGTATAGTAAAAATAGTTAATTATGTTGATTTACTTATGAAAAACTTGCAGTCGTTTTAAAATTAATGAAAAAATAAATTTACAATTTGATATATATATGTATCATATATATTAAATCCTCATAAATTTGTCTATTAGTAGACTCAAACTAACAATGTAATATTATTTTTGAATATATTTGAATTTAATTTATATATTAATAGTCGTTCTAAAGTAAAATAAAAATTATTATAATACTCATTATTCGGATATTCGAATATTCACACTTTTTTGTATATTAATTATTCATAAAAGTATTAAAATTCATTAATCAAGTTATGGGCTACTAATTTATTTCTAATATTAAATATTTATCTTAATTATATATATATATATATATATATATTTAGATATATATATATATATATATAATGGGCCGGTTTAGCCCAGTGGCTCGGTAGCCCAAAGGGGGACTAGGCTGGGCCACAATTATATAGGCCGATGAATTTCGGCCCGGCCCGGCCCAATAAATGTCACTTAACCCGGTGTAGACATATGATATTTATATTATATATTCTTATTCCTATGTAGCATCTTAATTTATTAATAAAATCTTATTAATTACATATTATATTATATTTTCTTATTCCTATGTAGACATATGATATTTATGTTTAAAATCGGAACCGTAATGTCTTGTTACTTGTCCTTATCTCTAAATTAATCATCTATGATCATGTCATGCCCGTATGAAAATAAACTCGAATAATATTAATTCATTTATTTATGTGCATATATAAATTCATAATTTGATTAAAAACTAAATATATATTCTCGTGCTTTCTTCAAAAATTATATATATATATATGTGTGTGTGTGTGTGTGTCAATTTTATCAGAAGTGGAAAATGTATTTAAATTATTTATTTGTAATGACTACATTTACGTTAATAAGTTGCTAATGTCATATAACATTAATTTAAAAGTTCTCACAATTCTGCGTGTTATAGAGTATGAACAATTATCTACATTAATGACTTAACTATGTAATAATAATAAAAATGACATGAATTGAATTTAATAATTACTCGAGGGTTGTAAACAAATTGAATCGAACCGAATATAATAATATTCGATTCTACTCGTGAAATTATCCAAATAATTTGATTTGTATCATATTCATTTTTGAATATTAAATAATGATTTATATCCGATTTGTTATGAATATTGGAATATTCGTATTTGATTCATTTTGAATGTTTGGATATTCGATTCAGATTTTTGATTTGTTTAATATAATAAATAATAATATTTAAAAATTATTAAATTCAAATTTCAATCTGATTCGTTAATATTCAAGTACATTTAAAATATCTACCCATTAATAAATAGCTTAATATTTGTGTTATAATGAGACTCAATTTTATTTCTCTAATAATGATATACTGTGAAAAATTATCAATTTGATTGAATTCTCAAATTGCTATCGAAATATAGTCATTAAATTTTTTTTATACTAATGAAAATGATAACTAAATATGAAATTAGTATGTAATCTAATATAAGATATATAAATAAATGTTGGTCCCGAAAGAGCTAGATTGGTGTATGGGGGGGGAATACACCAATTCCAACTTTTAGGTTTTCTTGTTCAAAGTTTAAGTATAAGGCTTAAGCACACTTTAAAAATAAAGATAGCTTAGGTTAGCTTAGGGTTTCTTCTTGTGAAGAAGAAACACCTTAGCTCAAATAAACCTTAGGTGAAAAGAAACACTTAATAAGATTAACTTTAAGAAAGTTAACCTTGATTAATGTTTTGTGCGGAATTCGGTGGTTAATGCTCTTTGTAGTTAAAAACGTTTCCTTTAGTCAATCTTTAACACAACCAAGTTAATGCAAGAGTATGAAGAATATGATAATGAAGTAAAACAGAAAGAAGAACACAAGGTATTTAACGTGGTTCGGGATAAACTTTCCCTACATCCACGGCTCGATCAAAACTAGATCGAAATCTACTATGTCTCCTTTCTTTTTACTCGTTGAGTACGAGCCTCAAGCTTTATCAAAACTAGATAATAACTTGAGATTACACTTCTTAGATTGAAGAAATACAATCTAAATCTTACAAATCTTGGATCAAAACTAGATCCTAACTTGGGTTTTGTAAACAACAAATTTCCAGAAAACTATCTTCAAAAGAATAATAAAGCACTCAGAGAATTCTAGAGCTTGAAGGAGCGCTTTTAGAGCTTTGAATATTTGAAGATATTTGAGCAGAGTTTAAGCTTTGTAATCGTGAATTCTCGTACTCGTTCCTGGAGGTGAAGGTGGTATATATAGCCTCTTTGAAGAAAACTATCCGTTGGAGAAGAAGATATCCTTCTTCATCGCATTAATGACTGCATTAAATGCATGGCAGTGTTGTTGAAGCACGCGCTGTCAAAATGAGAGTGGTTACCACCTTTCATGAGATTTCCCAATGTATTGCCATATTGGGAGTGATTCACAGTACTGGAATTTTGATATTCTTGTACTTCATTCCTTAAAGCATGTTGTTGATGTGACAATACAAGGAGTGGTTGACTTGTAACAAATTTAGGTATGTCGGCAGTCCACCGTAGTTACTGTGAGGAACAGCTTGAATTTGATGTTATACCAGCTCGATGTCCTTTGTGTTGTAACATCATCTCATATTCCATTGACTGAAGCGACCAGATCGTTTTTGGTATAAAACGATCTGCTATATGTGTGGTAGAGATGATAAGATCATTTTTGAAACAACACGATCTTTAGCTAACAGTTGGTTGATGTAATCCTTTTGAACGAGCTGCTTCATCCTCTTATGATGACTTGAACGATCTGTTGCAGGTTAGAAGCAGCGGGCTGTTCCTCCTTTTTGGACGAGCTGCTCAAATACTTGTAGAATATAACAAGCATATTTTTGATCCTATGAAATATCTAATTCTAGTTTAGAGAACCAGATCGTTTTAAGTTAACTCGAAAACTTCGAGTTACTTTTACATTTGTGATCTGTTGAAATGTGAACTACAAATAGAAACCACAAACAAGTGTCAGCGAGCTGCTTATATGGGAAGCAGATCGTTATTTAATACAGAAAACGATCTGCTCCTTATATTAAGAGTTAGCTAACTTACAAGAGAAAAACTTGATATCATAGTAATCATTGTGTCCAGGATACCTTTAACTAGAATAATATAGATCGTTATTTGTGTACTAAAACGATCTGCTTCTTTTACACTTAAGATAATCCTTAATAGATGACAATGACTACTTGGTTTCCAAAACATCAAAGTGTAGTTTCGAGGAACATCATCAAAACAAATCTAAATTCATGGGGTTCCCAACAATAAATAAGAAAATTATATACTATTCGATTGAATTCTCAATTTTTATTATTTATATTGAAAAACATATATGAATTGTTACCTTAAGAAATGTATGTTATATACTTTATTATTTTTTATTATATTTGAAAAGATTATATATTATAGAATTTATTATTTGTTTTTTCAAATAAATTGAAATATAGATATTTTCATATAATTTATAATTTTTTATTATATCTGAAAAGATTATATATAATTTATATAAATTATTATTAAATAAATTATCAAAATATACATAAAAAACTAATATATCACTATTATATTATATTTATGAAAATTATACTAAATATGGAGTAATATATAATAAATATACGATATGCAGAAAAATAAAAATATAACAAAAATATCATATGCCTACATGGAAATAATAATATATAACTAATATGATTTTATTAATAATAGATTAATTTAAAAGTTACTATTATGGAATGATTCTTAATTAAATATGTCTACTAATTAATTAGGATTATAATTACCATATATAGACCTCCTTGTTGGGAAATATTTATAAGTGTTTTGATTCATATCTCAATACCTCCCCTGAAGGATGTTTTAAGCCCAGTACTGAAATCTTAGTGTTTTGTCTAAGAACTCATATGTTAGGGAGTTCTGTTTTTCAGGTACACTGAAGGACGCTTACACTGAAGATTCAAGGTATGTCAATACTGAAGGACCTCTCTACTGAAGTCTCCACTGAAGTATTGAAGTTGAAGATTAGAAGCCAAAGTCTTCCTGCCACTGAAGTAGTATTGTTAAAGTCTGCACTGAAATCTACATTTTGAAGTTCTCATTGAGTGACAGTCTACAACGTAGGACTTTCCTTTTATAGCAAAGATCTCAGTAGGTGAACAAGATCTTTCTGCAGACACCAAAAATGGCAAAAAAGACGAAGACTCTAACGGGAAGAATTCAAATGAAGCTCTATCTCACAACGGTCAAATTCTATGAGAGCTCTATAAATACCCCGCTACTTTAACACTTCAAGACACCGGTTACTCTGCTTCCAAACTCTCTATCGCTATCACTGCATTCAAAGCTTCCTATCTCTCAGTTAGAACACTCTAAGCGTTCAGTACTCATTCCTTAGTGTTCTTAAGCGATATATATTTGTAACCGAAGAGTGATTAGACTTTCCTAAGTCATCTGTAAATCACTGTAAGATCTTATCCATTAAGTTGGAAACCCTCGACTAACATCGAGTACTCGTAGACGTAGGAGTTTTTATCTCCGAACCACGCAAATCAAACCTCTGTCTCTCTCTCTCTCTCTCTCTCTCTCTTTATTTCAGTATTGATTATTCTTTATATCATAACTTGAACACTGATTAAGTGAAAAGAGAAACAATTGCATTAAAGTTTTCTGAAGCAAACGAGTAAGATTTAAATCCACCACATTCCGCACACTTAAGATATTAGTCCATCAGTCAAACACTCAGTGTAGACTGAAGGATTCCTATCTCTAAGTCATCTCTCTCACTGAAGTACCTCCCTTCAGTTCAGGAGCACAAAAGTTTTAACTTGAAAATTGACTGGTGTATTCCCCCCCCCCCCCATACACTCAGTTTCACTCGTTTCGGGACCAACACTCCTTATTAATATAATAGTATTTTAAAAAATAAAATTTTAAAAATTTAGAAAAATAGCAAAAATGAAATGGAAGGCTTAGGGCTTAGGTGAATAGGTTTGACTCAATTTGTATTATAGTATAGATTATTTTATATTAAATAATATTAAACTATGTACTAATCAATAAACTATAGTCGTAAAGTGATAATTAATGAATTTTTTATTAAAATTTTAATGCTTACCTGTGGGTCATGTTATATCGTTCGCGAACGTATTAATTATGCCCGCCGCGGAAGGATAACGGTTTTCGTATTTGTTTGTCTTGAGAAGAAAGTGGCGGTCAACTACACACATCCCTAATTCCAGATGATGTTTAAAATGCATGATTTATATACTGACAAGTAACTCTTATGATTTTTTATATTATTTTCATTTGATATGTATAGGCCCAATAAAATCTACTTTCTCTTGCAATCGGATGGGGCCCAACTCCATTAGTTTGGCCCAATTCACAACTCTTGTCCAATTATCCAACTCGAAACTGAGTTGACTCGTACAAGGTTGGACGCGATTCTCACCGAGTTATCGGACAGCGGTATTGTGTCTGTCTGGTCAAGTGAGTCAACATCACTCGATCCCAGCTTAAATTTTTAAAGTTGCAGATATGTAATAGTGGATCCAACTTCTAACCAACCCAGATCATACCAATATCATCCTTCCTCCAAGCAATCCCTTACCCAAAAATTTGTACAATCTTGAAGTCCTACTTATGCAAGAAAGCTTCTCTCTGCAAATGCAGCTACTCCTTTTGATGTGATTTCAACATCATATAACAATATTCTGCTAAGCAGCGCAGATATTTGCTTTTGCTTTTCTTGGTGGCATTGATTCGTTAAGGAGTTTAAGGGTTTTTGGGAGTTGAAAAAAATGAGGAATTGGAGATGGGTATTCGTTTTGCTTCTTTTTTTGTCCACTTTTTGGAGGATTGAGGCTTTTAAGTTTCAGAGAGCCCAAAAAACTGAGAGAATCTCCGGTAATAATCTCTCTCTCTATCTCTCTCTTTGCATCTCAACTGGTGAGAGCTGCTTATTATGGATTGCTTCAGCTGAATCTGTACCTTTATTATGGATTTTGGTTTTGAGATGCAAGATTAGTGTAGGTTAAGATCAAATTATGCAGAATGCTTGCAATGAGAAAGGGAATTCGTGATAGGGTGAACCTTGTATTGTATTTGTTGCTTGATAAGATAGTGAAGATGTATTGTCAGTTTCCTGCATTCTATAATTAATTCGGGATGTTTTGTTAGAGCTATAGCTAGTTAAGCTGCGTTGATTACATTGCTTTAGTTTGATTTCCTTGGGTAACTAATTTAAGCTTCAGGACATTGAACACTAGATTGGTGATGCATATGGCTGCTTTATTCGTGGTTTTTTACTTGAAGTTTTGTATGTTCTTCAATAAAATGACAAGTATACAGCTCAAACTAGGCCCCATCAAACCAGTGTTTCTCTTTTGCGATGAGGGTTTATCGTTAAAGAAACTATTGAGTTGCATGATTATGCATTTTAGCTTTCGTGATGCTAGGTTTTGTGTTCCTAGGTAGCTTGACCAACACTCCGATCTCAACTCAAAACATTGTTTAGCTTATCCCCGTGGTACGTAGTAAGCATGTATTGAAGATGTCTCATTTTACGGCCATATAAACCTAATGTGATTTAGCCTAAATAAAGATACTTTCAGGGGAATACAACTTGGACAGGTTGCTTGAGCTGAAACTTCAAATTTATTTTGAACTTTGACAAATACTCTCTCTGTCACATTACAAAATGTGCAATAGCCCCATCACGGATGTTAGGAATGTTGAGTTGTTTATAATAAAAGAGGAAGTAGAATGTTACTTTTTTTAAATAAAGAAAGTGGAGTTGTTTGTGATAAAATATGAGAGAGAAATGCACTTAATGAAATGGGACATACCAGAAAAGAAAGAGCACACTTTCTAATGGGTCGGAGAGAGTACATGTTTATAGAGTAACTACAATGAAATTATTTCTTGCCTTACAACTAAAATTTAGGTAAAAAATGATATTTTAGCTGCGGTGCTCCTGCTTTGGCATATGGAGCCTTATGTAGATTTACTTTTTTTATATGACATATAAGGCGCCTTCTCCATTGTAACTTTTAACTTCAATTAGTTGTTGAAGCCTCTTGTTTCTTTGCTTAAAAGGACAGAAATAAGTGCATACCATCACTCTTGACAGTTTGATGTATAATGCAAATGCGAACCTCTTAAATATTGTGCAATTCAAAGTGCATATTTATGCCTTGATGGGCAGCCATATTGTGCATTGGAAGCGTAGGCTTTCAAGGATCTTGAAAATTGAAAAGGGGGGAATGGGGGTTAAATCTCGTTCGTCGTTGCCTCTATAACTTTCTATTTCATAATTACATAGAATTTTTACTTAAGTTTTATGTTGTACTACTAATCCTTGGGAAAGACAAACTATGTGCAAAATTCAATCACTGTCTAACTTTTGTAGATATGATACGATATAATGATGATGTAGGAGATAGCAAGTTACCCGGTTTTGTACTTATCTTGATCTCATAGTTAAAAAACTATTGTGATAGTCATCATATTGAATATTCAGAATATCCTTATCACCTTACCTCAACCAATATCTAAAATATGTATCTCATATATTTTAGTTGCACTTTTAACTTTTAGGCAGTGCGGGTGATGTCCTGGAAGATGATCCCGTGGGAAGGTTGAAAGTTTTTGTTTACGAGCTCCCTAGCAAATACAACAAAAAGATTTTACAGAAGGACCCAAGATGCCTCACCCATATGTTTGCAGCAGAGATTTTTATGCACCGTTTCCTCTTGTCGAGTCCTGTTCGTACACTTAATCCTGAAGAAGCAGACTGGTTCTATACTCCTGTGTATACTACTTGTGACCTGACGCCAAATGGACTCCCACTACCATTTAAATCGCCTCGTATGATGAGAAGCGCTATACAGCTGATCTCTTCCAACTGGCCTTACTGGAACAGAACTGAAGGGGCTGATCACTTCTTCATTGTACCTCATGATTTTGGGGCATGCTTTCACTATCTAGTAAGAAGTTTCTTTTCTCTCTCCATGAGATGAATCTGTGAAGTTCTCATTGATTGCAGACTCGTCTAAATCGTCTGATAGATGGTACTCTTTAGAATTTTTAGATATGAATTTAATTGGATGTACTCATATGTACTGTAGGAAGAGAAAGCTATTGAAAGAGGGATCCTCCCGTTGCTCCAGCGGGCTACCCTGGTCCAGACTTTTGGACAACGTAACCATGTTTGCTTAAAGGATGGTTCAATCATAATCCCTCCATATGCCCCTCCACAAAAAATGCAGGCACATCTAATTTCACCTAGCACTCCTCGATCCATCTTTGTTTACTTCCGAGGTTTGTTTTATGATGTCGGAAACGACCCAGAAGGTGGCTATTATGCAAGGTATGTTTTATTAACCTGTATAGTGGGTGTACCATGCTGTTCATTCTCATATCATATCGCTTGGAACTTGATGTTCATAGTGGGTGTACCATGCTGTTCCTTCTACTCAATGTTTCAGAAGTCACTTGTTATTTGATTTATATATCCATATTAAAAAAATGAAAGGATTTGTTTATTAGATTACTATTGATAATGTTACGCGATGAGCACTATAAGGACCTCAAAACCATAGTAAACACATGTTATATTGAATACTGAAGCCTCTTTCTAATAGTCTATTATCTATTCTGATTGAGGAATACCACACATACTATCTGTTTTGCATTGCCAAATTTCACGAATGAATAATAGCTGGGAACAGGACAGAGTTTGTCGGAACATGCATACTGAAGGACCATAAAAATGTCATATCAATGAGGGAGGAAATAGGGGAAGAGATGAAAATCCTCACGAGTAGAACAAAGTTGGAAATACTAGAGCAACACAAGATATAACCATTCCTAAACCTTTTTCTTGCACTAAATTTAGTGCATCCTCCAAGCAAAAACATGCACCATTGCATTGTTTATAAATTCTCAAAGGACACATACATATAATTCATGAATCTCCGATGCATTTCTTATTACATATAATTCATGAATCTCTGTAGATTAAAATTTGCTTTTGGATATTGCAGAGGCGCACGGGCATCAGTGTGGGAGAACTTTAAGGACAACCCCCTTTTTGATGTTTCCACAGAACACCCAACTACATACTATGAGGACATGCAAAGAGCCATCTTTTGTCTTTGCCCGCTCGGTTGGGCTCCATGGAGTCCTAGACTGGTGGAAGCAGTTGTATTTGGCTGCATTCCTGTTATTATAGCCGATGACATCGTCTTGCCTTTTGCTGACGCAATTCCATGGGAAGATATCGGTGTTTTCGTAGCGGAGAAGGACGTGCCTAAGCTAGACACAATCCTAACCTCGATTCCAATTGAAGAAATACTAAGGAAGCAAAGAGTACTAGCCAATCCTTCTATGAAACAGGCAATGTTGTTTCCGCAGCCTGCTCAGGCAAGGGATGCCTTCCACCAGATTCTGAACGGGCTTGCACGTAAATTGCCGCATGACGGGAGTGTTTACTTGAGACCAGGTGACAAGAGCTTGAACTGGACTGCTGGACCAGTGGGTGACCTTAAACCTTGGTAGGTACTACTAGATAGTCCTTTTGAAATATTGAAATTCACTTCTGTCAAATCTCTGCTGCTTTGAATGTATTGATTAATGTAAGTTTCCCATTCAAGTTTCAATCTTTTTGGAGCTGCCATTTGTTTGTTGTAGTGAAGAAAATATGGACTTGTAATCAACAATATACCACTTGTGTGTAGCAAGAAAAGTTGGTCCTTCTGTAATAGGTTATATCTGTTTTGTTCTGTAGCTTAATGAAATGAAATGTTGGTTTATTTGAAATGAGTTGGGTATTTTTGTACATGTTAGCTACCCTTTAAGATGATGTGACAGTGATACATGCATAATAAAATTAATTCACACGTTTTAATTTAATGATGAAACTTGTTTGATGCACTTTAAAGAGGATATGCAGAAATAATAATACTAATGTATTAGTTAAATATAAAAAATGCATTCATGGTTTCAAGGTTCGACTCCTCCCTTCTTATGCCACGTAAGCAAAGTGAATGTCGAATTAATGCAGTGCATTATTTCATCTTCCTAATCCATTGTAAATTTGTTCATGATTACTTGACTTAGGCTTGCCAATGGGTGAGTAAAACTCAGATCGAATATAGAATCGGTTAAAATTTATTCATTCCAAAATTATGGTTTTGATTTCGATTTCAAACCCGTCCAAACCTAATCATGATCGGTTCAGAACTGACCCGACCCGATAAATACGATTCCGGTTCTAATCCGACCCGATCATTATTTTTTTTCTTGTTATTTTCAGTTTTAAATTTCAAATTTGTTTGTTCCGATTTTAACCTTGCCTGTCGGACTTTTGAAATTTCGAAGACCGTTCGAAAATAATTCGAGTTTATAAATATGAGACGCAATCCGTCCCTTTACAGATGACCAGGTGAATGGACTTTACTCGCCCAATTAATATAATAATTTGATAAATTGGAATAATCTATCCAAAATAATTTGACCAAACGAGGTACAAAAAGGAATACAACAGCCCAAGGTTTGAATGATTAAATCCAACTCCGGTTCCTATTAATATGAGGTTTCAAAATTTTAAATTTTATGTTTGATATTTTTATCACCTTAAGAACAAATTATTAGATTTGATTGGCCAGTTGAAACAAGTTTTTAAATAATTATAATTACTGACACTGTAATGTCATAAGTTCTAAATACTCTACGTAAAATTGGGAAATTGGATAACTCAATAAATTATATAATTGCATAACGGGAAGAATCCGGTAAAATAAATAATCGGGTATTTGATACTCAAAAAGTGCAATTTTCAAATTCGATTAACTGATATCAGATCGGTTGACACTCGGATATAGACTTGTCAGTGGGCGGGTAAAACCCGAAACAGATCTGGAATCGGTCAAAATCTATGGGTATTCTCCCGATTCAAAATCATTTTTTACTTTATTAACGGCCCGATTCTGGTCAGGATCCAGTTCCAGAACTGTAGGTTTTACCCCCATTAACAAGCCTAGACTGACTGACACGGTAAAAGAAAAAAAATCTAATCTTAACCAAATAGCATGTCACACTGTTATACTCCCTCTGTCCCAACTCATTTATCCCAAATGCTTTTGGATCGCATACCAATACTCACTTTATTATCATCTTAATTACATCTTTCACCTATTTCTTTCACCTACTTTTTTCACTTTTTTTCTTCGTTCACCTACTTTATTACCATTAATGTTTGACCAATAACGTATCTCAAGTTAATTAAACTCAAAGTTGTAATATGCGTTAGTCGACCCGAATGTCGAATCTCGTGGAAGACTATAGGGCCGTGGTATATAAGTACTTGAACGGAGTAAAAGAATTCATAACACTCTAAATCAGCTTGAAGAGATGATAATGATCTAACTAATGAAAAACAATAAACAAGGTACTCAAATGGATTAAGACTAGGGTAAAGATCATCTACAATCTATACTTAATGCTCGTTCAATCAATCGTACTTTTAATAAGATTCTCCTAAGTTAATTAGCTAATCACTTGCGTGTTCTTAAAGCTAATCGGTGATTATCACTCACGTGCCCAAATCACACTTAAAAGAATATCAAATTCAAAACACGATTTACCTTTTTACGATTCGGATTATAAGGTTTGGTTGTTTAATTAATAAAAGAGATGTAGAGTAATTCATCAATTAATTCTACATCTAGAGCATACATGTTGATCAAGCATATAAACTCTTAAGCACGTATTAAACAACCAATCAAAGATCGAATTAATGCATCAAGTAATAGATTGAGATAATCGAAACCCTAGGGAAGATCTAACCAACCATAAGTAAAGAAGAATCCATAGAAAGATAAAAGATGATAAACTTACTAAGAATCTTCACAAACTAAGTCGGAAAGTGTTCCAATCCACTTGAATTACCAAGATCTACCTACTAAAGCAACAAAAGTGTGTTTCTAAGTGTTGAGTATCGAGTACAATCTAATCTCCCTTCTAAATGACGCCAAGAACAAGTTAAAAACTCGTCTGCAACCGCCATACAGCGGCCGCTGGGAAGTCAGTCGCTGGCTTTGAGTCTCTGGCGCACATCTCCTGCAGGGCTAGCGGCTGCTAGGTTCCCAACGGTCGTTGGGCCCTAGCATCTGAATATTTTTGGCGTTGCACCCCAGCGGGCGCTGGCTCCTTGGCTTCCTTCTTCGCCTTGGTCTTTCTTCTCGTGCATTCCTCGGATTTTCCCGCTCCGCTCGACTTTGCATAGGTGGCGTATGAGACACG
Organism: Leonotis leonurus; assembly: GCA_026898415.1. Lineage (NCBI taxonomy): Eukaryota > Viridiplantae > Streptophyta > Magnoliopsida > Lamiales > Lamiaceae > Leonotis > Leonotis leonurus. The sequence continues at coordinate 152,302 of JAPKLX010000062.1, forward strand.
GCTTCAAGCTCCATATTCCCCTCGTTTCTTTGTCCTAAATCCAAAACATGAAAACACACAACCGGTGTAAAAATGAACAATAAAAGACACGAAAATAAAACAAACTAAATCTAGACACGACACAACAACAACTAAAGACACAACAAAAACATACTAAACAATTAACTCCCTCTACTACACCTTAATCTATACCTCTTTAGAAAATGAGACAAGTAATGGAGGATACCCCAATATGGTAAGTGAGATAAGTGAGGTGGGACGGAGGGAGTACTAAATAAATGAGAATCATAGTGACAATAAACATTCAAATATAATTCATGCATGAATTATTTAATTTTAGTAAAAAATTGAGGCAATAAATTCATTGAATGAGGTTTGTAGGGTTAAGAAAGATGTTGAAAGATAAGAGAAAGGTACAAGAATTGGAAGTATGAGAGCAGCCCGCTTCCACACACATATCATCATCTTTCAAACTCTCAACTCTCAGCTCTCCTACTTGCTCCCCCTAAATTCTCCATGCGTCTTGCTGCTACCTGCTTCCAAACAACCCTATATCTGCCGATATAAGTATTAATATTAAATAGACTTATTACGACTTGTTCATTTGGTAAATAAATGGTAATGCAGCTATATCTACAATCACAGAACATCTTTTGAGAAGGTTGCTCATAAATACTTCTGCCCTGCTATTTTATATATACATTTCTTCATCTTTATTTATTTAATTTTATTTTTGGATTTTTTTTGTGAACATAATTTTGATATTTTCCCCCCAACTAATTCATATGAAAAGTTTAAAATGTCAAACACTTTATCATCATATAATCTCATTTAAAGAGCTTATAAGCTCATTTATCCAATCTTCACAACTTATAAGCTTTTAAAGTATAACATCTTATAAACCTCCAAAAATTTATAAGTTTTTCAAAATAAATTTAGTCAAACACCATCTTAATTAATAATGTACTATTAATAGTATCATCTTTAACTAATAAAATGTATTTGAATTGTTGTGCAGACAGGCATCGCCCTTCGCCATAGCACTTGGAGTTGCTGCGATGATTGGTCTATACTTTTACCTCAACAGCTCCTACTAAGATAAGATTACTACAATATCTAGATTAAATCACAAACACAATGTAACACATTTTTGTTCTACTTTCACTTTCTTTTCCATTATGTTCAATTCTTTATCCCCAACTTTGTAAGAAAAATATATATATTTAAAAATTTTGACTGCCCTATTATCAATATTTGAGATACTCTATACCAAATATCGTTGGCATTGGCTCATAGCTTCAAGAAAATGATAGAACGAAAGGGTTCTCGCATAATGCAGCCAACATAATTTCACATACAAAAAAAAAAAAGGTTTATCATTTTTGAATCCATAAACACCGAAATGGCAAACATTTGTGTGAATCACTAAATTATAAGCAAGACAAAGTTGGAAATGTATTTACAAAAAATGGAAGCAACTAAGTAGGACGAAAAAATAGGGTACCTCAAAAGCTAAAGTTAATTTACATTATGATCCTCTGTGGAATAAGCAATCATTCTTGGAGGACAAAAGAGCCCTCAATCCGTTTCTCCATGAATTGGGGAGGAAAATTTAAAGACAACGGATCGCCAACACATGATGTGGGAGCAGGTTTAAACTCGTATGGACCACCCTTCACGCCCCAAACCTGGAAAAGGAGGAAAGAGGAGAGATCCATGAAGCAAATGCTCTATAAAAGGCTTACTTTGAAACACGATATCTAGCTAAAAACTCACTAGATTTCTCTCATCATCATAGCCTCTATCCCACGTGTGTATTTCGTTGTTTTTCAAAACTGTAAGTTCTGAGGAACAATATGATGCTCCATTCTGCAGTACAGAAAGCAAATCCTCAGGAAGAAATACTAAATTGAATTTCAGAGAGTGGAGGGGAGGGAATTGTTCATATGAGGAAGTGAAAATGAACAACACAAATACCCATGTATTAGGAAAGCCATCTGCAGGAGTTGAGCCTTCATATAAACAGCGCTTCCCTCTATCACAGCGCTTGAGATATATGGTGGTCAAATGCTCTGCAATGTCCTGCATTGAAGTTTGAAATTTTGTACGCTATAAAGATATGGCAATCTATAGTATCTGTGACAAAATATATAATGCCAGAATAAAAAACTTATATGAAATCAAGAAACCAAAAAAAAATCATCCTGATGAGGAATAAATCTTTTAACTACTAAAGTCTACCGGTTTACTTGATCTATTTTAGTATATTTTGGCTTAATAGCCAGACACAAGGCAATCTGCCATGTGTAAATATAGAGGAATGCCTCTTTACAACACATGTGGGCACCACCATCAGCACCTAGAGTTATTTGATTTTCAAGTGGTGATTCAGATGACATTAAATGCACTAAATTTTTGTGGAGATCCCGATCCTGGGTGGGTAGGTAACATTATATACACATACAGATATGGATGGCCTTTAAATCTTGCTTATTATCAAATTTGGTCTATTCTACATCAGGTCCCTCTCAGCCGAACAATCCTAATCCCCACATGTGATTTCCTCTCCTCCCACTCAGCCGAAAAATCAGGCAGTGGATGGCTGGACCTAAAGAAGTCAATAATAGCTAAGGAAAATTAAAGTTATTCATGGGAAAATGTATATTTTCTTGGCAGAATCCAACAAGCACTTCACAAGTTAACACCCCAGCTTCCTTACTAATCTTAACTACTATCCAGTTCTTTTTCAACTCACCACTCAGTATATCTTTCCAAACAATGCTTAAGTACTGGCTTTCTAGAATAATCTAGTACAGAACCTGAGATCTCTTGATGTTTTGTTGGAAAACAAAAGGTCCTTGTCAATTGTCATACTTTGCCAATAGGATGATTTTAGATAAAGTGTTGATTAACCTCTAATCACCATCCTAACCCTTTGCTAAGATATCTAACCTGCACTTTTGCATGAAAAACTCAATTCACTATTTCTAGAATTCTGAAGCTTCTGTTGCTATAAATAATTGCATTCAGGCTACTTTACACCATAGCCGACGGAATCTCTTTCCAGAAAATGAAGCAGCTCTTCACGAACCAATTGGACCCAAATATGAACCAAGCATATTGCAGCAAACCCCAAGTCAATGATTGAGCATCATATCTATTATCTAAAGTAGTTAGAACTTCAAATCAAATGGTTCGATGGAATAATATTAATATTCTCTGAATCAAGACAGAATACAAATATGCAGTGCTTGGCTTGCTATGTTGTGCTTACTTTGCAGAGCTTTATAATCATGATTGTACTACATGATTATTTCCTTGTATAATACCGCATAGTGGCAGTTTAAAAACTGTACGGGTGTAGCAAGCAAATGCAACAGATTTTGATAAAGCACAAATAGTAATTAACCTAATTCAGGAGAATACTTTTAGTAAGTAAATAAAATGTATGCGTAGAATGCTTTGGCAGCACATAAAAGTCGATTAGGTAAATGGATGCAATCTGTCAGGCGTAACTATAGGTTAAAACTAATTTGAAAATATCTGCGCTTACACCAATCACTTCTTCAGGCTGTGGTTTTTGGTCCCTTGACCGGTCACAAAAATTCTTGTACTCCTCTGAGTCCCGAATAGCATACGTACTCACCTGTCCAAAGAGCAGGGCAATGATGACCAAATAAGTTATTCACAAACACTCATATCCATGAATGTTATTAATGTTATAGCCTGTAGCAGCTTATCATTAGAGAAAGTTGATTAAGAAAAAAAAAACTAGAAACTAACCTCAACATCACATTTCATATCCTTTGAACAAGGCTTTACCATGAAAAATCTCTGCATCAAGATTGCTATTAGAATAATCAGCAAGAAGTTGCATAGCATAGCCAAATTGACAAAAAACTCTCATGTTTCCATAAGTGAGAAGTTAACATCATAACATGGAAATCTAAGGGAAGCAGCATAGAAAAGCTGGATTATAGAATGGTCATTTTCATACGAGAACACTTCCTAGAGATGATCACCACTAATAATAATGCCAAAACATAAATATCAACAATATCTAAGGTTCAAACTCTTGAACTAGTTCAATCAAGTACCTGTCGAAAAGGTTTGTGAGGAGTTCTCCAGAATGCCTGCAGGAAAAAATCTCTAGAAAATCCTTTGAAAGTGGAGAAATCTTGCAAAGATAAACATATTCACATATTCTACCTGTTCAAAATACAAAACTCTCGAACCATCCACCATTTCTGCTGCTGGACATGAGAGCCATCTAGAAATAACAACAAAGAATTATATATTTTCAAACGCCAAAATAAACAAATGCTGAATGTGTCTGAAGTAATTATAGGTGAAATTTACTGCGTCCGTAATGTGTCCAGTGCAATCAGGCAACAATTCAGTAGATAGTAACCAGAACAGTAATAAAACCTTGGCTGCCAAAATGTAAGCATGAATCCTGATCCTAAAGGCCTCAAGCCCAACTATTTAACAGGTGGGTACACATAACGCTTTCTTTGGAGTTTGGATCCGTTTTCCAGATTTCATTCTTAACATGATAATCTAATTATTGGAGTAACTAGTTATTCTACTATAATCCAATAATTCCGGTAAAAAGAAATACTTGTAAAAGATATAGAGTTGAAAATAACTCCTTCTAACCACCTTGAAACAGTATCCAAAGATTTATCCAAAAGACATGGGCCTTTTCTTAACAAAGTACACGCAATTCCACTACCAAACACTTTCCCACAGAACAGTTTCTTCAACAGCTCGAAACGAGACCATGATTTCCCCGACAAACCAAAGATTGAATTTCGTAAACCAACCACCATGAAACAGTACCAAATGTAGACCGAGCATCCACAAGCAAAAAATTATCCAAAACACTACTTTTTCTCAACTAAACATACATAATTCCACAACCAAGCACGCTCGCATAGAAGAGTTTCCTCCAGAGCTTGAAATCAGAACATGATTCCCTAAGTCCTAATATTAGCAAACCTAAGGCACTGGATTTCGTACACCAGCAACATACAACGCAACAACAATTGTGTGATCAAAATCAGTCAATCATAAACCTTCGAAAAACAGAAATCACCTCAAATTGAAATAGTTGTCCGGCTCCCTCGAAGCCTGTTCCCTCGTAAACTACATATCCAAAATCAAAATTCAAAACCAAAAACCTACAACTTGAATTTGGAAAGATGAATCCGAAATTAACCTTCTCGCCGGCGAGTGAATCGGCGACGATGCGCGCGTGGTCCCAGCGCGTGGTAGACTTGGTGAGACGCTTCAGCAGAAGCGCTCCGCCCATCAACACCAGAGACTTGAACACTACTCCGCGGGCTTTGCTCCACCCATGGGATCCCGAGGCCGAGCCTGAGTCCGAGTCGGAGCCCGAAACTGAGCTGGTGCACATGCTGTAGCTCGTTCGCTCTACCCAATCCTCACACTGCCCATAAATCGTTAAAACTTTTGGGGAAAAAAACGATTGTAAAAAAAAGGAATTTGATTTTAGAATTTGGAAAGTTGTGGCTGGCTTTGTAAAATATAATTAACAGGATTGGATTGGGTTTAACATTGCGTGATATACCGCCCCAGCTAAAGCTTTCAATCAATCCAAATAAACATATAGTAATTATTTTAAAAATAAAATTATATATAGTTGAGATTATTATTATATATAATTGAAATTTTACATTTTAAAAATATCTTTCTAAATTATCTTATAAATTTAAATTAATCATCTCACTCACCTCACATCAAAATTCTTTAAGCATGTAATAATAGTGTAAATTTCAAAAACAAATAAACAAAATATAAAATTCGAAATAAATCAACTAATATTTTATGTAATTTTTACCTATTATCCCATTTCGTTTTACCTGTGCACCCGAACTTTTACATTCTCTATGTTTCTTTTCTTTTTAGCTTGTGTTTATTTATAGAATAATTTTATGCATTCAAAATAAGAATTAAAACTTTTCTCACTCTTTAAATCTCCTTTTATAGTAATTATATTTATTCTAAATTATAATTTTATCAATTTCCTTTTATCGTCCCATTATAAAAAAGATTTATCACTTCAAATTTAGAATAATAATATTATCTGTTCGCCTAGAATTTATGAACGAGTTTGGCAATTCTTTTAACAAATAAGAATCATAGTTTAAAATTAGGATACAACTATTTCAAACCAGTAAACACTTGTTCCAATTAAAACAATAACATTTATATTTAAGTGCTCATCATTCAAATCAAAATACAATAGAAAGTGAATACTAAGCTTACCAAGTATTTTTGCATGAACTTTTGCAACTCAAAATTATTTTATCAAAAAGTAAGGCCAATTGAAATACAAATCCTTTTACATGTGCACGTACGTACGCTAGTTGTTGCATTGAAACATTACTTATAAAAAGCATCGATCACGCATGTGACGCCGATAGAATAGTTCCTGGTGCGTAACAATTATTGACCACTAGTGAATGTGATGCTCATGCATATTCAAATATCATATAAAAGCTTCCCAAAAAGCTCCATATGCTCCACCTCTAGCCGAATCGCCACCGCCACACCACCTTCGTTCGCCGGATTTCCCAACACGTAACACAACCCTTCAAACGGAATCCCCGCCGGCCCCATAAAGGCGGGTTTCCCCCACCCAAAATCCGCCTCATAGACCGGAAGCCTCGCCCAGCTCGTGATCCCTAGATTAGGGTTTCGATACGTGCCCTCGCACCGCACGAGGGCCTTAAGATCGGCCTGCACCTCCAAAAAATCAAGAGCCGACCTCAAATACTCATCGTCCATCCGTACCAGCGCCTCGTGGATCTCGCCCGCGACGCGCCACAAGGGCTCCGACACTAGGTCGTGCGAGACCCCGGCCCGCATAGCAGTGAAGATCACATTACCAAAATAGCCTTGTGGAAGAGGCGGCTGCAGCCTAGTCCGCCCATCGGCCGCGATGTAGAGCCTAGTCTCCTCCCCTTCACGCAGGAGACGGGCCCTACATACACAGCGCCAGATGTGGGCCGCCAACAGCTCGTACGAGGTGGGGGCGGCCTTGTCTCCGGCCCCAGTACACTTTGACTTGAGCGTGTTGAGTTGATCGCGAGTTAGCTCGAACATGGAAACCGTGGTCTCGGTTTGGCGGGAGAAGGGGTTGGGCTTGTACTCGTACTCTATGTGCTTGAAGTTAGGGCAGGGTGGGCGACGGGGGTTGAGGAGAGCCCGGTCGATGAATGGTGGGACTGCGATGTCGAGGCCTCGAGAAACCCTAGACCAGGAGTTGATGAAATGGAGGCCAGAGTATCCATCAACTACGTTGTGGTGATTTCCTGCACCCAAGCATACTCCTCCACACTTAAAATGTGTTACCTGCAGCAATTATATATATTTTACACTTAACTTATATCACTGATTCAACTTCATTCTGCCTACTCTATGTTCATTTTTACATATTCCCCAACTTTAAACACTTTTATTATCTACTTGGAATTCTTTGCCGATCGAGCTTTAGGGCTTATTGTAATTTTCAATCAAATTATAGCTCATTAGGGAAATTATGATTTATCAGTTGAGGCAATCCCCTTTAAATCTGTAAATTAAACCCAAAAATTATCAAAATTCACTGTCTAACACTTGATGCATGTTTGTAGAGGTGTTCAAAAAGAATCGTAACCATCAAAATTGAACCGTATCCGGTGGTTTTGGAAATTGTTACTGTTCATGATGGTTTGATTTCGAAACGTAACCGTGTAGGGAACGGTTTGGTTCCAGTTCCAAATGTTTGGAACCGTAAACCGACGGTTCCAAACCATAAACTCCTCGACATTTATTTTTGTAGGTGTTATATCTCTAATTCAATATCATATTTTCTATTATATAGATACATTATTTAAGATTTATAAAATTACATTTAAACTTGTAAATCATATAAAACAATACATTTTTAAAGCGTTTATAAAAGAACCGACGATTATGAACCTAAATTATCAGTTTGAAATCGAAACTATCTTGGATGGTTCTGGTTCCAAATCGTTCGATTACGATTTTAAAATTATTATGGGGCCGGCGGGGATTCCGTTTGAATGTGCCGCCGGATACAGGATGTTACACCGAATATCCATCCCAAAAGCTATGGACAAATTTGCCATTTGGATTTCTTTTAATGAAATCACGACAGTCTTGTAGTCGATGGAGCGTCATTTTCTCCAAATTAATGAAACCATAATAAGATTTCTCCAACAATATTTTAATTACACTGATTATACTAAAATGTCATTTTAACCATGAAATAATTACTGACTCCTACATTTTCTTACATACAGTACTCTAACTATACCGATACGTTGGCCTAATTATTTTCCATTTAGGATTATAAAATTAATTAAAAAGTAAAATATATAGTATATGTACTTTGTCTCCTTTATTAAAAAAAGTAATTGTATGCTTGTTTGGGATATTAAATATTGAAAAGACAAACATCACTTGTTTTCATCCATATGTAAGGTCATTGTCATGCTCATATTTTATATATGCATATATATGTGTGTTTGATGTTAAATATAGTCGTATAATCATATAACATACTCTCTCTGTTCCGTTAAAAGCGGCTACAAGTGAGTCGGCACGGAGAATAAGAAACTAAAGTGTTGCGTGTGAATATAATACCAGTGATGTAATTTAAAGCTAAAAACTTTTCCTTTTTAGGAAAGTGGCCACTTTTAGTAGGACGACCTAAAAAGAAAACATGACCACTTTTAGCAGGACGGATGGAGTACTTGTATTCTTAAATCATACTTTTAAATTATAAATAATTTTATCTTATTGCAATGAATTATATAATTATTTATATTGATACGGTCGTTTTAAAAAATAATTTAGTAAATCGTGTAATTATATCATAATTATTTTGTTATATAACATATATTTTTTTTAATTTTCAATTATCAATAAACGCACGTATTTTGTAAATTCTCACTAATTTTTTTTTAATTATAATTCATAATTTATGAATAAAAAAATCATATATCATGGTATGGTATATTTATTAATAATATATATTAATTAATTATAAATATTTATTAATTAAAATCAAATATTGCAGTATGGTATACGATATATCTCGGTATTTGAAAATATTATAACTTTATCTTACCAAAATTTATATACGATGATATATCTTACTAAAAATTTGAGTATATTCATTATAACAAAACTCTCAAATAGTGACACTGGTAACTATTATGAGTCACAAATTTTAAATGCATGTTACTTATATTGTTAGTGACATTTAAAAGTTTAATTATTAAATAATAATTTATCATATGTATTTGAGAGTGTCACTATACAAAATTAGCTACACTATTAAATGTTACTAATAATTTTAGTAACATGCATTTAAAATTTTGTGACACTCTTACTACTTACATACAAGTGTTACTATTTAAGAATTTTGTTATAGTACTTTTATGTTCTATATTTTACAATATATTTCGAATTCAGTAACATATCTTACCAAAAAAAATACAAAATACTCCATCTGTCCACTAATGTTCTTTCCATTTTGACCCGATACGAGTTTTAATAAAATGGGTTGACTTTGATTGGTAAATGGTAAAGTGAGGGTAAAGTGTAGTGAGTGGAGAATGGACCCACAAAAGTTTATGTAATGTATTGTGAGTGGATAACATGACCACATTAAAGTGTAGTGAATGGAGGAGTTGCTAGAAATAGAAAGAAAAGTGGAAAAAATTTAATGGACGGACTAAAATGTCAAAGTGAAAAGAAATTTGATGGATGGAGAGAGCACCATTTTTGGACAATTTTGGCAATCCTAATCTTACCTCGTATAAAGAAAAAGTACGTTCATACCGAAGAAGTTGGTGTGAATTAACGTCTTTTTCTAATAGGGCTTTAATCAAATTTAATAAATGATACTCCTTCCGTCCCAACAAGTTTGGGGTACTTCTTTTCGGCACGGGAATTAAAGAATTGAAGAGTGTATGTTTAAAGTATAAAGTGATGATAAAAATATATATTATTTAAATTTGTGTGTGTAATAAAGGGTTTCCTGAAAATGAAATGACTCAAGCTAGTTGGGACGCCCCGAAAAGGAATACGACTCAAGCTAGTTGGGACGGAGGGAGTATATTAATAAAGGAAAAATTATTAAATGATATATATATATATATATATCTTCTTTCAAATCTCAATATTTCTGAACGACATTCGTAAAATGCTCGAACTAGTGAGGTTATATCCCAAAAATACCTGGGTAAACATTTTTATTTATCGGAATAAAGACGACCCAAAATCCTAAAATTCACTATATGAGTTTTAGGCCGCTTTTAGTTGCTTTATATTAATTATAGAAAGAAACTATCTCGTTGCATGTTTATTTAAATAACTTCAAACAATTAATTTCTATATTAATCATTTTCATATAATAAATCCAATATATAACTATTAATAGTAAATATTAACATTTTTATCCAAAAATATCTTTTATTATATTAACTAATTTTTGAATAAGTAATGATGAGGAGACATAATGTCTCAATTAACATATGTACCCTTAGACTTAACTTATGGAAAGATTAGTAAATATTTCCACTAATTAGTCATGATTGATTTCTATTTCTACACTCCTCATTAAAGTAAGTTTTATATTCTAAATTAGTAAAATATTTTAAAATACATAATAAAAAAATGGTTTATAATTTAAAATTCGGTCTTTTCCAAAAATTCCACTTAATATAATTTGGAATTACAAAATTAATATTTTTAAAAATAAAATATATTATGATATATTAAATCTTAATTAATATTATTTGAAAATATTACAAATTTTAAAACTATATACCTTAATTTTAAATTTATGAATAATAAAAATTAAGTAAAGTGACATTAAATTTTTAAACATAATTATATAACTTATTTGGGTGAGATGAATAATGTAAAAAATTAAACTAAAACATATAAAAATAAATTAAATTTTAATAATGAGACATGGTCCTGAAGTGTGGTACACGATCCCATCTAATATAAATCACATAATTTTTTTTATTTCCAAAACATATGGTAGTATATACAATTACATATTTTTTTCATAAATATGTCCTACTAATTAACGTGTAATAATAGCACAATAATGTCCCATAAAATCAGCCAAATATATGAGTTGTAAAATTATGTTGTTTTTTACAAGATTTAAGATTAATACGAGAGATTGATTAATTACCTAATTCCTCATTCATATTAATGCTAAGTAAAGATAAAATTAGTAAATATACGTATTATGTCTCTATACACACTATGTCAATCTATCACTACCCTTTTTGCATTTATTATTTGTAAATAGACATGTTCTAGTGATAGAGACCCGTACGGTCGAGAGAAGAGCCTTGAGCGAAGAACTGCTTTAAGACGGAGTTTAAATAAAAATCTCTCACTCATCAAGTGCTAATACGATGTAAGGAGATTAAGACTTAGGATATAGGATACCGCTAACCTTCACTTCAGTCGCTAGAAAAAAGGAAATTTATTTCACAAAGGCCGATAATAGCTCAAAGGATGGAAGTAAATACGAGACTTCTTGCCCACCAAAAATCAGAGATATATGGAGTAGGGAAGAAGCCTATTCAGCAAATGTATAAATTCAAATTTACTACTCCCTCCATCCCAACAATTTTGGCTCCTTTGACAAAAATTGTGATTGTTTTTTGGTCAAAAGTGTCAAAAATAATAGAACAGATGGAATAATTATTTTGATATTTTTTGTATGAATAAATTCAAATTTAATACTCCATCCGTTTCACTTAATTAGACTTATTTAATTTTAGCACGCATATCAATATTTAGTTATAATAATTTTTGAGTAGATAATTTTATACTTTAAAACTTACTGAATAACAAAATGCGTATAGTCAATGGCGGATTTAAGTGTAGTCAAGGGGGGTCAATTGCCCTTCCTTGAGTTTTTACTTGAAATGCTTATTATACTCTTAATAACTTTTAAACATTAAAAAATATTAATAAAATTTATACAAATGTTCAATTAATAAAAAGCTTTTGACAGACAAAAGTTAGTTCAACTAGTTGAATACTATCCAAATGATTTAGGCATAGAACTTTTGGGGTTGTCGGATCAATTCGAAAATTTTGTGTTGGATGTGCGTTTAAAAATTAATACTTCTGATGTAAAAGAGCTCGGTGATCTTGCAAAAAAATTGGTTGAAACTGGAAGAGATTTGATGTATCCATTGGTTTATAAGCTTATCACTTTAGAACTAGTTTTGCCAGTTGCAACAACTTCTGTCGAAAGAGCATTTTTAGCTATGAAAATTGTGAAGAACCGACTTCGCAATCGAATGTGTGATGAATGGATGAATGATTGTTTGATGGTCTATATTGAAAAAGATGTATTCAGTTGTGTTTCTAATGATGCTATTATGCATAAGTTTGAGAAGATGGCGGATTGTCGGGACAAACTATAGGTTAAACCTTTCCTAATTGTTTATATAATATACTTTGTTATAGTCTTTTGCACTTTTGCCTCCCCTTAGTTCGGATCCTGCGTCCGCCACTGCGTATATTACGTAGTCTGTATTATGTCGGTGGAAAACATTACCTCAATACATCGATCGAGTATTTCATTGGCATCATTAAAAGTATATTTTTAAGATGCATGCAAGAAAAATAAAAAATCCTTCTCAATATATATAACATGAATATCAATTAATAAAATAATGAAATAAAGCATAAACCTGGACCACCGAGAGCGGATACTCCGAAACTCCGCGGCTATAATCAACGGCGGGGACGAGGCGGCGCAGCTCCATCCTCGGAGCAAAGTCAGTGAGATCGTCCAAAACGGCGTCGCACTCGGCCGCCACGAAGAGCACTCCCTTGGCGTTGCAGTCGATCTCGAGGCGGCCGTCTCCAGCCACCCTCAGCCGCCCTGCAAGGGGATAGAAAGGCACCAAGGTGTGGCTAAGCGCCACCTTAAGCACCGCCGTGTTAAAGAAGTGGTCGCCGCCGCCGTTAGGGCGGTAGAAGTAGACGCTGGCCATATGGGAGCAGGACATGACAAGGTCGAGGTTAGAGCACGCGAGGCTGAGGCTCGGCGTCTCCGAAGCTGGCGTCACCAGCGTCGACTCCTTCACGTAGATTTTCATTGTTTAAGTACTTACTATAAAGTTGAATTGAGAAAAATGAGTGTTTAGGTACCTAATGTAATGAAAATTCTCTCAACATATAACATCTTAGTATTGTAGTCACAACTGTCCCTAGGGTTTGGATTAATGCACCACTTGAAGCATTAAATTCAACAACCAAATTCATTATATTGTCAGCCATATATTAAGTTAGAAGCTATATGAAAGTTATTTTCTCTATTTACTCATTTAATACTTTTTATTTTGAGGATTTTCTTGACATTTCTTATTATAAATATATTTTAACATAAAATTGATTGATAAGAAAATGGATAAAATGTACCTCATGATCATGAAAAATACAATCGTAACTCGAAATCTTTTTAATGTATAGCATCATCGTAAGAATGCACAACTCTAACCTTAATGCAAGGCTTGACATTGCTAAGGTGCAAATTTGGATCATGGACCAAATGAAAGGTATGATGACACAAATGAAAGATAAAATTATTAAAATGTGAAAATAATATATAATATAGAGCGGAAATAGTGATTTGTGTATAACTATTTATCCTTAAATTTAAAAATAAAATAAAAAATAAATACATATTAATTAATTAAAGAGAGACTTAGTAAGAGGAGTGAGGAAGATAGGTGTGGATAAATAAATATAAATTAATTACTTAATTAAAGAAAGGATACATAGGAAGTGAGAGAGTGGAGAAATGAATAGTTTCTCCCACATCTCACAACCGACATATTTATATACATACACATTTATTACCATTAAATAATGCAACTAAAAGTAATTTATTATAAAAAGATATAAATAAATAAAATATTATATAATTAAAAAATTAATTATTAATAATATGAAGAAAAAAATGAAAAATATAAGTATAACTTTATTTGTATTTACTTTTTTTTTTTCATTTATAGGTCATAATTTAAAATAAAAATAAGAAGTGAAAAAAAATAATGTAATTATAATAAAAAAGAAAAAAATGATTGGTTTTATTTTTTTATATATAGATATAGATTCATTGCAAAAATATGTCGACATAAAAATCTTTAACCTAGAAAATCGATTTTTTCTTATCACTAATTTTCTATTAGAAAAAAGAGAAGAAGAAGAAGAATTACACATTTCCTTATTCTTTCTTTTCACGGAAAGAAATGGAGATATATGGAGTAAAAAGGAATGATATATGGAACATCATGTTGACAAATTTCTATCCTTTATTTTTGTGATAAATATACAATAAAAAATAAACGTACGTACTTAAGGATAAGTGTAATTATTTTATGTACTATATTCTTTTAGTGCGTAGAGAATAACTTTATTATAATTAAATGGTGGAAGGAGTTGTTTTATTTATTTATTAAGGGTTGGTAGGTGCGTTATGCGTATGATAATTAATATATTAATTAATTAATTAATTTAAATAAAAAAAATTGCCAAATGTACCGTGTAAGGTACTCTAATAAAAATGGGCTTTATAGATGAAAGTAATAAAGCCAATTAAGGTAGATGCAGACGACATTTAATTATCAGCTTTTGCTGGATTCCTTTTGTAGTTTGTTGCCTCCTTTTAATGATAGTTTCAAGCTGCTCATTTCCAGAGGATATTATATTATTTTATATTATATCACATTTGATGCATATATATTCGTAATTTTGAATGTGCACATAAATTATGATGAAGTTTCTTTTATCAAATCAATGATGAACTGAAATTAATATTGAGTGAAAAAATGTGAAGTTCTGAATTGATTTAATTAGGGGCAAAAACCAAAAAGGGATTAAGAGGACAAAAAAAATTGGTCAAACGTTGAGAAAGAGGCTTAATTTGACTTGTATATATTTTCAATTGGAGGCAGTATATGTAAGAAAAGCTTGTACAAAATGAAGATAATTAACAAACGGAAAACTTATGAATAATATTGGTTAATTGAACTTAGTAAATATATAATTAATGAATAGTCATAATTAATCGGACAATCATTAAAATTTATACTTACTTCTTTATCTCATAATTTCAGATACACTTTAATTCATTATTTCTTACTTCTTACGAGAAATATCATTATAGAAAAAAATAAATATATATATCATGATTATCTATTTACGGATCGATTTTAAATTAAATATTACGTTAGTTAAAATTCGGGTCAAATATCTTTAAACACCACAATATAATTTCAAAATCTACAGCATATATGCTTCATACTTACATAGATGAAGATTTATTTCATATGGTCTCAAAATTTGCTCAGCAGCATGCATGCATGTCTGAAATTTAACAGTAAATTGGTGTAATTTGAAAGATAATCGAGTCTAACTAATTTTGGCAGAAAATAAAATTTTAAAAAGTACTAGTACAGTTCCCGTGCGATGCACAAGGCGTAATCATAAAAAAATTTGGGATTAATATTTCGAGTAAATAAATACCGATTTAAGTTAAAAATTAAAAATCCGCAAGTTACTTATATTCACATAATTATTGTGATTTATTTAAATGTGTGTTATGCATATTCAACAAACTATAACAATATATAATTTATCATATCAAATTGAATATTAGTCAAAGTAAATGTCAATTCAGGTCATAAATTATTATTCTCTAAATTAGTTATGACCACTAATTTTGTAATTTATTTGAAATAGAGCTTTCAGTGTATCGAGGAGAATACAATAATTTTTTTAAAAATTAAACTGATCTCTAAACTTTAGGGTCAGTTAAAAGTTTTTCTGATAATTGTTTTCTTAAGATAAAAAAATAAATATAAAAAACATAATGCATATAATTAGGTAAAATGATAATTGTTTTGATTTTCAAATATTTTAAGATTTGAAAAATGAACTTTTCATATTATAATTCAAAAACAAAAAATAGATTTAACATATTTGTGATACATATAAAAAAAAGATAAATATATGTATGACTCAAAATTGATCTTCATTTTCTACAATACATGTTATTCTTAGCAAAATATGTTAGTACTCCATATATTCTTATACTTATTATTATAAATTATAAATTATAGACTTTGAGCAACTTTTAATCATAAAAATAAAAAAACCAAAAAATAAAAAAGCTCAAAAACATATGAAAATGGGTAGATAGTAATGATCAAAAGATAAATATAATTACGTAAAATGACAATTATTTAATTTAAAAAAAAATTATAAGATTTGAAAAAAGAAAATTTTCATACTATGATGAAAAAAAAATTAAATTTAACAAATTTATGTTAAATATAAAATATGATAAATATATTGTATGACTCAAAATTGATTTTATTTTTCTACAATAAATGTTTATTTGTATCAAAATAAGTTAGTACATATAGACTAACATAGAAAATATTTCTTGAGCCACACAAAGAATGTACTTACTACACAATACATTATGTCATTAACTTGAATTAAAAAAGTACAAAATAAAATTGCATAATATCTTAAAATGAGTATACTCATTTTATGTCTCAAGTTTGTCCATGAAAATAAACAAAATCTTATCACACAATCTTATCATGAATAGATATGTCATGATCAAACAATATTATTCATTGAGAATGAATACATTTTTACTTTTTTTGAATCAAGACATTAACTTAATATCATCTATGCACACAATGAACATTATATTGTACTTTCATCAATCACAAAAATAAAAAGCTAATATCAAATGGGTTAAACTATGCTATCAAGTATTAACATTGAACCCAAAAAATAGATGTCCTATACAAATTTCAATATCAACATTCAACTTTTATAATTTGTATATAATTGAAAAATAAATTAAATTATGTACATATGATTGATCATTTTTTTTCTAATTTTGAAAAATGAAAATTTCATACTATAATTAAAAATTAAAAAAATTAAATAGAGCACTTTTGTGGTAAATATAAAATAAATAAATATGTTTTTTGACTCAAAATAATCTTCATTTTCTACAATATCTATTACTTGTAGTAAAATAAGTTAGTCACCTAACCTACCTAACTAAATATTTCTTGAGCCCCAAAAAATGTACTTACAAATATCATACAACTATAAAATTGATTATATTATAAATTTTTTTTTACAAAAATAAAACTATATTTATGATTTTCATGTAATATAATTCAAAAATAATTTTAAGTAGGTACATATAATTGATCATTGCTTTTAACTTTTTATAATTATAGAATATAAAAAATGAGAATTTCATACTATAATTAAGAATTGAAATATTAAATAGAGCACTTTTGTGTTAAATATAAAATAGATAAATATGTGTTGTGGCTCAAAATTGATCTTCATTTTTTTTACAATATCTATTGTTTGTAGCAAAATAAGTTAGTACACATAACCTACCTAACTAAATATTTCTTGAGCCCCAAAAAAATGTACTTACAAATATGAAATTGAGTATATTATGAACTTTTTTTTATAAAAATAAAACTATATTTATGATTTTTATGTAATGTAATTGAAAATTAAATTTAATTAGATATATATAATTGATCATTGCTTCTAATTTTTGAAAATTGTAGAATTTGAAAAATTAAAATTTCATACTATAATTCAAAATTGAAATATTAAATAGAGCACATTTGTGCTAAATATAAAATAGACAAATATATTTTGTGACTCAAATTTGATATTAATTTTCTACAATATATATTACTTGTAGTAAAATAAGTTAATTAGTACACATAACATACCTAATTAAATATTTTTTGATCCCCAGAAAATATGCCTTCAAATATAATACAATTATGAAATTTATTATATTTTGAACTTGTTTTTACAAAATTAAAACTATATTTATGACTTTTATATAATATAATTGAAAAATAAATGTAATTAGGTACATATAATTGATAATTGCTTCTAATTTTTTTAAATTATAGAATTTGAAAAATGATTATTTCATACTATAATTGATCTTCATTTTGTACAATATCTATTACTTGTAGTAAAATAAGTTAGTACACCTAACCTACCTAACCAAATATTTCTTGAGCCTCAAAAAATGTACTTACAAATATAATACAATTATGAAATTGATTGTATTATGAATTTATTTTTACAAAAATAAAACATGTATAATACACAAAATAGATTTAACATGATTGTGGTATGTATAAAAAAGATAAATATATGTATGACTCAAAAATTGATCCTCATTTTCTACAATACATGTTATTTTTGGCAAAATATGTTAGTACATCATATATTATTATATTTATTGTTATAAATTATAGACTTTGAGGAAATTTTAATCATAAAAATCAAAAACCAAAAAGCTCAAAAACATATAAAAATGGGTAGATAATAATGATCAAACGATAAATATAATTACGTAAAACAACAAATGTTTTATTTTAGTAAAATTATAAGATTTGAAAAAGAATTTTTTCATACTATAATTCGAAAAAAAAATTAAATTTAACACATTTTTGTGTTTAATATGAAAACGATAGATATATTGTATGGTTCAAAAATTGATATTCATTTTCTACAATAAATGTTTATTTGTAGACAAATAAGTTAGTACATATAGATTACATAGAAAATATTTTTTGAGTCACACAAAGAAAATGTACTTACAACACAATATATTTATGAAATTGATTATGTCATGAACTTGAATTAAAAAAGTACAAAATAAAATTTCACCACCTTAAAATAGCAAACTCATTTTATGTCTCAAGTTTGTCCATAAACATAAACAAATTTTTTTCACACAACCTTATCATGAATAGATATATATATGTCACTATCACACAATATGCTTTATTGAGAATGAATACATTTTCTTATTTTTTTGGATCAAGACATTAACCTAATATTTTTTTAGCCCAAAAAAATATACTTACAAATATAATATAATTATAAAATTGATTATATTATGAAATTTAAAAAAATAAATAAAACTATATTTTATGATATGTTTGTAATACAATTGAAAAATAAATTTAATAAGATACATATAATTGATCATTGCTTCTAATTTTTATAAAATTATAAAAATTGAAAATTGAACATTTCATACTATAATTAAAAATTTAAGATATGGTGCAATTTTATTTTGTACTTTTTTAATTTAAGTTCATGACATAATTAATTTCATAATATATTGTGTTAAAAGTACATTTTTTTTATGGCTCAAAAAATATTTTCCATGTAGTCTATATGTACTGACCTATTTTAATACAAATAAACATTTATTGTAGAAAATGAAGATCAATTTTGAGTTATACAATATATTTATCCTTTTTATATATAACACAAATATGTTAAATTTAATTTTGTTTTTGAATTATAGTATAAAGATTTTCTTTTTCAAATCTTATAATTTTACTAAAATAAAATAATTATTATTTTACGTAATTATATTTATCTTTTGATCATTATTATATACCCATTTTCATATGTTTTTGAGCTTTTTTGTTTTTGATTTTTGATTTTTTTGATTAAAAGTTGATGCTCAAAGTCTGTAATTTGTAATTTATAATAATAAGTATAATAGTAAAATAACATGTATAGTAGAAAATGAAGAGAAATTATGCGTCATACATGTATTTATCTTTTTTTTATATATACCACAAATATGTTAAATCTATTTTTTTTAATTAATCTATAAAAATGAAGATCAAAATTGAAAATTGAAAATTGAACATTTCATACTATAATTAAAAATTTAAAAATTATGTCATGAACTTAAATTAAAAAAGTACAAAATAAAATTGCACCATATCTTTAAATGAGTAAACTCATTTTATGTCTCAAGTTTGTCCATGAACATAAACAAAATCTTATCACACAATCTTATCATGAATATATATATATATATATATATATATATATATATATGTCATTATCACAAAATATGCTTTATGGGGGAATGAATACATTTTTTTTTTCCTTTTTTGAATCAAGACATTAACCTAATATTTTTTGAGCCCCAAAAAAATATACTTACAAATATAATACAATTATAAAATTGATTATATTATAATTTTTTTTACAAAAATAAAACTATATTTTAAGATTGTCTGTAATACAATTGAAAAATAAATTTAATTAGATACATATAATCGATCATTGCTTCTAATTTTCATAAAATTATACAATTTGAAATTTGAAAATTAAAAATTTCATACTATAATTAAAAATCAAAAAATTAAGTATAACACTTTTGTAGTAAATATACAATAGATAAATATGTTTTGTGGCTCAAAATTGATCTTCATTTTTTACAATATATATTACTTGTAGTAAAATAAGTTAATACACATAACCTACCTAATTAAATATTTCTTGAGCCCAAAAAAATGTACTTACAAATATAATAAAATTATGAAATTGATTGTACTATGAACTTGTTTTTTAAAAAATAAAATTATATTTATGATTTGTATGTAATATAATTAAAAAAATAAATTTAATTAGATACATATAATTGATCATTAGTTCTAATTTTTTCAAATTCTATAATTTTTTTAAATTATAGAATTTGAAATATTAAAATTTCATACTATAATTAAAAATTATTAAATTAAATATAGCACATTTGTGATAAATATAAAATAGATAAATATGTTTTATGGTTCAAAATTGATCTTCATTTTGTACAATATCTATTACTTGTAGTAAAAAAATAGTACACCTAACCTACCTATTATATATTTTTTGAGCCTAAAAAAAAAGTACTTACGAATATAATATAATTATATATGAAATTAATTGAATCATGAATTTAAATTTTACAAAAATTAAACATTTATAAAACACTAAAAGACAAAAGCAATTTTTTTGGTGGGAAAATGTGTGCGTTTCATGTGAAAATGCTATTGTGTTTTTATATAATATATAGATTGTATATATGTGTGGATAAAGTAGTTATGATGATTGAAAACTACTATTCCTATTTTCATTTGTAATTAGTATGTAAATATATGAACAATTAATAAATAATTAATATTTAATTTTGTTCATTAAAAATGCACTGTAAGGAACATAATATGAATTACAAAAATATATATATAAAGTATATTTTTAGTATCAAATATAATATATATATATATATATATAGTTTAAAATATTGAGTGTTTGTTTATAAAAGAAAAGAATAAACTTTTGATTGAGAGCCCAAACATATAATAAGAACACACTTTTGATAGATGAAGTGAGTATTACTTAATTTTAATAATAATTAATTTGTTTGTAATTAATAATTTAAATATGTTGTTAGTTGATTAAGAGTTTTACATTATTTATTAATTAACTATGTGCGTTATGATTAAATATTTATTGATTAATTAACAAATAAGTTAAATATAATAAAAATTAATAGATGATTAATAAATAAATTAACTATGATGGAGTTAAATAAGGTTGACATTATCAATAATTAAATTTGTGTTGTAAATGATAAAATTAATGTTACGTCAAATAATGAAACTTTAAGTAAATAATAATGTATATGGATGCTAGTATTTAAGAGGACATGTGCATTATATTTTCCAAAATTAAAAGATGAAAGTATGTATATTTTTGGTCGATATATTAAAATAAATAAGACTCTATTCATAAAATTCTTACTCATTTTAACCAGACATGTGTGTTAAATAATAGTTTGATTTAAAATAAATTGTATATTGTGTGGTGTTTGACTAATTTATCTTGAATATTGAATTATATGTAGTAGGTGGAAGTTCAAATACCAAAAAATAAAAAATAAATTGAACGATAGTTTTGTACTACAAAATAAAATAACAAAATATTTTTTTTATTAGTAAACACTATACCATATAAAAATTAGATAATATTTTCCTAAATGGATATATTAATTTTTTTTAATTAATCATAAAATTTTCATACTAAACTTATTTATTGTATATCATGTATTAAATTAAAGGTCTTGTCAAAATTTTTAATTTAAAATACATATTTTATATATATACGTGAATGAAATTAAAATTATATATATATATATATATATATATATATATATTTGGAAGAGAGAAAAAATTAGTGTATATATTAAAGGCGCTCTTAATTTTTTGAATTAACCACATAGACTACAAGTTTTAAAATTTATAGTGTAAATATTAAAAATACACATAGACTACAAATTTAAAAAATTATGATGTAAATATTAATAATATATGCACATAGATTACGCTTTTTAAAAATCATATTGTAAATCTAACAAATACTCGCACAATACAGTACAAAAAAATGTTTGACTAGCGACAGACGATGTGACATATATGTGTCCGTCGTTAGGTAACGACGGAATAACGACAAAATCACAACGAAATTGTTAACAACAGACTTGAAATGGATTTCTTCACGCCAAGTTGGCGCCAAATTTGACGACGAAGTTAACAACAAATTGTTTTCATCGTTAAGAATGTTTGGCGTTAAATCCATTGTTAACTTATTTATTATATTACTAAGTATTTTAATTTAAATAAATAATTAATGATGGATGTATTTCTCGTTAGTTCATTGTTAATCTCAAATAAAAAATGTCTGCTTGACGGGGCTCAGTTGTTATCACTCCGGCCAAGATAAATTTATAATATCTACATATTTCACTAAGTTCTGCTAGTGGTAAGCACAAGTTTATCCCACAAGGAGTTGGTGGATTCCTCTCTCAATGTCATAATTTGAGATTTTGAGTCGGGTCTTGCCTTGGGCAAGAAGTTGTAATCAAGCAGAAAGTAAAGTGCTGAAATATAAATAACTGAAAAGAAACAACAAAGATAGTTAAATAAAAAAGCAACTTGACTTGGGTTATAATTCTTGAGACTTGACTTATGTTTTGATCATCGGTGCAAAGTTGTTCGTTGTACTAGCATGTCATTGGTTAAAGGCGAGCGTAAGAATGAGGTTTTACTCCTACCACCCAAACGCATCACTCATGCAACCCCCTTTTTAATCGTCACGTAGCCACCTAAACCTCGCCCATCATACCTTTTCAGTCCAGAACGTAAGGGTTACTCACTCCCTTATCCCCCATGCCCAAGATTGCTCTTGGACCAAGCCTACTCCATCATACCCAAATAGGCATTAGCGGGACTGTGCAACCATGGGCACACCATCTCAGACGCCCGTCCCATGGCGTTCCCACCTACATCACCACGTTTATCCCTCTGGCTGGCAATAATGAAGTCGCTAACACTTGGAGTTCCCAACTCGCAGTTGTAACCTGATCTTGCCCAAGACTGCTACTGGTCAGACAACACCGAGGACTTGATCAAGTTGTATAGGATTCAGATCCAGCGCTTTAGAAACATGCCAATACAACTATAAGTGCAATTAGACCTCTCAAGACGTTATAAGTCTTAACTCAATTCATCTTTCCCAAGTCAAGTTTAATAAACCTAGATACTCATATTGAAAGTAAAGAACACAAACTAAATAAAGGAAATCATACTTGAATTGAAATAACAAAAGTACGATTTACCAAAAGATCCTCTTGCCAGGACCAACCCTTGGCAAGACCGGAAGCATGAACAAAAATTAAATAAATTGTTTGCCCGTAGGACTTGTTTCTTCCTCCCAATCACTCATTGAAATATAGCCTAGACTAAGAGAAAGAGCAGTTTGGCGTCGTCCCTCCCCTCTAATGTATATGTCTCTGCTTCATAGCGTGGGGTATAAATAGTCTTCCGTGGGCTTGGGCTTTGTGGTAGAGGTGGCTAGGGTTTACGGTGAACTTTCCTTCCTGGTGAGATCTTCCGCGTAGAGGAGATACTCCAAATCCTCCAAATATTTTAGTGGAAGGAAAGGGCGATCTTTTTCCTTTTCCGCGGAAGGAAAGAAATCCGCCGCAAATCCTGGCCTTGCCCATCGTCTTCTGCGCTCGCGGCTGCTTCAATCTTACTCCTTGTCTTGGTCAATGTGCTCCTTTGTCCCTAGCGGTTGCAGTGTGATCTCGAGCTTTACCTTGCCTTGAGCTTTAGACTACCCAAGATGCTCCGTATAAACATGCCTCTTTCTTGAGATGACCTGCCAACTCAGACTCGTGTCCTCTCAGACACAAAACAAGACACAAAATAAAGAAAAATGACCCGATCTAGACCTAAGAAAAGACACAAAAAGAGCACGAAAAATGGGCTCATCACACTCATACACTTTGAGCATGATTGTCCTCAAGCGTGTAAGTACGAATTTCCCAAAAAGAAAAAGAAAATAAAAGATTCAAACAATCAGCACACCAACATACATATATCGAAAACAGTCAAGACAGATAGGAGTTAGAGCTTAAATCAAGCAATGTTCTCAAGCGGTCAAGATAGCAGTCACGTGAGCATAGAGATATTTCCTCACCCACTCAACACTCTGTGTTTGGGGGTTGGGGGTTAAGTGTTTACGCTCGACAAATGCTTGATCAAAATAGTCTCATAAGCTTGTCTGCCTTCTACATGTCTTCACACAATTAGCCTGCTTAATGCATCTATCCTCAGGTCTTCAAGTGTTGTAACGCGACTTTGACAAAATGGTTGGAAAATTTAGGAACTGGACTAAGGTCGGTATGAACTATAGTCTTGGACAATTTCTTGACTAGAGTACACACTTAAACTTCTCTCAGACCCTAACACACTTATTTATGGGGTGTAAATTTTTTGGAATTATTCTGATTTTTTCTACCCCTTTCTTTTTCTAAACTCCCCCCGTGTTTATTTATTTTTGGATTTTTTGGTTTTTGATTTTCGGGCTGCCCAGCTGGAAGCCAGGGCAACCATTCGGGGGGGGGGGTGTCTTGCCCTATGTTCATCCCGACCAGGGTAGGCCTTTATTGGGATTTTAAATATGCAAAAAGAAATAATTAGGCTCAAAATGGATAGCAAGGGAATATGAATGATGGTAGGAAATTTTAGACTTTGGGTTTATGAAAAAAAAGCGTCTAAATCCTCTAGAGACTTGACCAGGGCTGTAGGGTGTTGACCAATAAAACAGGCAAGTTCTAGGACAAATCAATCCAAGCAGTTGTATATACACACAAAAAAGAATCATGCTAAGTAGATGTATATAGCATTTAAGACTTAAAAATTACACAGGGTAAACATGCTCACATGACCGAATTTCCGTCATACTAGGCTATCCTATAACATGCTTGAACTACACATCAAAACTCCTACGCCTATCATGCTCAAGACACATATACATTAGGCATGCTGGCAAAACTCTAAATAAGAAAACAATAAAGACTGACTCTCTAACCTAGACAGACGTGGGAACCCTTCTCACTCACACACTTTGCTCAAGGAAAAGTGATAGATCAGTCAAGGCTCCTTAATCAAGACTCTAACTAAAACAAGACAAAAACAAAAAAACAAGAAAATAAAAAAATAAATAAAAACTAAACCCTTAAAAAAAAGAAACTAAAAACAAAGGGAGGACTGAGTCATGGGTGAGCTGGGGGATACCTGAAACCTACATGCTCGAAGTAGGCCAGTTGGGCTTCCTACAATTGCTTCATTATTTTGTCGATGCGGCTGAGGTAGGTAGTCAACTCCTCCGTCGGCGGGTCAGGCGAGGGGGATCTTGTTGTCTTCACTGTGCTCCTCGTGGGGTACACCGACGGCTTCTCAATGGGGTCTTCAACAATGCGGAGTTCTCCATCATATTTCTCCTCGATGGTAAACATGCGGGTCAGGGTAGCCATGTCGAAGTGGTCCTCTCGCTCCAGGAATCCTTCATAGTCTGGCTTGATCAAGCCAAACTGCTTTCCGATCAGTGTTGGCAGGTAGGATAAAGAGAGTCTCTGCTGGGGCTTGGCCAAGATGTTGCGGATGTGATTTGCTACGAACGAGAAAAAGTTGAGCCTTTGCTTTTTGTCCATGGCCTAGAGTATGAACAGCTCACTCTGGGACACGGTGTTGCTGTTGTCCTTCTTGCCAAAGAGATTTATGGCCAAGATGCGGTGACACATCTTGACCGCCAGATCCACCAAGGTAGATGCCTTCGACTTGCTCCCCTTAAATTTCTTCTTTCTGGCAAGACCTTCCCACATGCGGTTCCACTGCTCATTGGGTGCGTTTGGGACTACCTTGATCGCTGTCTTGTATTACGGATTAAACTTCTCCCTAAAATCAATCACGCCCAGAATTACATCCAAATCTTCAACTGCCACCTTCTGCTGCTTACCTATGAGTGAAAATTCCATTACGCTGGGAATTCCTCCCATATCCACTTCCACCTTGACGCTCTGAAAAAATTTCTGACCAAGTCACCATATGTGGTGGTTTTCCAGTTAAAGAATTTTTCCCAACCAATGGCTCTGAACCTTTCTCTGACTTGCTCTTCCACGCCAAGCTGCTTCAAGACCTCGATCAATGGTCTTTGGGACCACGATATCTCTCCCATCCAGATCCATCGTCTTGGTCTCAGCAGTCCTGGCCCTTATCTTCCTCACAGGTGTAGTCTTCTCTTTCTTCACAACATTTTTGAACTGACGCTTCCGTGGGGTCCTTTCCTCAGATGAAACTTCATCGACCTCCTCCTCTGTTGCCTTGCTTGAGCTTCCTTTCTGACTTGCCTCCTTCGGTTGGTTGACCTTCGCCTCCTCTGCTTTCTCCTGATCCGCTGCCTCCTCCTCCTCTTCGTCTTTTTCCTCAGCCTCCACCTCTTCCTCTGCTGCTTCTTCAGTTTCCTTGGGCAGTGGGTTGTTGTGCTTCGCCTCAACAGTAGGAGTTTGGGTGGTTTCTATGCTTGGTGCCTCAAGCGTCACCATGTTTGGGGGCTTCTGGGATGATGTTTTTAGGTGGTGGTTGTGTTTCAGTGGCTGTGGATGAGGGTTGGCTGCTGGTCTCTCCCTTCTTCTTGGTTGGAACCTTCTTACGCACCATGGTGGTTTTTGGCTCTTCGTCGAGTGTTAAATCAACAAAATCGCTAATTGCACTTTTTCTAAGCTTGTTTTGCGAGTGGGTAAATACAAGGTGAGTGGTGGAGAGAGTGGGGTGAGTAGAAGAGTGGTTTGGAGGTGGTGAGAATGGTGGGTTTTTTTTTTTTACGAACTGGAGAGGTTTTCTTGGTGTTGCGGTGAAGGTGAGAGTGATGAAGTGAATGAGAAGTAATAAGGGAGGTATGAAATTAAAGGTGTGTTGGAAGTTGTAGAGGTGAATGTGGGGGGTGGGGGTGGTTGTAATGTCTGGAAAAGAGAAGAGTGGGTAGAGGCAGTTATAGGGGGTAGGCATGCAGGCGGCAGACACTTGATGGCCTGACTGACGCGCTAACGTAGGCGGAAGTTACTTTTTAGCGGAATAGTCTCATGTGGCGCTTCATCTCCTCATTTCTCGACGCCTCTCTGCACAAGACAAAAAGACTAGGGTTTCCTTGGGTGGGAAAATTTCTTTCCCTGAGTTGGTCAAAAAGAATCTCAAGTCATGATCCTTCTTTCCCTCCTCTCACACACTTTGCTTAAGGCAAAGTGCTAGAATGAGTCAATTGGGCTCTTGGGCTAGAATGCAAAAATAAAATATATAAAAAATAAAACGAATAAAAACGATAAATAGGAAAAATGAAAAACAATAAAAATTTCAGGTTGCCTCCTGGCCAGTGCCTTGATTTAACGTCGTTGGCATCGACGTAGTGTTGCTTCTTGAGTGAGATCTTCTGGGGCAAGGTCCGTGACTTCCTTTACAAGGCGATATCCATAATAGGCCTTGAGCCTATTTCCACTGAATTTGAAAATTGTTTTGGTCTTGAGATCCTGAATGTCTGCAGAGCCATTAGGGTAATGCTCTCATACCATGTATGGTCCTCTCCACTTGGTAGGTAGCTTGCCAGAGGCAAACCTGAGGCGATTTTCATATAAAAGCACCAGTTCGCCTTTGTTGAATCTCATTCCTCGAGCTATGTGGTCATGGAACTTCTTCAGCTTCTTCTTGTACAAGGCGGCATTGTCATAGGCCTCAAGTCAGATCTCCTCTAGCTCTTGCAAACTTAAATTTCTTCCTTCAACAACTTCATCCCAATCTTAATTGATCTTGCTCACTGCCCAAAACGCCTTATGTTCCATCTCGATAGGTAAATGACACAGCTTACCATATACCATACGGTATGGGGACATTCTAAAGTTAGTTTTGTAGGTTGTCCTATATGCCCAAAGTGCATCATCAAGGTGGTCACTCTAGTCTTTCCTTGTCTTGCCAACTGCCTTCCTCAGAATATTTTTCACAATGCGGTTGGAGAGTTCAACTTGCCCATTAGCTTGGGGGTGGTATGCAATAGACATATGGTGATGAACTCCATACTTCTTGAGCAAGCTAGTGATGGTGGAGTTATAGAAATGTGAACCTCTGTCGCTAACTATCGCCTTGGGCATGCCGTATCTGGTGAAGATGTTTGCCTTGACAAATTTTGCTACCGTCCTTGCATCTACATTTGGAGTTGCAATTGTTTCTATCCACTTAGAAACATAACCTATTGCTAGTAAGATGTACTGATTACCTTCATACTTGGGCAGATGGCCCATGAAATCCATACCCCATATGTCAAAAATCCCTGCTGGCAAGACTGATACCAAGAGCATCTCATCCTTCTTGGAAATATTTCATTCCCTTTGGCATTGGTTTCAAGTCCTGCACTTTTCAAAACAATCATTGAAGATTGTGGGCCAGTAGAACCCACTGTCCAGGATCTTTCTTGCCATACGCCTTGGTCCAAAAATATCCTCCGCATTCCCTCTCGTGGAAACACTCAAGTATACTTCCTTGCTCTTCCTCGGGTATGCACCTCCAGAGGATTAAATCAGTGCACTTCTTCCAGAGATATGGGTCATCCCAGATGAATGACTCGCTCAGCTTCTTGATCTTTCCTTTCTGGTACTGGTTAAGCTCCATCAGAAAAGTCTCCGTGATTATGTAGTTCACTATGTCAGCATACGATGGCTCGGTAGTGCCTATCTTGTACAGCTCCTCGTCGGGAAATCTCTCATTGAGGGGCATGTCGTCATCTTCCCTCAAGATCTTACTCAAAGGTCAGCCACATGGTTTTGGGCTTCAATTTCGTCCTTCACTTTAATGTCGAACTCCTGGAGTAGCAAGATCCATCTTATTAGGCATGGCTTGCTATCCTTCTTGGCTATGAGATACTTCAAAGCGGTATGATCCGTGTAGACCACTGTCTTGCTCCCGAAAAGATAGGAGCGAAACTTCTCACAGGCAAATACCACGGAAAGAAGCTCTTTCTCCATGGTGGTATAGTTGATCTGGGCTAAGGTAAGGGTCTTCGAAGCATAGTAAATAACATGACTCTCTTTGCCAATCTTCTGGTCAAGTACTGCTCCTATGGCATAGCCGCTTGCGTCGCACATTAGTTCAAAGGGCATCCCCCATTCGAGTGGTTTGATTACTGGGGTCGAGATCAAGTGGTTCTTCAAGATTTGGAATGCCTTCTTGCATTCCTCGTTGAAATCTCAGGGCACATCATTCTGAAGTAGCTTGTTCATTTGTTCGGCTATCTTGGCGAAGTCCTTGAGAAAATGGCGGTAGAAACCCGCATGACCATGGAATCCCCGCAGTTGCTTCTCATTGGTGGGGTATGACAGCTTGACAATAACTTCCACCTTGGCACGATCCACTTCAATTCCTTTCTTAGAGATAACATGACCAAGCACAATGCCATCCTTGACCATGAAGTGACATTTCTCGTAGTTGAGTACCAAGTCATTCTCCACACATCTTTGCAATACCATCTCGAGGTGCTCAAGATACTGGCCAAAGCTGCTTCCATAGACTGTGATGTCATCTATAAATACCTCGATGCAGTGTTCAAGGAGGTCAGAGAATATACTCATCATGCACATTTGGAATGTTCCAGGGGCGTTGCATAGCCCAAAAGGCATTCTTTGGTAGACGAAAGTTCCAAAGGGACAAGTGAATGTAGTCTTCTCTTAGTCCTCAAGCGCTACCCATATTTGCATATATCCTCAATATTCGTCAAGGAAACAAAAGAATTTGTTTCCTGCCAACCGCTCGAACATCTGGTGAATGAATGGAAATGAGAAGTGATCCTTCCTGGTCACCTTGTTCAACTTCCTGTAGTCGATGTAGACTCTCTAGCCTGTCTGTAGTCTTGTCGCGATCAACTCCTTATTCTCCTTCTCGATTACTTGCACACCAGATTCTTGGGCACAACGTGGATTGGGCTGACCCATCGGCTATCTGAAATGGGGTAGATCATCCCCATGTCAAGGAGTTTGACAATCTCCTTTTTGACTACCTCCATCATGATTGGATTCAACTTCCTTTGTGAATCTCTGACTGGTACGACATCTTGCTCAAGCAGAATGTGATGCTGGCATACCGTTGGGCTTATTCCCTTGATGTTGGCTAAAGTCCATCATATAGTCTCCTTGTACTTTCACAAAAGATCTCGGATCCTTTCTTTTTCTTCTTGGTGTAACTCCGAGCTAATGATCACTGAGAATGTCTCCTCCTTGCTCAAGTAAATATACTTGAGATGCTTGGGCAAGGTCTTCAACTCCAACTTTGGTGGCTTGAGTATGGATGATTCCATTTGGTTCCCTGTAATCGAGAGTGATTTAGGGACTTCAAGTTGGAGATTTGGTTAGGTAGTGACTGTAGAGCTCCTCGACCTTTTGTCTTGAACTTCTCAAGGTCGTAGCTGAACTTGTGGTGCTCCTTGGTTAAGTTCTGAACTATTTCTGACAGAATGGGCCTCTTGGTTGAATTTCATGTTGAGCCTCGGGTGGAGCTTGGTAGTGATTTCCCCCATATCTTAAGTTCTCATGGTTCCTTCATCCTGGATTATAAGATTGTCAATGGGGTTCAAATCTCTAGCTTGGGCTTTGATTGTGATTTCCTCCATTGTTGGTATGCCCAAAAGCATTGACTTCTTCTTCTCCTAGGGTGGGACATTCATCGGTCATGTGGGTGGTAGCATAGCAAAGCTGGCATGCCTTGATATTCTTCTTGATGATTGGCTTCATGATCTCCATCATCTGCTTCATGGTGGCACACATGTCCAAGAGTTCCGTTTTGGACTGTGATGCGGAAGCATTTCCCATGGTCCTGGTCAAAGAGTGTGCATCATCTCGGGATTCTTCTGCCATGTCGTTCAACAGCTTGAAAGCTTCAAAAGGCTGCTTGTTCAAGATAGAACCTCCACACGCGACATTCAAAAATTGTCGCTCGTCAGGCCTCATTCCATTGACGCAGTATTGGATCATGTCCTGGTCAGAGATGTTGTGCTGTGAGCACTTGGCCAACATAAGCTTGAATTTGTTCCAGTAGTCATAGAGTGACTCTCTGGCTCCCATCTGGATGGTGCTCATCCATCTTCTAGCATTCTGGATCCTCAAGACAAGATAGTATTTCTCCAAGAACTTCTGCTACATTGCTTGCCAAGTCGTGACGCTACCTCCAGGTAAAGTGTAAAGCCATTCTCGAGCAGTATCTTGAAGTGAAAAAGGAAAAGATACCAGATGTATATACTCCCTTTTTGCTGCTTCGTTGGTTCTGATGGTTCCACAGGCCATCTCAAAGTCTTAAAGTTGCCTTTACGGATCCTCTCCTGGCAAGTCACTGAACTTGGACAAGATCTGGATGAAAGAGTGTCTGAGTTCCCAGTTGTCTGCTATCACGAGCAAGGTGATGCCCAAGGATTTTAGATTATTGTTATTGGGGAACATCATCTCCCTAAATGTCTGCTCTGGAGCTGCATCCTCGTTATTGTTGATCTCTCCGTGTTTGTTACACCCTAACGGCAGAATGAGCTCTTCGAATGAGCCCAGACTCCTATGAGAAAAGAGAAAAGAGAAAAGAGAAAAAAGGAACACGAGAAGAACACCAGAAGAGGGAATTAGGAAATATTCATTATCTGCCATTAGAAAACAAAGTGGCAGCTATTTATGGCTAAACAGCCTTCTGGTAATATGCAGAACAAGTACATAACAACTCTCTCTCTCCCTAACAAACTCAAGGACCACTATGATAAAAATTAGACTATCACAAAGTCCTTAAATCTACTTAGCATTCTAGCATCATGTTTGGGCCTTAACTCTTGAATTGGGCTATTTTCTCCTCTTGAATTAGCTTCCATTGCAGCCCCAATAATCTTTGTTTCTTCTACATGTTCAGATGTGTCATTCATCACTCCTTGAAGAAGCACCATGTCCTCAAGGTGAAAAGTGGGATATGATTGGCGCAACTCATCCAAGTATTCTCATGTAGCATTTTCAGGTGGCTCTCCCCACCACTGAACTAGCACTTGATAACGCGTCTCCCCTTTTGATAAGATCTCATGGTGTGAGCAAATAGCCATAGGTTCAGCCAGCGGCTCAGATCCTCGAGAATTTGGTGGCAGAGAACAATTGAATTCTGCTCTCATTCCCTTGAATGACTTAAGGACCGAGACATGAAACACATCATGAATGCGACTTGTAGGCGGTAACTCCAAACTATAGGCAACTGGATATATTTTTTCTGAAATCGTGAACGATCCATAGAAACAGCAAGCAAGCTATGGGGCTACTCGACCCGAAATTGAGATATGGCGCTAAGGTTGTAGCTTCACCAACATTAGATCACCAACATTGTACTCTACCTCTCGATGTCGACGATTGTATTTCTGCCGCATCCGGTCTTGGAACGTTGGAGGTTGATCTTGAGTTGTTTCAGAAGTGCATCACATTCGAGCAAGATATCTTCAACTGCTTGAATCTTGGAAGAACCCCTTACGTAGGGAAGAATGCTTGAGGGCAGTCTGCCATACAATGCCTGGAAAGGTGTCATCCTTATGCTGGAGCAATATGAAGTGTTATACGAAAATTCAGCCCAACCAAAAAAAGTAACCCAAGTAGTCGGCTTTTGATGAGTATATGCTCGTAAATATTTTTCAAGGCCCTTTTCGGTTAGGCCATCGGTCTGCGGATGATAAGCTAAGCTATGATGCAGCTTAGTACCACACAACTTAAACAGTTCTTGCCAAAATTTGCTGAGGAAAATCGTGTGTCGATCCGAAATAATATATGTTGGAAAACCATGTTGTTTCGCTACCATTTCCACAAACAAACCAGCAACTAACGTTGCTGTAAAATGTGCAGGTAGAGGCCCAAAGTGAGCATATTTGGTAAGACGATCAACTACCACCAATATAACAGTATAATGACGACTCATTGGAAGCCCTGCGATACAATCCATCGTAATATCTTCCCAAACTTGGGTGGGAATTGGAAGAGGTTGAAGGAGGCCAGCTGGGGCCTGAGTGGAATATTTTATTTGCTGACAAACTAAGTAGGCTGCAACAAACTTGTCAACCACAGCTCTC
Organism: Leonotis leonurus; assembly: GCA_026898415.1. NCBI lineage: Eukaryota > Viridiplantae > Streptophyta > Magnoliopsida > Lamiales > Lamiaceae > Leonotis > Leonotis leonurus. The sequence continues at coordinate 185,773 of JAPKLX010000062.1, forward strand.
ATCTTCGGCCAATAAAACGTCGAAGAGAGACGCATAAGCGTGCGCTTGACTCCGCCATGACCAGCTGTCAAGGTAGCGTGCACCTCATGGAGGAGTTAAGGAAAGAGGGAACAATGAATACTAATGCAAATACAATTTTTGTATAAGAGAAGGCCATTCTGAAATGAGTATCGAGCATCGAGTTTGCCTCCGTGAAACATTTATGCAACGAAAGCAAATCTGGACATGATAGATTCTCATGTCGCAACACATCAAGGAGTTATGATATAGGCATACTAGCAATTGAAAGAGCTAACAAGTGCTGTGAATGTGTGATCTCTTGCTCTTCCGACAAACTCGATAAAGCATCCGCTGCTGCATTCGTCTTGCCGGATCGAAACTCTATACGAAAATTGAAATCAAGCAGCTTACTAACATACCATTGTTGTTCAGGTGTTTGAATTGATTGTTGAAACAATTCCTTGATGCTCTTATGGTCTGTACGAACAACAAAACACTATCCGATGAGGTATTGTCTCCATTTGCGAACATCTTCAACAATGGCATATAACTCCTTGGTGTAAGTGGAAGTGGCTTGTAACCAAGGCCCCAACTTTTTGCTGAAGAAGGCAATACGTTGTTCAAGTTGCATTAAAATAGCTCCAATGCCCACATTGGAAGCATCGGTCTCCACCATAAATTCCATCGAAAAATTAGGAAGACAAAGAACAAGGGTGGTGGTCATGGCTCATTTAAGAGCTTCGAATGTCGATTGAGCGTGGGGAGACCAAACAAAAGAATCCTTGCGTAGCAAATCTGTAATAGGTGAAGCGATTCCCGCATAACCCCGCACAAATCGACGATAGTAATCGATGAGGCCCAAGAATGCTCGTAGTTGACGAGGGCTCTTAGGAGTAGGCCACGACTCCATCGAACTGATTTTGCTCGGATCTGGACTAAAGCCTCCCGTAGACAAAATATGCCCCAAATAATCCACAGAAGTTTACCCAAAAACGCACTTCGAGGGCTTCAAATAAAATTGATGTGTAGTTAGAGAATCAAGTACCTGTTGAAGGTGCAACAAATGGGCCTCCATATTGAGACTATAAACCAAGATGTCATCGAAAAATACCACAACAAACTGATGAATGAAAGGGGAGAAAATTTGATTCATAACAGATTGAAAGGTGGATGGAGCATTACAGAGACCAAACGACATTACGAGGAATTTATAGTGGTCATCTGCAGTACGGAATGCTGTTTTGTGGATGTCTCGCCCATGAACATGGATTTGGTGGTAGTCAGAACATAAATCTAGTTTAGTAAATATGCGAGCACTGCCCAAATCATCAAGAAATTCATCGATGGTAAGAATCAGGAAATGATCCTTGACTGTGACCGCATTTAAGGCACGTTAGTCAACGCAGAAATGAAGCGTACCGTCCTTCTTGCTTACCAATAATACTGGGGAAGAGAATGAGCTATGACTTTGTCGAATCGTACCCTGATCGAGCATCTTAGCAACCATTTTAGCCATTTCTTGTTTATGAAATTGAGGGTACCGATAAGGTTTGACATTGACATGAGGTATATTTGGAAGCAAATGGATACGGTGATCCATCGATCGATGAGGCAGGAGACCTGGTGGTGGTCGAAAAAGAAAGTCGTATTTCTGTAGAAGAGACTGCAAGGACGGATGTAGTTGATTAAGAGAGAGATAAATATTGGGTTTGAAGGAAACACACAAGTTGGGCCCTTCTTGACTTGCAATGGGCCGAATGTATACTTAAAAAATTTGATCAATTGTAGCATGGGCTGTCATGGCCCACAATTGCTTGAAGAAAATTACTGGTGTGTTCTTTGTGACATCTCCACGCAGCTGAATTATTTTTCCATCTATCTCGAACTCCATAAACTGTTCGGCATAGTGGTGGGCGACCGGCCCCAATTTCTGTAACCATTTAATGCCTAAGACAATGGTTGGACCTTCAATGGCGAGTATGTTAAAGTCGATCACAAAGGTGTGTACCTGGATTTGAAAAGGTACAACTGAGCACAACTTACGACAAATTAAGAAATCTCCATTACCAACAAAGACACGAAATGGAGAGATATCCTAGACCGATAGTTTGAGATTCTCGGCGGTGGAAGGTTGAAGAAAGTTGTGTGTGCTTCCACTATCAACAAGCACATGAGCACAATGACGAAGAATGGAGCCAGCGAGTTGGAGCGAACAAGGAGCATTCAACCCCGAAAGAGTATTGAGGCTCGATATATCTCCAACCATATTTTCCTTATCAATGTTCAAATCTGGATTTTCTAGTGGGTCGTTTTCATCCTCATCCTCGGTGCCCATAAGAAGTAAATATTTGCTCCAACAGTGGTGAGCCGACGACCATTTTTTATCACAGTTATAGCACAAGCCCCTATCTCATTTCTCTTTAATTTTTGCCGGACTAAGGCGTCGAATATGAAGATTCGGCGAACGTAGGAGTAGTGTAGATACTCGTGGATCAGGAGAACTCTTTACGGTTTGGGGAACAAGGTGGTGAGATGGAGTTGGTGATGGTGTAGCGGTGGTAGTGCAGATGGCACATAAGAGAGTGGAACCGCCTTGAGTGGCCAACGAAAGTCAGGGCGTAGATTTCTCTTTGCCTCGTCCAAGCGAGCTTCATATGCTCGTGCAACGGCGAACACCTCCATTAGATACGAGGGGCGCGAAATACTGAGTTCCCTGCGAATGTCAGGTTTTAGGCCAGTAATAAAGAAACTAACTAAGAGTGGTTTAGAAATCCTGCGAACTTAATTCATAAGGTCTTCAAATGATGCTTGAAACTCCGCCACCGTATTTGTTTGTGTGAGCTCCTTGAGGCTCTTGAGAAAAGGAGGAACCAAAATTGCTCCTGTGGATCAGTAAAAAAGGAGGAACCAAAATGCTCATTGAGGCTCTTGAGAAAGGCAGGCCACGTGGAGAGTATGTTATTTGCTTTTGCCCATTGAAACCAGGCGGCGGCCTTTCCTTCCATATGAAAGGAAATGATCCGCAACCGCTCTATGCGGAAAATCCAACCAAGGGGTCAGATCCGTCAAATCGAGGAACATCCATCTTCATAGAGCGTAATATCGGTGAAATGTCAGTAGTAAGCGGTGGTTAGAGAGGTGGGCGAGACGAGCTTGCCGTAGAAGAATGTGGATGAGTTTTTGTGGTGTAAAGATCCGCAAAACAAGCATCAACAGATGCTATAAATTCCTGTAAGGTGGAGTTAGTGGCAACAAGTTGGCATTGGATGGCATGTATGGCGGAGAGAATGTCGGAATCTGGTGAAGCCATGGCAGAAAAGAAACAATGAAACCACCAATTGTTATCATGTTTATTTTAACACGTAGTGGAGAACTCGAACAAATACACAAGTTTATGTTCATAACTATACGAAGTCAATTATGTACTAATTAATTGGTAAAATGTTCTATAACTATATGGAGAATATATATTTGAATAGGTACAAGATAATAAAACTAAATAAAAATTTAATAAAATACTGATAATAATATTTGAAACACTAGTCTACAGGGTAGTCAACTGAGCAGTCAACATCCATTCAAATCACTTACACGGTGCATGATCCGAATTTTCTCCAAGTGCCTAATCAAACTCTCATTATATCTATCACGTATTTAAATAATTACATAGAATGCTTAATTATTCAATACTTTAATCGTGTAGTGTGTTGAGTAAGAAATCGGGTGCCGAAAACTTTCGAGTTTGCAATATACATATAGTCAAGCTCACATTCTTAAATTTGAACTTCTAACAAACTACTCCCATTACCCATATACATAAATACTATGTGACAAGTTCAAAAACATACAAACAATATACGAAACTAAAAATCAAAATAAAAGTTATAAACTCATTTTAATATGTTCTTTGCAATTCTAATGATTTAGTTTTACTCAAATTTTACTTAACAAAGGAGGAGAGATAGAAAATGGAGAAATGTGAGATAATTGTGTATCCTCTAAAATTTGATCAAAGAAAAAGAAAATGAAAAATAGAATTTAATATTCCCAGTAATATTATAAGGTATTTTCGTTATTTCATTAAAAAAACTGGTATAAAAGATAGATATATATACATTATATATAAAATAATAATATGTTTACATTTCTCCCTCGTTATAAACATGAGATATAATCCAACGCTCCATAAAAATAGTTTACGTTTTTTCATTTTTGGATGTCTACAAAAATAGTTTGCATTTAAAGGAAGTTGACTCATCACACTTACTACAAACAACTTAATTTAAAACAATATATTAAATGAGACTCAAACTTCACTAACCAAGAGTGAGAATTTGGGATCGGGACTTGGAAAAATTTTGATCTCGATCCGAGTCCCGAATTTTTTGGAATTGGGATCGAGATCGGGACCTAGCAATTAAATTTTTTCGAGACTTGAGAGTCCTGAATCTCAAAATCAATGTCTTCCTAATTATGTAATTTCTGGAACCCTAAATCATAATACAGATTTGACATTTCAACTTTCAATTTCTCACTGTTTCACTCCTCGTCGCGCCTAAGCAAACTCCCCACCCAACTGCTATGAAGTGCCACCACAACCGCCACGCTTGCACGCCTTTGTCGCCATCAACGCCACTGCCCCCGCTCGCACACGAACGACCACAAGCCCTATTTGCACACGAACTGCCACCGTCACGCCCCGCTCACAAGCCCCCGCACCAAACTTCTCTCTCTCTGCCGCGCACGACGCTCCCCTTTGACGACTGGTGCAAGGTAGTCAACTTATACTATTAAAATTTATATTGATGCAAGGTAAATTGACATACACATACACTTGCAAACCTGAAGCGTATATCTAAATGCTTAGAACGAAGGCAAAACTATATAGAAAGATATTATCACCTTATCATCTGTAACTTTAATATATTTTGAGGAGATCAGAAGAATATATTATGGTTTTAAATCGGTAGCAAATATGCATTAAACCTGAACATTTAATATTGGGACATTCACGATTTTCAGGATATTTTGGGATATATTGGGATTTTTGGGACTTCGGGACATTTTAGGACATTTGAATTTAGGACCGAAACCGTGATCAAGACTTAATTTTTTCCACATTTCGGAATTTGGGACTCTCGAAATCCCGAACAGGATCGGGACCAAGACCACAAAATTGAAAATTTTCGGGACCATGACTTTAAGATCGGGATCGGGACTCCCGGTCCCTTCCCGATTCTCACACAAACAACTAACTACACACGACTCAATATAAAATAATATATTAAATGAGGCTCAAAGTTCACTCACTACACAGAAGATTCCATCATAAATTAAATGTATTAAAGGAGCGATTGAGATTAAATTAATTTTAACTCTTTTTTCAACTTTTTATTATGTTTTATTTATAAATAATGTAAAAGAATGAGTGGTGTGTTTCAATCCAACCCTTTTCCTTTAATACATTTAATTGATGATGAAATTTGTTCGGCCAAAAACGTATCTCAAATTAATTAAATTGAAGTTGTAATACGTATTAGCCGACCCGAATGTCATATCTCAAATGAAGACTATGCAGTGCTATTAAATGCTAGTACTATAATGCAAAAGATGAAATCTTAAACATACTATGACCATAAGATGTAACAACAATAAATAAAGATCAAAAGCAGCTAAAAATACCAACAGATTGAAGCTTTAAGATCAGATGCTCGACTCCTATTTAATGTTTAATAGATAATGCATTCATACTCGATTAAGAACACAAGAGGTTGCTTAGTAAATTACTTTCGTATTAATACACTAAGCCGTGATCTTCACTTTCGTATACAGTTCACACCTGTAATAATTACTTAATCTCGTATGAACTATTATTCCTACGTTTCCGATTAATAATGTTGATTAACCCTATACCTTATATTTAAGCAAATGATCTATCTACTTAAACATGTATAGATGAATTCAATGGTGATCAAGCACTAAATTCCGTACAAAATGAGTTAATCAACGAGCATACATCAATCAAGCATCAAACAAGCACACAAACATCCAATCCTAGTAAGATCTACCATGTGTATCATGATACATATGGTAGAATTATAAAAGGAAACCATAGAAATGAAGCTTACTAATTGAAACGTAAGAATCCAAAGTCGGAATCCACTTCAATCCATTGGAATTCTCTAATCCTAACCTAGAAAAGCAGTAAAAATGGAGTGTTTGAGAATATCTTCAAGTTACATGGGGTTTTTTCATGAAAATGACGCCCAAAACTACTTAATATCTCGTCCATAACCGCTTGTCAGTGGTTTTTGGAATTCGACATCAGGAAGTCTTTTCACACCATCGACCGACATCGACTCATCTCAATCTTTAAGGAAGAGATCGACGATCCCAAGTTCTTTTACTCCATTCAAAAAGTATTTTCCGAAGGTAAGCTTAAAGACGGGGCCCGGTTGTCCCTATTGGACCTATTGGAGAGCGCCGCTAGAAAGCCAGTGGTCGCTGGCCATAGCTCTTTGTCTCTCTGTTGAAGCAGGCCCAACGATCACTGGCTGCACCATTCTGTACTGCGCTTCATCTGCAGCCCAACGATCGTTGGGATACCTAGCGATCGCTGGCTGCACAGTTGGCTCTTCTTTGTGCTCGTCTCCTTCTCGTGCCATACTTGTCTCGCCTCTTTCTCGCCCGGCTTTGCTCCAACGGCCTCGTCCGCACCAATCCTAGCCCAAATCATCATTTTTCACTTCATCCTACAACAAACATAACCAAACAAGAACCGACGTAAAAACGAACTAAAATCAATACGAAAACATCAAAAATAAGATCTAGACAGAACAACACAACGAGCAAAAACGCAACAAAACACACTAAACAACATTTTCTCTCACTACACATTGTTATTAAGTCAAAAGTTATTATTAAAACTCATATTCATTTAATTGATGATTAAATTTTCTCATTCTTATTAAAACTCGCAGTGGTACAAAATTTAAAGTATTGAACATAACTTATGTATATTTTCAATTCTTATGAAATAGAAGCCCATATTTGGTCAGCCTAATTGGTGCCCCACAGATTCAATCAAGAAAAGTAAGTTCCCCTCAAATTCAATCTGTCCGGTTCTCTCCAATTCCAACCAATCATGAACCGCAAACGTTCACACGCTCCACTTCTTATGCAGCTCTGAAACAGTATACTCGCACCGATACGATATCACACCATAATCGATCATTACTCTCTTGGCTTCAATCTTCCGTCTGAGGTTCGTACGCTGTATAGTTCTATTCAATTCAATCGCAGTTTCTCGTTTTCCTTTTGTATTTTTTTTTTTCAATTTATGCGCCATTTTCCTTCTGCGATTTTAATTTCTTCATCACCATTTGATTTTAGCCGCTCATGATTCTATACGATATCCTCGATTTTTCTAGTTTTTCTATCTTCTTCTTTTCCTTTTGTTTTCAGTTTTATGTTTCTGACCTTGCAGTTGTTATGGAATTGTGTGATGTAGAACCGCAGTGTGTTTACAGTGAGATCTTTTTAATTTTCACCGATCATTGTGTTAGTAAATCCTTGATTATACTTTTTATTATATGTGTATATCATAACTTTGGATTTTTTTTTACTCGCGTATGTTTGTATTCGTAGCATATCTTTCAAGAAACAAACAAAAAAAAAAGTTGAATTGAAGCTTTTGCCACATTTTGAAATTGCATGAGAAGTTTTAAGGTAGTCTGTCACATCCTACCTTTCTTGTGACCTTAAAATTTCTCATGGGTTTTCGTAGTGTTCTAATAACTGCAATTTACCGCTGGAGAACTGAAAGATGGATTATTGTTGAAAGTATGAGAACGATGCATAGCGTATAAAGTAGCAGAAGAAACTAGAAACTCTATTGTGAGAGAATGAATTCTTGATACTATCTTTCAACTAAGATTCATCTATAAGTATTTTCCTAACTAATAGCCCAGCTCGGATGTGTGTGAGAGTAGAAATCCGGCTGTCAAAAGCTATCTTCTTCTTTTCCTTCTTTACATGAAATCAAACGTGCAGCCTTCTATTTAAAGCTTCCATCTTCCTTCTTGCTGCACTTTTCTTCTCATTTATTCTTTATAATTATTTTCCTATCTTGATGTGCAGATAACGGATGCAAATCAGGTTGAGTGATTGCTCTTGATTCAAGATAGAGTGTATAATCACCTGTCCGGAAAATACAACTACAGTTTCTAATTGGATTAGAAATATATCCCCCCCAAGTTTATGCACAATTTGCACATTCATACACCTTAAAAAACAACTTCCTGCAGGATTAGAAACTGAAAGCCAAAATAATAGATAAGTTGCATATCTGATATATACATAACTGCAAATAAAGAATACAAATTTTCTGTACTTAACTTTGCCATTTTCTTGACTACTTTTGAAAAAGGTCATTGTTGTTTAAGGCTGAAATTGGCAACAACTTTGTATGCTGAAATGTGAAGAAACTAAAATTTATTTCACATTTTATTTTATTGTGGTTTGCTAAATAAAATAAGCATAGAATTTATTCTTGCAGCTTGGAATGGGGGTATACCTTAGCACTCCGAAGATTGGAAAAGCTTCAGAGGATGGTGAAAATGACAGGCTTAGATATGGCTTGTCATCCATGCAGGGTTGGCGAGCAACCATGGAGGATGCTGTAAAATATTTTGACCTCATTTTAATTTTCCATGCACCAAAAGAATTTTTGTTGTCAGCTTACTGTGATATCTAATCCTTTTAAGCTTCAACTCTGATGATATTCATTTTTTCAAGTTAATGTTTTAGGGGTTCTTATGTTCATGTACTCATGCAAGGGTGCAATTTTTTGCAGTCCCACAGATATAGACTAGGTCAAGTATTTACCCGAACAGCTCCAGTATGCTAACTGGGTGCTGTTTGGTAATGCTAAACCAGAGATCTCTTTCCCTCTCTTATCCTCTCTATCACAATCTTTATTTTGGAATAAGTGGTCAATGTTGATGACACTGTTCCTATATATGACTTGATGGGTTAATGAAATGGATGCATTGAGGCATGCAATGAACAAAAACATTCTCACATCTTTCCTCTTATTAGTTATATTTATTGTAGATATGGTCGATTTGCAAAGAATAATATGACACCGAATTTTATCTGAAATGCTAAACCTTTCGGACCATACTGGCCTCTGAAGGTGCCCTAGAAGAATAAAATAATTGGATAAGGTGGAGCACTAATGTCAACCATGATTTATTCTCATGTTTTCTTTTACTAATTCCTGTAAACATTTTTGAGTTCTTAAGGACCTACCAAGTTTAAGAGTTAGAAGAAAAAATAGATGTAGAAGACTTCCATTTAAAAAAAAAAAAGATTAAAAAATAATAAGCATCTTAAACTTATCTACTATTCAGTTCTTTATTTGTCTCATGAACTGATGGACACTTATATAAAAATTTGTGTCATTCCCTTCTTTTCACGAGAGAGGTCTTATGTTCTTTTCTTTTTCTTGGTTGAGTTATTCTACAGCATGCTGCGTACACTAATTTGGATGACTCAACCTCTTTCTTTGGAGTTTATGATGGTCACGGGGGTAAACACAAAACCATTGACTTTTAGACCTAATATGTATCCTCTCTCTCTCTCTCTCTAACAAGGGCAGTTATAAAGATATGTCGGTGTATGTTTACTTGTCTATTGGCTATGTACTGCTCATCAATAGTACTTTCAGTTCTATTTTTAATAAATAGTTGGTGCACTGAAACCTTGTTAAATCAAGGCTGTTGGTTTACAATTTTGGCTATTATGAACTCTTATTCACTAAGGGGTCTGATGCTTCTTAAGATATTAATGGAACTAACTAATATAGTCAACGAATTTAAGTTGGAATGCACATGATATTATAACAGGAAAGCTGCCCTTGTTAGAATATCTTAATCCTTGTGATAAGATGATGTTAGATGTATAGTATCCATTGATGTTCTGTTAGTGCAAAAGTTAACCTCAATCTGCTTAAAGCTGGGCTTCTATCTGAACTGATTATAGATATGCATTGATGTCCACTATTTGAGCTGTGAACATGATTTGTAGTCACTGAAAAACAATATATTACTTAAGTTAACTGATTATTATTTGTTACAGTTTTTATGGTTAGACCATTTCAATTTTGATAAGGGGCTAATTGACTTTGCAGGCAATGAAGTTTCCAAATTTTGTGCCAAGTTTCTCCATCAACAGGTGTTAAATCATGAAGCCTATGCAGCTGGTGATCTCGAAACTTCTGTTAGAACAGCTTTTCTGAGGTTATCTTTCATCTTTTGTTTCAGTGTCAATGCTATATAAGCTAGAATAATACATTTGTTCCTATCACTGGTTAAAGGATATGGTATTTTACACAGAATTGCATTTGTAAGAATTGTTCTGGGAAGAAGGTGCATCGTATATCTTATATGAATGGACGAAAATGATCAGTGTGCTCAATCCTGGCTTTATGGGACCCTCTCACAGAGCGATCATTGATTTCTATTTCTGATCTGGACCATTATTATGCTAACAAGTTTGTACCATCATATTCTTCTCTGCTGCAGAATGGATGAAATGATGTGTGGAAGAAAAGGAAAGAAAGAGTTGGAAATACTAAAGGCTAAAGAGGACCAATCCACAAGTAATGTAGAAAATTTACAAAAGACCGAAGAAGATCATGGCACAGATATCTTGTCTTGGGAAGAGGTGGGTGCTCAATACCTTATCTACACTGATTTGCGCTAACCTAACTAAGAAGTTTCTTGTTCTGAAATCTAAATTGTGTAGTGTATTGTGGAGTACTTTAATCTCACTACCCTGTCTAATATGTCTATTCAACTTTATATGATAATTGCAATGAAAATGAAATTAAGCAGGACATGTACTAAATTTCAATAAATGCTTTTGGACATTCAACATATGTGCTTATCATAGGATTTAATCGAGACTTGTTTCGCTATAAGTTTGTACATAACAATTTGTGACCCCTGTTTAGCATGAAAAAAATTATGAGGATATTACTTCTTTCAGAAAGTTTTGTTTTATGTCTTAGGAATAACTTCAGAATAGAGAGGTCCTTCCTGGTGGATGATATATATATATATATATACACACATATATCATGGAACTAATAGGAGATAATATTATAGTTTATGTGACTAACCTCTAGGGGCAATGAGATTTTTATCCTGCACAGAATAAAACCTTACCACTATAAATATCTTTCTTCAAAAGTTTCCAACAGAGAAACATGAGAGTGCCCATTTATTGCAGGCCTTTGGCTTTTACCCATATTCCATTATCCCTTGCAAGTTCTTGTAAATTTTGATGGTAAAGTTTGTGTGACGTACTATCATCATTAGAATATGTACAATTTATGCTCTGGCGTGCATAAGATGCCTGATGAAGTTAGCCAGAACCGTTCATTCCAGAGTTGGAAGATGAATCAATTTTTGGTTGGCATTTTGTTCATTTTTTATTTATTTTTGGTGGGGATTGCGGAGTTTTGTATTGCAAAATAGAGTTGAGGTAAATAAATTTGGTTTCTGTTAGGATGAGACAGTTTTTACTGTATATTTCAAATGAACTTCTTTTTGTTGGAAAAGTGGGTTTATATAATGTATTTATTTTCTTTCTATATAATATAACTAACTGTATTTTGGATATGAAAAACGATTGAAGTAATTTTTTTTGTAATTCAAGACTGGAGCTACTGATATGTTGAATCAAGTGCTTTTGTAGTGTAAATATGTAACAAATGGTAGTACAAATGAAAAGAACAGGATACAAAGGAAGATTAGCAGAATTATATGTGGTTTGTAAACAAAATGTTTTTACCTCTGAATGAAGGAATTGGAACTGGGGTGAGTAACTGATATATCACCTCATTTCACCTGTAGTCTTATTGACGTTCAATTCATTGGGCACCTCTTTTATTGCACATTGTCTCATTCTCGACATGAATTCACAAGGATAAATTCTGGTTAGATGTCTGGGTTTAATGACCTCTTTGAAAATTATATTGCACACAAGGGTTCCTTGAAATCTTCCAAAATGCAGGAAATTCCGTCACATTACAGTGGCCCAAGTTCTGGAAGCACAGCTTGTGTTGCAATTATCCAAAACAATCAACTGCTTGTCGCAAATGCTGGTGACTCCCGATGTGTCATGTCTCGGAAGGGAAAGGTGAAGTCTTATCTTTCCTTTTAACTTTTTGTGGAAAGGTTCTATTTCAGTTACATAGTTGTCAGTTATTTTTCTCCCTGAATAATGTCCTTTAGACAAGTCAGAGTTATCGAATAAAATTATTCAGATGCCAAGAAATTGGTCATTTATTAAATTTATACATTTTTGATATTTTCCTCTCTTCCAAGAATACGATGTCCTCACAGTTAGCAGTGACAATTGTGGGTCATCTATTTTACAAGAAATGTAGCAAGTCTGTATGAAATGTGAATTTCTAGCAGGCATACGAATTATCCAAAGATCATAAGCCGGATCATGATACTGAGAAAAAGAGGATCTTAGATGCTGGTGGATATGTACAATATGGACGGGTCAACGGGAGCCTGAACTTGTCAAGAGCAATTGGTATGTAGAACCAACTCGGCCATCTGGCTGGCTGTAGGGAGAACGAGTTCTCCTTTCTCCAATAGTTTTCTGTCATTAATGATAGTTTGAAATCATTTCAGGTGATATGGAATTAAAGCAAAATAAATCATTGCCTGCTGAAAAGCAAATTGTTACAGCAAACCCTGATATAGTCAAGGTATTTGTAATTTTTCCTGTAATTGAAGTCATAACTCATAATGCGTTGTATTCTTTCAATTTGTGAAATTTTAATATGATTGGTAGGAAAAATGTCAGAGAAAAACTGTGAAAAACTACATCCTTTCTGTTCTGTCTTATAAGCACAAGCTGTTGCCAATGTAAGATATATTCTCATTGTTGTTGCCCCCAAACAGGTCGAGGTTTCTGAAGATGATGAATTTCTTATAATAGCCTGTGATGGGATATGGTATGTATTTTTGAGGTTGTATATGTTTATGCTATATATCTATCACACTGATTCACACATCTTTTTATTATTTATTTTTTCACATTGTAGAAGTTTGTTTGACAAGTTTTGATATGCTTTTCGAGTTTTTTCATCAAGGATACTAAGAAATAACCCAGCTATATCATGAAAGACATATTGCCTAGTGCTTAATTAGGTGATTCTAATTCGACTATTCTACAGTTAATATAGTATATACCTAGCCTAGGAATGTCTGGGAAAGGTCAGTCCTAGTGATCGTTGACATAAGTCAAATAATACATTCTTCTATTATATGGATCTGTTGCCAACTCATGCTTCGTTGGCTTATATTATAATTTGCATATACACGCATTCATTGGCTTCATATCCTCTCTTTGTGGTCTTTTTCTTCCTTTTTCTAGGGACTGCATGTCGAGTGAACAAACAGTTGATTTCGTGAAACAACAGTTGAACACTGTAAGTTAATTGGCGTGTCATTCAATCATTACCATCTCAATTTATGGAGCTGAAGGACTGACTGTTAGGATATATGCAGGAGAAGAAGCTCTCTGTGGTTTGTGAAAGAGTACTCGATAGGTGTTTGGCACCTGCATCTGGGCAGGAAGGCTGTGACAACATGACTATGATCTTGGTGCAATTCAAGAAACCTTTAGACTCGAAACCATATTCGGTGGAGCAGGTGCCCGCGTCCTCAGAGTCATAGACGTATGGCTGAACTTGTCGGCTTCCTCGATCTCAACCTGTGTGATGAAACATTCTGAGATTTTCGATCACTAGCAATCGGGTACGTTACAGTTTTGACTCATCACCTTATGTAAATACTGGTGTTTGCTGTTTGGAAGACTGTAGCGATTTGGTGCCAAGGTAAAAAAGAAAAAAGATAGTACAAGGTTTTGATATTTGTTGATTCAGTAGGAAAGGATGGCATATATATAAATATATCGCTGCAATAAGAGACTCATTTACTACGCTGAAATAATAATAATAGACTAATTCTATTTCTCTTATTACGTCCAAATTTCATTACCTTTCTGTGGATATGGGTGAGTGAGACTGGGTTTTGCTCGATCATCTAGACCCTTACATCTTACAAAAGTTGCAAAAATATGTTGCATTGAATTCTAGCACTGGCAGTTAATAAACAAAAATGCTTGTGCTTACGAATTGGGTGTAATCGAATTGAACTGAATCGAATATTGTCGGGCTCAGTTCGACTCGTTTGAAAATTTGAAGGCTCGAGTTCGGTTCGATTTTTGTTTGTTTATTATTAGATTTAATAGTAAATTTCATTCAGAGTTTGAATTCTTCTCAAGTTCCTTCAATATTCGAGCTTGTTAAAAGTTCGTTTATTTAAATTATGTTGTTAATATATATTTTTATATTAACTTAAATTATTTAACAAATTTGTGAACTAGTTCGTATATAAAATTCGTGAACTATTCGAAGTTCGGCCCGTTTTTAAAGTTCGTGAATATGCTCGTTAACAAAATTCGTGAATTATTCGAAACTCGATTTGTTAAAATTATATTCAAACATGTTCGCAAATTTTTCGAACCAAATACCATTAGGTACGAGTCCGACTTGAAAATTTATGATGAATTTTTATCAGGCTAAGCTCCGAATAGTTCACAAGTAATTTCGTTTGTTTACATTCCTACATGCGATTGAGGTTTAAAAAACAAACCGGAAAACCTAATTGACCGATAAATTGCACCAAAAATGTTTTCAAGCATTGTTAAGTGAAGAGGTTGGTACAGTTTATTTTCTTAATTATAGTGCAATTGTTTGGGTCTTCGAGATATGTTATTTTTTCTTTTCTTACATGGCTTTGTTCTTACTTGAGTATTTTAAATATATATTGTATATGAAAATTTAATTTATGATATGCAGCATGATTCACTGTTGTACTAATTTTCTTTTAGTATGATTAATATTAACCATTAAATATTGCGTATGTAGGATCCAATAACAATACTATAAATGCAAATCATTATATTTAATAATTAGCAGTAGGTAGTTGAGAGTAGAGTTGAGTATTTAATTCAAAATTTTATTCGAATTTAAAAATTTTAAATTTTAAATATTTGAATTTGAACTTAAATTAAAATTTGTGTATCCAAACATGACTTGAGGTATATTGGATATCTAAAAGTACTCGAATTAATTAAAATTATTCGTATTTTCAAATACTCAGATATTTCGGGCATTGAAATATTTTAAATTATAAAATTAAAATATATTACTCTCTCCGTCCACCAAGTTTCTTTCTAATTTGCTATTTTAGTCCGTCCATCAAATTTCTTCACGTTTCTTTCTATTTTTGGCAACCTCTTCTCCACTAATTACACTTTAATGTGGCTCTTATTATCCATTCACAATGCATTACACATCATCTAATTTTTTGTGGGTCTCATTCTCCACCCACTACACTTTACCTTCACTTTACCATTTACCAACCAAAATCAACCTATTTTATTAAAACCCGTACTGAATCAAAATGAGAAGAATATTGGTGGACGGAGGGAGTATTATATAATTGATATATATAAATAAAATTCAGTAACACCTAATGGGGTATAAGTTAGTATCTAAATTTTAAAACCTTACGTAATCAAAACCCGAACCCAATTCAAAGTGTGAGTATTTTGATATTGAATTTAATCGGGTAAATAGCCGACATCTGATGACTAGGGAGCCCCTATCTAGGGGTGTCACGGTACAATATACCTTAATAAAATCGCCATACCTTATACCTTACCTTTACCTTCGATATGAAAAATTTCATACCGTTACCTTATCATACTTTTTGGTATACCTTAGTTCGGTATACTTTACTTTTGGTATGATATTTTTACATACTTATACCTTACCTTATTTTCGGTATATCTTACCTTAATTCGGTATACCTTTCTTTTACGGTATACCTTTCTTTCACGATATACTAAAAACTTATTTATTTAAAATATGTATTTACATAAAACATAATGAACGACACCTTAAATAACATCCAACATATAAAAATATCATGTATTATTTTTATAATAATATTCTCTCTGTCCCACTAATCATGTCACGCTGTATATTTGTTTAATTGAGTGTATTATAATAATGAAACGTGTCATAAATAATGGGACACAGAGAGTATAATTTTTTAGATTAACTACTAATATTAGATAATTAGTTACTAAAATATTAACTAATTATATTATGGGTTATATATGAAGAATACCCCTTTCCGTAACTAAAAATGAAAAGTATCATATCTTGTAAAACTCTATGAAAAGTACCCAATTTATGTGTTTTTGACCCTTATACCCTTTCTTAACATAATTTCTCTATTATCAATATAGTTGAAATTAATTAACACTTCAAATGGAATAAATCATGCATTTCTATCAAGCCCATCACACTTCCGTAACATATAAACCAACTTTTATACCTTTTTGACCGATAAGCTACCGGGTTATATCCACCGGAAGTTTTAGGGACCACGTCCAACCACCCGGAGCACAGCCCTCGTTCGTTTCCTACCCGGGGCGTAACAATATATTGTTGGTAAAGAAGAAACGGAATAGAATGAGCAAAAGCCCGATCTTTTATTAAGGAATTATATAATATATATTACAACATAAATAAATCTCCTTTAGGGAGGAGACAAACTTATTTAGCTACCTATGGTAGCTGGAATTAAAACTTGCATAAACTAGTAAGAGAAATACAATGTTTATTGTGGAGAAAACTTAGAAGATTTTCGATGATCTCAACTCTCTCCAATGCCTTCTTTATATAGGAGTCTTTCAAGACTCATCTCCTTGCTGAATTATTGCATTGGATTCCTTATCCCCATTTTCACGTGAAGCTGGGTCCAGATAAGGCTGTCAATACAAACATCTTGTAGTGGTCGGATCCCTTCTTTAAATTATTTTCAAAAGTTAGTGGTCCGTCTCTATTATTGTTCCACCGACGATTCTTTTTATGGTGGAACGTCTTTTTCTTTCACCCACCGTTGTCTTTTTCCTTTTGGTGGGTGCTTCTTGCTCACATGCTTTCTTTTACCGAAAGCATCTTCTTCTTTATCTTCACATGACCTCTTTAATTCTGTCGGCCATATGCCTTTTTTGGAGGGCCCCTTGGAGCTCTTTCCTTTGGAGGAGTCTTCTTCTCCTCATACTCGTTGGCTCGGAACTTCTTCTTATCTTGTTTAGGTAAGAAGCCTTTCCCAAACTCAAGCTCTTGTTGGGTTGGACAGTCCGAACAAATTTTGGACTCCCAATGGCCAAAGTGAGCCATGTTGCAGAATTTGCGATGAGTCTCTTTACTCATCGCCATCCTGTTTTTCCACAGAAGAGTTCTTTTTCGCTCAAATGCATCTTCTGCGAACTTGGTTGTTTTTCCTGTCATGGTATTTAACATGAATGATCCATTCGTTGAATTCTGAAAGAACTTGAATGGAAACTTGACTTTGTCCATCTCTGTGAGACAGACCCATAGTCCCCATGCTCGCCTTGTCGTGATTTGATCATCAGAAATGGAGGCGATCATTGGAACATCATTAGCTGGTGCCTTGATTTGGTTGAAGGCATCCATCCGGGGTCTTCTTAGCCTTATGTAGTGAAAGGCCTCATGATTCCCCTTCCCTGCAGGTTCTGGGGCTGCACTTATGAAATACAGTTCCAGTGTATCCCCTCGGCAAAGTTGTTCGTTGTTTGCCCAGGTATCATGTACCGCTTCCTGGATCCATCGGGGTAGACCCTTGATCTCTAGAAATGATGGAGACATAGTATAAACTGAGGCAAGTGCCCCAAATTAATACCACTGCTTGACCTCTTGGGGTTTTGATCCTGGCAACATCCATACCCTTGGATATTTCTCCGAGCTATCAATTCTGGTAGTACTAGGATTAATACCTACTCTTGTGAGTAATTTCTCCCAGCTCGCTTGATAAGCCTGTTCAGCAGAAGAGAAAATAATCAAATTAGTATTAGCTTCAGATTTGCCTGTCATTGGCCTGAGACTAATATCTCCCTCTTTTTCCCCAGAGGTGGAGGGTTGACATGATGGTTCAGGCGGTGAAGCCTTGGCATCATCTTTTTCT
Organism: Leonotis leonurus; assembly: GCA_026898415.1. Lineage (NCBI taxonomy): Eukaryota > Viridiplantae > Streptophyta > Magnoliopsida > Lamiales > Lamiaceae > Leonotis > Leonotis leonurus. The sequence goes on from JAPKLX010000062.1 coordinate 203,928, forward strand.
TGGGCCAGTGGTTCAGACTCCACTGACTTAGAACTTGCTAGAGGGGTATTTGAATCCCCATCTATCGGTTTAGGTGCCGGAACACGAAACTCTATTTTTTCTAGAGGTTTTCTAGAAGCCCGCAGGATTGGCTTTTCCAGTGCCGACCCTAACTGAGTAAAGGTCAGCAAACAGGCTCGTATTCTACCGGAGACTTTCGTCTTATCGGTAGCTTGTATTTTTCTCATCTGATCAGCATGGAGAGTGCACTCGTCCCATTCGTCCAAAAGCATTTTCAAGTTCTCTCGGAGATGCCTCTGTGTTAGCATGATGGATCCAATCTCAGCAGGCTCCATCCCTTGTTAAAAAATCTGCAAGAACATTTTCATGAGATTTTAACACGACAATATCATAAATATAATATTGACATAAAGCTTGCCATCTAAGTAATCTAGCCTTCTCAGGCTTTGATTCTATGTTGTTTCTTAGGAAAGTTTTAACTTGTGTATTATCAACTTTCAAAGTAAACTTCTTTGCAAGTAAAAATAAAAGCCATTTTTAAAAGCCTTTACGACTGCGAAGAATTCCTTCTCGTTGATATGCCATCTAATAGCCTCATTTTCTGAGAACAAACCACTGCAATATCTGCATGGTTCCTCGCCATATGGAGTGATTTTCATTAGGACAGCTGCCCACCAATGATCACTCGCATCTGTATAAAGGACCAAATCGTCATCATCCTGTGGTATTGAGAGCTTTGGGAGGTTTTTAGTTTTCTCATTCCTTGTCGATGTTCTTCTGTCCAAATGAACGGAACATCCTTTTTTAACAAACTGCTAAAAACCTTCCTGTGTTTTGCAAGATCTTTAATAAACATTCCTGCAAAATTGACAACTCCTAGAAAACTCTGAAGTTGTTTTTTCTCTCTCAAATCCTCTGGAAAGCCTTGGACCTTTTGTACAATATGGTTCTGTAGCGTAATTCCAGATTCATCAATCTCGATTCCCAAAAATTCCATTCTTTGGGTTGCAATTACTGCCTTCTTCTTTGACAGTACTAATCCTTCCTGATAGCAAGCATCTGCAAATAATTCCAGATGTTTGATATGCTCAGCCATGTCTTTTGATGTTATTAGTATATAATCAATATAGACAAACATGAAAGAAAAATAATCTTTAAAAAGATTATCCATTTTCCTCTGAAAAATCTGGGGAGCATTAGCTAATCCCATTGGCATTGCATTCCAAACGAAATGCCCTTGTGGTGTAGAAAAAGCTGTAAGCTTCTTACTACCTTCTTCCATGCGAATCTGGTAAAATCCTGATTTGCAATCAAACTTTGAGAAGACCTTAGCATTACGTATGCAGTTAATAAGGTGATCTCTAATTGGGATAAAATATCCATCAAACTCCAAAATATCATTAATCCCTTTATAATTAATGACAAGTCTGAGTTTACCTCTTTTGATCTCACCATGATTCCTTACTAGAAATCCAGGACTACTGTAAGGAGAGCTAGTTAGTTCGATCAACTTAAAATCAAGGTGTTCCTTGATAATGATTCTCATATCCTCCTGATCTTTTAAGTTCATCAGGATTGGTCGGAACCTTACGAACTCATGCTTCCTTTCCGGTTTTACCTTCAAGGTTGCTTTGAGTTAGTTCTTTCCCCACCATACTAAAGGATTCTCATTATAGCATCTTGAGATTTTCCTTTTAACATCTACAAGAGAAACCTGCATATGAACTTCAATTTATTTGTTAGAAATTAAAGATTTCTTGAGGATATGGATTTCCTCCATCTGAAGATCCCTTTCTCTGATACCATTTTAAACCCTTTATAATGCCAAGATTTATCTCAAACATGCAAACAAAATATCAACATGTTCTAATTTCAATGAGTAATATGCTCAAAAGATTTCATCAAAATCCGGTCGTGAAAAACAAAAACCCGGTCATCAAAACCCGGTCAATATTTTTTCGACCAGTTTTTTGTTTAATACAGTTTTAAAATATTTTGAGCATCTTATTAATTGAAATCATTTTGAAATACTGATTATTAACCATATATGTAATAGAGAAATGTTGTTCTTAACTAAACATTTAAGTTAGATAAGCATGAGTAAAATAGTCATTTTGGGCACTTTTCATATACTTTTACAAAAGAGGGCACATTTCATTTTATTGTTACGAAAGATGGCATTTTTCATGAATAACTCTTATATTATTATATAACTGCTAGATTTAAATATATGAATCATAACCTTACAAATTTTGTCATATATGTATGATATATTATAACAAATTAAGTATATTTTCATTAATTATATATTACAACTTATGATTATATTTAGTAGAATTATACTATAACTAATTGATTATGTAAAAAAGAATATGTCTTGTTCAATCTTTTCAATTATCAATAAACTCACATATTTTGTAATTTGTTACTAATATTTATTAACTATAATTATATGTACATATAATTATATATATATATATATTGATATATAAGAAAACAAAGGTATATATCAATTTTTTCTGATATATAATGCAGTACGGTATATGACGGTATACCTCAGTATTTGGAAAACTTATACTTTTACCTTACCGAAAAGTTTGGTACGGTATTATATCTTACCAATAATTTCGGTATACCTTATATTCGATACTTTACGGTATTTTTCGGTACGATAAATACAATATACCATTTTTTCGATAAATTTTGACAACCCTACACCTATCTAGTTGAGAGGAGAGAATTAATGGCAAATGTAATAAGAGCCACTAATTGATAAAGCAAAACAAATAATGCATCATGGCTACGTGTACGCATCCCGCCACTTCATACTGTTATCAGTCGATTATTGAGTGACACACTAACCTTTACATAAACTTCAGAAATCATATGAGTGTCATGGCATGTCATGTGCAGTGCTATGGCACCGCTAGATCACATAGCAAGTAAGAAAGTCAGTCTTACTACCCTACTAGCGGCCATAAAAACTTTAACACGAAAACTATAAAATTAAAGTAATATTTGTTTAAAAAAATAAGTTATTATTTCAAATTCTTTTTTTTTAGAAAAATTATCATTTTCAATGGAACAATCCACTAAAAATAATTATGATCACTTTTAGAAATATATATTTTTTTCACTTTGACTGTAGTAAGGTTTGAAAACAACTAATCTGCATTCCATCCGGATTAAATGAAATTATAGCAACACTTATCTCATAATGAAAATAAAGAATTGGATACAGAAAATTATCCAAACATTGTCACTTGTTAAAGTCACTACGTATGAATTTGGACAAAATCAGCCGGTCCCGGCTAGAAGAAATATAAAATCCATTCAAAAATAAAAATAATTTAACTAAATATTAAATCACTGCTTTATTATTATTTTTTTCAAGTCAATATAAATGTCATTATTATTCATATTGTCTAAATAACGCCACAATTAACTTTCCATAGATGGTGTGGCAGCTGTTGTGAGAGATAAAAACGACTCGATAATATTTGCAATGGCAAATTTTGTACCTCGAGCCCAAAATGTGGTTCGAGTGAGTTGATTGCTATTCTTGTTGGAATAAGCCAGTGCATAAAGGAAAAGCTTTGCAATATCAAATTATATTCGGACTCTCTTGTTGTTATATGTATGATACAAACACATAATGGGGTGCAAATAAAGCTATGTGGAGACATACCAAAGTTAGTCTTGATTGATCTTGCACACTGCCGAAAACGCCTTGTGCTCCATCTTGACAGGTAAATGACATAGCTTGCCATATACCATACGGTATGGAGACATACTAAAGTTAGTCTTGTAAGTTGTCCTGTATGCCCAAAGTGCATCGTCAAGGTGGTCATTCCAGTCATTCCTTGTCTCGCCAACTGCCTTCCTCAGAATGTTCTTCACAATGCGGTTGGAGACTTCAGCTTGCCCGTTGGCTAGGGGATGGTATGCAGTAGACATACGGTGGTGAACTCCATACTTCTTGAGCAAGCTAGTGATGATAGAGTTATAGAAATGTGATCCTCTGTCGCTGACTATCGCCTTGTGCATGCCATATCTGGTGAAGATGTTTGCCTTGACAAATCTTACTACCGTCGTTGCGTCTGCATTTGGTGTTGCAATTGCTTCTATCCACTTAGAAACATAATCCACTGCTAGTAAGATGTATTGATTGTCTTTGTACTTGGGCAAGGAACCCATGAAATCCATGTCCCATATATCAAAAATCTCCGCTGGCAAGACTGGTACCAAGGGCATCTCGTCCTTCATGGAAATGTATCACTCTCTTTGGCATTGATCGCATGTCCTGCACTTTTCAAAACAATCCTTGAATATTGTCGGCTAGTATAACCCACTATCCAGTCAATGCTTAAGTATACTTCTTTGTTCTTCTTCGGGTATACACCTTCGGAGTATCAAGTCAGTACACTTCTTCCATAGATATGGGTCATCCCAGATGAATGACTCGCTCAACTTCTTGATCTTCCCCTTCTGGTATGAATCAAGCTCCATTGGGAAAATCTTCGTAATGATGTAGTTTACTATGTCAGCATATCATGGCTCGACAGTGCCTATCCAGTACAGCTCCTCGTCAGGAAATCTTTCATTGAGGGGCTCTTCGTCATCTTCCTTCAAGATCCTGCTCAAATGGTCAGCCACATGGTTTTGGGCTTCATTTTTGTCTTTTACTTCAATGTCAAACTCCTGGAGTAGCAAGATCCATCTTATCAGGCGTATTTTGCTATCCTTCTTGGTGATGAGATACTTCAAAGTTGCGTGATCCGTGTAGACCACTGTCTTGCTCCCGAAGAGATAGGAGCGAAACTTCTCGAACGAAAATACCACAACAAGGAGATCTTTCTCTGTGGTGGTGTAGTTGATCTGAGCTCCGTAAGGGTCTTCGAAGCATAGTAAACCACATGACTCTCCTTGCCAATCTTCTGGTCAAGTACTGGTCCTATGGCGTAGCCGCTTGCGTCGCACATTAGTTCAAACCCATTCGGGTGGTCTAATTACTGGTCCCGAGATCAAGTGATTCTTCAAGATCTTGAATGCCTTCTTACACTCCTCGTTGAAATCCCAAGGAAAATAATTCTGGAGCAGCTTGTTCATCGGTTGGGCTATCTTGGCGAAATCCTTGACAAAGCGTCGTTAAAAGCCTGCATGGCCAAGGAATCCCCGCAGTTGCTTCTCATTGGTAGGGTATGGTAGCTTGACAATGACTTCCACATTGGCACGATCTACTTCAATTCCTTTCTTAGAAATAACATGGGCAAACAAAATGCCTTCATTAACCATGAAGTGACATTTCTCGCAGTTGAGCACTAAGCCTTTCTCTACACATCTTTGTAGTACCATCTCTAGGTGCTCAAGACACAGGCAAAAACTGCTTCAGTAGACTGTAAAGTCATCCATAAATACCTCAATACAGTGTTCAAGGAGGTCAGAAAATATGCTCATCATACACCTTTGGAACGTGCCTGGGGCGTTGCACAGCCCAAAAGACATTATTCGGTAGGCAAACGTTCTGAAGGGACAAGTGAAAGTATTCTTCTCTTGGTCCTCGAGTGCTACCCATATTTGCATGTAACCTGAATATCCGTCAAGGAAACAGAAGAACTTGTTTCCTGCCAGCCGCTCGAGCATCTGGTCAATGAACGGTAGTGGAATGTAGTCCTTCCTAATCACCTTGTTCAGCTTCCTGTAGTCAATGCAGACTCTCCAGCCTGTCAGCAGTCTTGTCGCGATCAACTCCTTGTTCTCGTTCTCGATTACTTGCATGTTAGACTTCTTGGGCACAACGTGGATCAGGCTGACCCATCGGCTGTCTGAAATGGGGTAGATCATCCCCATGTCAAGGAGTTTGACAATCTCCTTCTTGACTACCTTCATCATGATTAGATTCATCTTCCTTTGTGGATCACGAATTGGTACCGCATCTTGCTCAAGCAGAATGTGATGCTGGCATACCATAGGGTTGATTCCCTTTATATCGGCTAAGGTCCATCCTATAGCCTCCTTGTACTTCCACAGCAGATCTCGGATCATATCTTCCTCTTCTTGGTGTAATTTCGAGCTAATGATTACTGACAATGTGTCCTCCTTGTCCAAGTAAATATACTTGAGATGCTTGGGCAAGGTCTTCAGCTCCAACTTTGGTGATTTGAGTATGGACGACTCCATCTGGTTCCCCGTAATCGAGAGTGATTTAGAGACTTGATTCTCCACTACTTGGACCGATTTCTTAGTGACTATTTCTTCCTCTTTGCCCTCTCCATTGTCTGGTTCATTCTCCATCTTGTTCAGAATCTGGGGTAAGACTTCCTCAATGTCTTTGTCAAAGGATTCCACGAAATCCACTATTTCCTTGTCTGGAGCATGTTGCTTCGCCTTGTAGATATCAAAAGTCACCGTCTCTCCAGCACACCTGCAAGTCAGCTTCTCGGTGTCGCAGTCGATAAAGGTTCTGACCGTCTTGAGGAATGGCCTACCTAAAATCATAAGAGGCTTCTTGGCAGCAGAGCTGCCCATGTTAAGTACATAAAAATCAGCAGGAAAAATTAAGTCTTGTACCTTGATCAAGGCATCCTCCACCATACCTTTAGGGTAGACACTTGACTTGTCTGCTAGCTGGATCACGGCCCTGGATGACTTCAGTGCGCCTATTTTCAGTTCCTCGTACATGGACAGGGGCATAACGTTGATCGAAGCCCTCAAGTCTAGCATGGTTTGGTCAATACTAGTATTTCCGATCACACAAGGGATATAGAACATCCATGGATCCTCGCACTTCGTTGGCAGATCATTCTTAAGTACTGCAGAAACATTTTCTCTGACTAGAAATCTTGTGTTGTCAGGGTATTGTACCTTCTTGGTATACAGCTCCTTTACGAATTTTGCACATCTTGGCATAGTCGTCAGTGCAGTCACAAGTGGATTGTTGACTTCCACTTTCTGGAACACCTTAAGTAGTTCCTTCATTTCTTCAGCTTCTTTTATCTTGGCCAAGTAAATATACTTGAGATGCTTCGACAAGGTCTTAAACTCCAACTTTGGTGGTTTGAGTATGGATGACTCCATCTGTTTCCCCATAATCTAGAGTGATTTAGAGACTTGATTCTCCACTGCTTGGACTGATTTCTCAGTGCGTACTTCTTCCTCCTTGCCTTCTCCATTGTCTGGTTCATTCTCCATCTTGTTCAGAATCTGGGGCAAGACTTCCTCAATGTCTTTGTCAATGGATTCAACGAAATCCACTATTTCCTTGTCTGGAGCATGTTGATCCGCCTTGTAGATATCAAAAGTCACCGTCTCTCTAGCACACTTGCAAGTCAGCTTCTCGGTGTCGCAGTCGATAAAGGTCCTGACCATCTTGAGGAATGGCCTATGTTACGTGATAATTAAACCTTCAGTACGTGACATTGTTTAGACCAGACCCACTGTCCGATAAAGGGACTCAGTAACGGGTACGAGGAATATTTCCAGCCGATATACTTCCAACTTATTTTATTAAATTACTCGTAAGAGAACGAGTTCGTTATAGATTAATAAGTTGACCTTAAGTCGTATTCTCAAGGAAAGCTAAGCAGGGCTTTATCTATGTTGCAGAACATAAAGCAATTAAAAAAGAAGGGGTTTTGATTTTTAACTAATCTAATTAATCTATATAGGCGAATTAAATTAAAGAATTTAAAATACGAATTACCTAGGCGAAAATTAATAAAGCAATGAAATCCTAAATCTAAGAACGAAGAATTAAAGATTCTGAATTTAAACATGCCTTGAATTGATTAATTAATATGATCGAAAGGTTTGGATTAACGAATTGTGAATTAATCAAGAAAAGAACAAGAAGAAAAGAGATCATAAAACAATAAAGAAGGCAGTAAAAGAACTCACGAATTGAAAAGGGAAATAATGCATTAAAGAATACCGGGTTTGAATCATGAAAGAATCCACAACGAAATTGAAAAGACAAATAACGGAATGAAAAATCTAACTATGGTGTTTTCTCTCGTGGTCTAAATCCTAGAAAAAGGAATCGCGAAGAAGAGAGTCTATTCTAACAATCGCGCGTGAAGAGTTTAAATAGAAAAAGAGAAATCTGCCAAGGTAACGACCGCTAGGGGGTAGCGTTCGCTACCCCCATGTTCTGTCTGTGTACGCGCTGGAGAAGGGTAGCGAGCGCAAGGTGGTACCGCTCGCTACCCCAAAGTTTTGCTTTGGTTCACCGTGCAAGGGTCAGTGGCCGCTAGGGGGTAGTGGTCGCTAGCCCCTTGTTCTGCCCTGGTTCAACTTCTTGACCTAGCGAGCACTAGGGACTAGCGCCCGCTAGGTCCATCCTCGGTCAAGTGCATAATTTCGCCCTTTTCTTCGTCTTTTCATCTCGTTTCTCTTTTAAAGTCTCATTAATTATTTTTGTCGATTCTCACCTACAATGTAGCATATAGAAAACTAAAACATCAACTCGAACAACAAAAATAAGCATTATGAGACCATAAACACAATGGAAACGAGACCAAAAACGTATAAAACAACCTCCCTACACACAATACATTGCTTGTCCTCAAGCAAGTCTAAGCTCAACAAAATACGGAGATTTCAAAACAAGAAGCAAGTTTAATTATGCAACAACAATCAAATTCATCATGAGTTCACGGAAGGGATAATAAGACTACACATCAATCACCATTACGTGTTTCCCTCGAAGGTGCAACTTCAATATGATCAAACTCAATAACATATGCAAATCCGATTTTTTAATTACTCAAAAGCTAGACTTTGAATTTTTATCTTTTCAAACCATTTTTAAGAATCAAACCGCATAGAATTTTTAGTGATATATAGAACATTGGTCACTAGGTGTGATCTTCGGCATAAACCGAATATCCTAGTGTGGTTTCCCATACCCATTCCTCGAATTCAAGATTTCTTTCGATTTCTTAAAGGAAGAGGGGTAGAGTTCTTATCACCTATTCAAACAGTTCAAACGATTCAATAACGATTTTTAAAGGCCATTCGAGCCAAATTTTTTGAAAAAGTGGGTTATATGGCCAAAAATCACGAGATATGAACATTTAGAGGTTATCTAAAGTGTTCTCGTGTGGTTTCCCATGCTCATGGTTTCCAGAGGAGCAGAAGCCTCCCAACTCAATCTCACACTTAAAAAAATTACCACCATTAACAACCAAGTCTAGCCATTAAGCAATCTTATACCAAATGCACAAGTTACGAGCTATCACATCAATCCATCACAAAATCGAGTGCCCCACGACAACTATAATCAAAATATAATGCTCATTACCCAATCATCAACTTACAATGTCAATTCATGTCGTCAAGCATAATCAACATGTTTCTCATCAAAATCAATCACTAATCCTATTAAGCTCCAAATTGCAAGTGGACAAACAAGAGTAAACAACTACACACTTCAAAAAAAATACGTCGCATGATGTAGATAAAGTCATACCTACCCCCCTCATGAAAGAAATAAGTAATGTCCTCATTGCTACAATAAAAATAAAAGAGAGGAAAAGAACTACCCGATTCGGGATGACGCGGCAGCGATGGAGAAAGCTCGAGTAGTTGTAAATAGTTAGACCTGCAAAAGAAACAAAAACAACAACAAAATGAAATAACTAAATGAAAACATCCCGGACACACACGAAAAATAAAAAGAAAGGAAAACATACTAAACAGCAGTGAGAAGTCACTGCTGATCTGGTGGTGGAGGAGGATCAAAGAGAGCCCAGCTCAACCATTGAGCATTTAGCTCGGCAATCCGGCGGTTGTTCTCGACAACCTGTTGCTCTATCCTCCGCTGACTCGCTGTCATCGAGGTGTTTTAACCTCCAAATTCATGGTAGAGAGTACGAGACATGGAGGGTGAATAACACCGAATGAAGTGCACTGAAAATTTCGCCGAAAAGTAGCGGTGGTGGTAGCAAGCAGGTGGCGTCTGGCGGTGGTGGAAGGAGTCTCCGATGGGTGGAAATGAGTGGTTGTTGAATTGGGTGAGAGAGATGGTGGATGACAAAATCAAGGAAGGAAAGGTGGAATGATTGTGAAATTTTAATGGAGGGTTTGGGAGAGGTGTGCGTCGGGTGAGAGGGAAGAAAAGGGAAAGATGATTTTTGGGATAACATCTGTGTGGAGGAAGGGAGAAAAAGAGGTGTGGGATAAAGGAAGAATAAATATGGTTTCGCAGGGGGTAACGGCTGCTAAGGGGGGTAGCGGTCACTACTCTTGTGTGCTTGAGGGCTGGGATGAGCCGATGGCTAGTGACTGCTCCGACCTCAGCTTCTGATCTGAAGCTCTCTTCCAAGCTGGAATCCTGCACAATAGAGACCTCGGAAAAAGTATCAATAGAATCAATAAATGCACAATCTTCAATGGAACTAACAGAGGTCATAGCCTTTTGCTTATGCACAGAAACGAAACTGACTCTTCTAACACTGAAATCTTAATATTACCATTCTTAACATCAATCAAAGTGTTAGTAGTCGCCATAAATGGTCTACCTAGCAACAAAGTAGGATCACGCTCATTCTCATGCACATCACCTATCTCAAGAACAACAAAATCCATAGGAACAATCAATCCACCAACACTAACTAGAATATTCTCAATAATACCTCTAGGATATCTAACAGAACGATCAGCTAACTGCAAACTCATGCGAGTGGGTTTCAACTCTATTAACTCTAATTCTTTAAAAATTGAGTAAGGCATGAGATTGATACCAGCACCTAAATTGAGCATACCTGTCACAGTCTTACCATTCCCTAGAGCGATGGAGATGACGAAACTACCTGGATCTCGCAGCTTTTGTGGAAGAGGCTGCTGCATGATAGAGCTGGCTACCTCGGACACCATCGCGGACTCGTCATCAGCAAATCTTCTCTTCTTGGAGGCAAGCTCCTTGAAGAACTTGAGATAAGAAGGAACATTTCGAATGACCTTCAATAGGGGCAAATTCACACGCACTTGAGAGAGCATTTTGTAGAAGTCATTGAATTGTTGTTCTAGCTTCTCATTCCTTAGTCTGCTCGGGAAGGAAATTGGTGTCTTGTACGGGTTGGCCGCCTTGTGCAACTGAATAGCTGGCTGCTCCGATTCCATCTCCTTTTCATTCTCCTTCTCCTCCTCCACTTTGTCTTCCCCAGCTTCCAGGAGCTCCACTTTGTTATCCACATGCTTGCCACTACGTAGAACAGTAATAGCTTGCACTTGATGTGGCGAATGTCCCTGTCCCGGTATCCTTCCTGTTTGTAGCTGTTGCTGCACCTGATTCATAACTCCAGATATTTGCTCGACTTGACTCTCAAGGCGTTTGATAGTAGCCTCTTGAGCCTCTCGATCCAGTTTGCTCTCCTGCATGAAAGCTGCAAGACTGTCCTCTAGAGATGGTTTAGGTTGGGCTGATCGTGGTGCAGGAGGGAACTGTGACTGGAACTGAGGCGGCGACGGCTGCTGATAAGGCGGTGGCGGTTGCTGATAAGGCGGAAGAGGTGGATAATACCCTGACTGAGGTGGGTAATAAGGCTGTTGTGGATAATACCCCTGCTGCGGTGGGTAGTACTGCTGTGGAGGTGCTCGTCGAACAGGGAAGTTCGAGTTTTGCCCTTGATTTGGCCCCTTCCACGTAGAGCTATTCTGAGCTCTCCATCCCGAAGTCTGCTGGGCTGGATGTTGCTCGAATGGTGGGCGTGGCGGAAAGCCTTGTGCAGCATAGACTTCCACCTCTCCTTCATAAGTCATCTCTGCCATCCTGGTGCATTGATCTTCATTATGTGTCAGATCATCACAATTCGGGCACGGCTCGGGTGTAGGCTCGTGCTTCGCTATTGCAGGGTGCTTACTCATCTTCAACTCTTGGAGCTCTCGTATCATATCTGCCATTTGCTTCTTGAGGTCTGGGCTCACTCCAATCTCTCGGACTTCCACTCTCTTGGATTGGGAGATTTTCTGCTGCGAATTAGTGGCTAACGTCTCGAAAATCTCAATTACTTCATCGGTTGTCTTCTCAGATATATTTCCCCCAGCTACTGTATCCACCATGAACTGATAAGTGTGCTGCAGCCCATTGTAGAAAATCTGCCAAAGAAGTTCTGGCACAATTTAATGGTGCGGGCACTGCTGCTGGAGCTCTCTGAATCTGTCTAGGGCCTCGTGAAAAGGCTCGTCAGGCTCCTGAGCAAACTGCATGATCTGAAGTCGGATCTGCTGCGTCTTATGGTTCGGATAGTACTTGAGCAGAAACGTAGTACTCACCGCCTTGCAATTAGGGTAACGATCTTGCTGGAAGGGCGAGATACCACGACTTCGCCCTATCCTTGAGTGAATAGGGGAAGCACTTCCTGAGCAGCTCGTCCTCGGTGATAGTTTGGAGTGGAATAGACTGGACAGCTGTGCAAAATTTCCTGATGAATAGGAGTGCGTCTTCGTTAGGTAACCCGTAGAACGATGGAAGCAAATTGATGTGGTTATGCTTCAATTCATAGTTCCTCCCCGCAGCCGAGAGCACGATGGCAGATGCAGTAATGCCATATGTCAGTCTGACAAAGTCTCCGAGTTTCCTAGGGGCTTCGTCTTCCTCAACAATTATTACTATTTTTTCTTCGAATAATGATGCGAGGTTGACAACGTCCTTAAATCGCTCCTCAAGCACGACTTCTCTTCTATTGATGTTGTCAACGTAGGGCACCAACTCTTGTCTCAAACTTCGGCGACCTAGTATACACAAACCAAAATAAGATCAAATGCACCTTGCGGGAGCAAAGGAATAAAAAAAATAAAAGAAAAATAAAAATAAAATAAAAAGCAACACAAATGAATGCCTAAAGCCTTCCCCGACAACGGCGTCAAAATTTGTTACGTGATAATTAAACCTTCAGTACGTGGCGTTGTTTAGACCAGACCCACTGTCCGATAAAGGGACTTAGTAACCGATACGAGTAATATTTCCAGCCGATATACTTCCAACTTATTTTATTAAATTGCTCGCAAGAGAACGAGTTCGTTATAGATTAATAAGTTGACCCTAAGTCGTATTTTCAAGGATGGCTAAGCAGGGCTTTATCTATGTTGCAGAACATAAAGCAATTAAAAAAGAAGGGGTTTTGATTTTAAACTAATCTAATTAATCTATCTAGGCAAATTAAATTAAAGAATTTAAAATACGAATTACCTAGGCGAAAATTAATAAAGCAATGAAATCCTAAATCTAAGAACGAAGAATTAAAGAAACTGAATTTAAACATGCCTTGAATTGATTAATTAACATGATCTAAAGGTTTGGATTAACGAATTGTGAATTAATCAAGAAAAGAACAAGAAGAAAAGAGATCATAAAGCAATAAAGAAGACAGTAGAAGAACTCACGAATTGAAAAGGGAAATAATGCATTAAAGAATACCGGGTTTGAATCACGAACGAATCCACAACGAAATTGAAAAGTCAAATAACGGAATGAAAAATCTAACTATGGTATTTTCTCTCGTGGTCTAAACCCTAGAAAAAGGAATCGTGAAGAAGAGAGTCCGTTCTAACAATCGCGTGTGAAGAGTTTATGGCGACGCGCTGGAGAAGGGTAGCGAGCGCTAGGGGGTAGCGCTCGCTACCCCAAAGTTTTGCTTTGGTTCACCGTGCAAGGGGCCAGCGGCCGCTAGGGGGTAGCGGTCGCTAGCCCCTTGTTCTGCCCTGGTTCAACTTCTTGACCTAGCGAGTGCTAGGGGCTAGCGCCCGCTAGGTCCATCCTCGGTCAAGTACATAATTTTGCCATTTTCTTCGTCATTTCGTCTCGTTTCTCATTTCAAGTCTCGTTAATTATTTTTGTCGATTCTCACCTACAATGTAGCATATAGAAAACGAAAATATCAACTCAAACAACAAAATAAGCATTATGAGACCATAAACACAATGGAAACGAGACCAAAAACGTATAAAACATCCTACCTAAAAGCATAAGAGGCTTCTTGGCAGCAGAGCTGCCCATGTTAAGTACATAAAAATCAGCAGGAAAAATTAAGTCTTTAGGGTAGACGCTTGACTTGTCTGCTAGCTGGATCACGGCCCTGGATGTCTTCAGTGGGCCTATTTTCAGTTTCTCGTACATGGACAAGGGCATTACGTTGATCGAAGTCCCCAAGTCTAGCATGGTTTTGTCAATACTAGTATTTCCGATCACACAAGGGATATAGAACATCCCTGGATCCTCGCACTTCATTGGCAGATCATTCTTGAGTACTGCGGAAACATTTTCTCTGACAAGAAATCTTGTGTTGTCAGGGTATTGTACCTTCTTGGTACATAGCTCCTTCAGGAATTTTTCTCATCTTGGCATAGTCGCCAATGCAGTCACAAGTGGATTGTTGACTTCCACTTTCTGGAACACCTTGAGTAGTTCCTTCATTTCTTCAGCTTCTTTTCTCTTGGCCAACCTTTTGGGGAAGGGTGACTTGCAGTAGATGTTCTCCTCCAGAGCCTTCTTGGGCGACTTGACTCTAGGTTTGGGATCCAATTTCTTTTCTGGTTCAGGCTTCTTGACTGGCTCCTCTAACTCTGGTATCTTGACCTGCTCCACCTCAGTTTCTAGTTCTTCTGGTTCTACCATCTCGTTGGCAGGTTCCACTACCTGTTCAGGTAAGAATTTGTCGTTCTTGAGCATCACTGCGTTGACCTGTGGCTTGGGATTCACTTAGACTTGGGAGGGCAGTCCTCCTTGCTTGTTTTCCATCTTGACGATCACCTAGGTCAAGTTGGAAATCTGGTTGGCTAGTGATTGTAGGGCTCCTCGACATTCTGTCTTGAACTTCTCAAAATCATCGCTGAACTTGTGGTGTTCCTTGGTCAAGTTCTGAACTGTCTCGGATAGAGATGGGCCTCTTGGCTGAATTTGATGCTGAGCCTCGGGTGGAGCTTGGTATTGTTTACCTCCATATCTTAAGTTCTCGTGGTTCCTCCATTCTGGATTGTAAGATTGTGAATGAGGATCAAATCTCTGTCTTGGGCCTTGATTGTGGTTTCCTCCATTGTTGGTATGCCCAAAAGCATTGACTTCTTCTTCTCCTAGGGTGGGCATAGCTGGCACGCCTTAACATTCATCTTGATGGTTGGTTTCATCATTTCCATCATCTGCTTCATAGTGGCACACAAGTCTGAGAGTTCCGTCTTGGACTGTGATGCGGAAGCATCTCTCATGGTCCTGGTAAAGGAGTGTGCATCATCTCGGGATTCTTCTTCCATGTCATTCAATTGACTGAAAGCTTTAGAAGGCTGTTTGTTTAAGATAGAACCTCCATATGCGGCATTCAGAATCTTCTGCGTAGAAGAAGATACTCCGAATATTCCAAATATTTCGTGGAAGGAAAGAGAGATCTTTTCCCTTTTCCGTGGAAGGAAAGAAATCCGCTGCACAACCCAGCGTCTTGCCCGTCGTCTTCTGCACCCCCGACTGCTTCACTCTTCCTCCTTGTCTTGTCCAATATGTTTCTCTTGCCCCCAGCAATTGCATCGTGATCTCCAGGGGTACCTTGCCTTGAGCTTCAGATTGCCCAAGGTGCTCCGTGTGTAAACATGCCTCTTTCTTGAGATGACCTGCAACCTTGACCTGTATCCTGCCAACTCAGACTCGTGTCCTCCCAGACACAAAATATGACACAAAACAAAGGAAAATGACTCGATCTAAATCTAAAACACTGACATAAAAGAGCCCGAAAAATGGGCTCATCAATGAGTCCCGCCGTGCACTTACCATGTTTGACAAAGAAAAAGAATTTATGTGTGACCAATTCAAGAGCCTCGATATTCTGAAGAAAAACTTCAACCATTGGGAAATGAACTTCAAAGCTCTGGAAAGGAAAAATGCCGAGTTGGAGGCAAGTAAAAAGAAAGCCGAGGACAGTGTGAAAGAAATGCAACAGCAAATGGAGAAAGAATGTGTCGCTCATCAAATAGAAATCCATAAGGTGTCCTCTGAATCCTTCCAGCAAGGCTCTGCAAGTGCTGACCGTCACACGCGATTGAATGGCAAAAAGAGCGGTGCAGAGCTTTGCAAAGAGCTCATACTCGTATCTCCGCCTGGCCAACGTCTTTTCCAACGCATAGTCAATGACCTTCCTGAAGCTTATCTGCATTCCTCTCAATTTTGCGACCAGATTATTGAGCCTCTAGCTCATTGGGCAAAAGTCGCGATCGCAGAGACCTGTGATCAACTGGGTATATCCGAAAGAATCGGTGAGGTGAATATAGATTGAATTCTACAACAGCTTCTAGCCGACCCATCTACGCTTGAGAGAGACCCGAGCCATGGTGAAAACTTCCCTTGGCATTTGAAGGTTTTAAGGCATGGTGCCCAGGAGTTTTTTCATACCAACCCTGATCTGGCAGACTCCAACCCCCCTTGGGGTTCTATCCCCTTCCCAGTGCTAATCTTTGAGAAGAGCAAAGCCGGTAAACTCTCCCGACTCTTGGCTGGGGTAAAATGACCTCTGTTATTCCAGTTTGATTTGTTTTATTACATTTTCTGCATTTTAAACTTACTATCTTTCTTTACTCACAGGTGGAGGGTGAGATTTTTTCTCTGTTTTAACCTTCTATTCGCTTTATATTGAACCTCTGACACCTCTTCTTCTTTTTTCAGGAGACAAGTGGATCCCGCGCTCGCGCGCCTACTCCTACCGGTATAGCAGCGAAAATTCTGCAGGAGGTAGCAGAGGAAGGAAGTATCAAGATAGTTCTAGAGGAGGATGATACTAAGGTGTCCCAAGCAGAGGAAGAGATCAAAACTACCATGGACGAAGAGGCGAAGAAGGCTACGCCAAAAGCTAGGGAAGATGAAGTAGATAAAAACCAAATTTATGAGGATGTCCACGTTAAAGGTCTTGAATCCCCGAAGCCTAACCCTACAGAGCCTGTGTCCGACACTAAAGCCAGCAAAATCTCTAATTCCCCAGTCTCTTAATTCTCAAACTTATGCTTGTTGGTGATTTTAAACAATATTTTTTATCTTTCTGTTTTCAAACAATTTTCCATTTTATCTGTTCATGTGATGTTGCAGAGTTTGGCTATGCCTTTTGGTTTATATTTTGATATTTCACTTGATCTATTCCTTTAGTATGCTTCATTGCTCTTAGTATGTCTCCTTATGTGTTTTTCTGATGTTTCTTTATTCCTGATTGGGTAATTGTATCGTTCATATGTATACTCATTTATTATCGCGCCTTTCCCTAGATTCTTATCTTTCTCGAAATACGAAAAAAATCAGTTTTTTCAGAGGCTTCATATCAATCAACCAACCTATTTCTAGCCTTCTATATTATTTCTTGTCTGTTGTCTAACACACCTCCTACAATTGTCAATTCGGATTTTATTTCTTGCCATAAATGTTTATATTTCCCTTCGTTCTTCACTCTCTCTCACTTTCTCTCCTAATTTCACACTCCATTCTTTGTCCTCACCATTGTCAAAATGAGTATGGCTTCATCTGCCGAGCTTCTGAAAAGGATGGCACGTGAGTGTCTAGCCAAATCCTTAGCTAGGAAAGTCGAGAGTGAAAAGGAAAGAAAAATAGCAGCGTCAAATATCAACACTTAAACGTCAAGTTAGCAAACTTAAAGGGTTATTGAAATCATCTAAGTCCCATGTCAGACAGCAAAGAGATGTCATAAAAGAGCTTGAGATCACACTTGATGGGGAACATGAGATTCACCAAGACGCCCTGATGGCCATCGCCGCTGATGCTTTTAACCAAGGAGTGACCTCAGACAGGGAGGCTATAAGCAATCGTGCATTCTCCCGAGGAGAGATAAAGGAGCTATGCTTTGCCGCGATGCCATCCTACTTTGCCCCCCAGCCAACACCTTTTACGAAGGCTGGTAGCAGATTTGCCGGAAGCCTATCTCCATTCGCATGATGTCACGCCCGCTTTTCACTAAGTCAAGTAAAGTCGGGAAACATGACTAATGAAAGGAATAAACGACGAGTATGGAATAAAATAATGCAATGAATATTCCTCTCATAACATAAGTCAAGAACTCATCTCTCGGATTCGGAGCTTGGCATACTTAGAGTCACGAGCTCATTACATAACACAACTAATTAAAAGAGTTTGAATCTCAAATCTATTACATAACGGTCTAGCCACGGAAATGTAGGATATAAATGATGAAAATTCTACATGTATGAAGACACGTAGAACCCCCAAGAGTCAGCTACTAGGACACCGACAAAAAGCCCAACGTAGCACCCAATTCTTCTTCGTTCTTAACCTACACGTTTAGAAATACATGCAGGGCTGAGTACAAATTGTAATCAGTAGACACGTGCCGAAATTGCACACATACATATGTAACTGACAAGCCATTTCAAGTGATACATAGGGATTTTTTGTCTCTAAAGCACGTATGTTCACAAAAGCATTTCTTTGAGAAAGTTCTAAGTTTGACTACAATACTAGTTCTTTGTAATCAACCATATCTGAACGTTCTTTGTCCCGGGGAAGTGGCCACTTCCCGCAGACACTCAACCGGTCAACATCTCTGCGTGAATGGAAGATTAGTTCTAACCACCACTCGATGCGAAAGAAATAAGGTCTAAGCCTTCCGGCCGCCACCATGACAACCAAAACTACTTTTTCCGTGTCAATATACCTCAATTCCGGGCCTTGAATCATCTTTCTCACATAGTATATAGGTTTTTGGTACCCATCCGCCTCCCGCTGCAGAACAGCACTAACGGAGGCCTCCCCAACAGCAAAATATAAATAAAGCTCCTCCCAGGTTCTTGCTTTGTGAGAAGGGGTAAACTTACCAGATGTTTCTTATATTCTTGAAATGCCTCCTGACATTCATCAGACCATTCGAAGTTGACCCCCTTGCGTAGGATCTTGAAAAGGGTAAACTTTGTTCTGCAGACCTGACAATAAACCTACTCAGAGCTGCGATTCTTTCATTAAGCCTATGAATTTCATTCATAGTTCTTGGAGTTGTCATATCCAAGACTGCTTGCACCTTAGCTTGATTGACCTCTATTCCCTTGGGAGTCACCATGTACCCCAAAAATTTTCCGAACTTTATGCCGAACGCGCACTTGGCACGATTCATCTTCAAACCATATCTATGTGCTACCGCAAAGACCTCCTCTCGATCAGCTGCATGCCCTTCCGCTTTAAGACTCTTCACCAATATATTGTCTACATAAACCTGTATATTCCTACCAATTTTGCCTTGAAAAACGATGTCCATCAGCGTTAGGTATGTAGCACCCGCATTTTTCAAGCCAAACGGTATTCTTGTATACCCAAATATTCCTGCGCAGACCCCAAAGGCACATTTAGGGACATCTGCTGGATTCATTTTGATTTGGTAATAACCTTGATACGCATCCATCATCGACAATAGCTGACATCCGGAAGTAGAATCCACTAATTGATCGATTTTAGGCAGTGGATAGTGATCCTTAGGACAAGCCTTGTTCAGATCTCTAAAATCATTGCACATTCTCCACTCTCCATTACTCTTCTTGACCATCACTACGTTGGACAGCCAAACAGGAAATTGCACCTCCCGACTATGTCCAGCCTCGAGCAACTTCTTAACCTCCTCCCTTATTGCTTGGTCTTTTTCAAGACCAAACTAGCGTAATTTATGTTTAACAGGCCTCATAGTAGGGTGCACATTTAAACAATGTAGTTCTATGTCCGTACTTACCCCCGTTAGCTCAGAAGATTTGAAAGCAAAAACGTTTACATTTCTTCTAAGACAATTTATTACAGCCTTAGCCTCTGTATCCTTCATTTGAGTACCCACATGCGTAACAAATCCCCTTCTATGTGGATAAAGATCTACACTCATAAGTTCATCCATCGGGATTATCTGCTGGGATGAGGCTTCCTCGGAATCACCTTCTCTTTTCTTCCCCGTTTCCTCCCGACCCTTAGACCTCTGGCATATCTCCATAGGCGGTACAACTTTCCTCCTTGCCTCACCTCCCTTTATAGATTGTAAATAACATTTTCTGGACATGTCTTGGCAACCTGTCACCTGTCCTACCATGTCCCCCCACTGGAAATTTTATTTTCATATAGTAGGTCGAAACCACCGCTCAGAAAGCGTTGAGCTTTGGTCGTCCGATGATGGCATTATATGCCAAGGGAGTATTCACAATAACAAAACTGACTGGTCTGGCTATCATTACCCTCCTAAGGCCAACATTAGCATTACCGAACCTAAAGGAATGACAATTCTCCAGCAAAACCATGCAAAGCTGTAGCCACAGGTCTAGGCTCGAGCTCTGTCCTTAATTGTTTAAAACATTCTAAGAACATGACATTCACAGCACTGCATGTGTCCACGAACACCCTTTTTACATCGTAATTTTCAATACTGGCGGTGATGACTAATGCATCATCATTTGGTCTAAAAAGAGGTTTGGCATCCTCAGAGTTGAAGTAGATGTTTGGACATGTAATTGACTCCTGGATTTTCATCACCGAGTATTCCTCTACGCAACCAACACCTCTGACATAAGACTTTCGGGTCCTATTGGAGTCACCATTGTCGATCCTCCATAAATCATATTAATGGACCCCTTCCTACTCAAATTTTGCTCTGGCAGAGGCGGTGGTTGTGCCGGGTTCTTATCTTTATTTTCATCCCTTCGCCTCTTGTAACCTCGATCAGTTTCCTTCCTTACGTACTCCAAAAGATGCTCCTCTTTTATCAGCTTCTCGATTGCTGCCTTAAGGTTGCGGTAGTCGTTAGTAGTGTGACCATAGTCATTATGAAATTTACAGAATATGTCAAACTCAGGATGCCTTGGTGGGTCTTTCGATCTCGGAGGAAAAAAGACACCTAGCTTCTTAACAACTATTTCAAAGAGATCTGCCGGCTCTCTTGTTAGTGGAATGTAAACTCGCTCAGCTCTGTCCGTCCTTTCAAAAGGTCGGCGAGGCTTAGAGCCGAACCTCCTCTTATTGTCTACCTTTTTCCTTTCATCAGGAGCCCTGGTCCTCTCCTCAGTCCTTTTATCATCTTCGGATTAGCCTGTTCCGTTATGCGAAAATTGTGTGCATCTTCCAAATGTATGTATTTCTCCATTCTAGAGAGCAAATCTTCAAAATCGTGGGGTGGTTTCTTCACTAGTGAATGAAAAAATGAACCACTTCTCATTCCCTCCAAGAACGCGTGCACTTTGATGGAAGGGTGCACATCTGGGGTTTCCAATACTGCTAGATTGAACCTAGTCAAATATTCTCTCAACGACTCTTGCTGCTGTTGATTAATAGTCGTGAGATGCAATGAGTCTCTGGTAGTCCTTTTGGCACTAGCGAAAGTGATGTAAAAATAATTTCTTCAAATATTCAAAGTAAAATATGGAGTTGGCAGACAATTGCTTAAACCATTGTTGTGTAGAGCCGGCCAACTTGATCAGGAAAACCCTGCACTTTACACCCTACGTGTACTGGTGTAAAAGAGCAATATCAAACCCCATTAAGTGCTCTTCGGGGTCACTATTTCCCTTGTACTCCAAATTAACAGGTCTGAAATTGCTTGGTAGAGGATCCATTTGGATTTCTTTCGAGAAAGGGCTATCAGACTTGACTATCGACATTTTCTTAACCTCTTTTCTTATCAATGTAATCGGCTTCTGAGAGACAGAGCGTGTACAATGCATACTTGGTTCACTCTGTTCCTCTGTAGCATTAGCTTGTTCCCGCTTAAGCTCCTCAATCTCCTTCAACAACTTGTCCCGTTGCTCAGCCAAGGTTTGAATTGTTTCGTCATTAGCTGCGAGGTCCGTTGCGGGCTTATACGTTGCATCAAAACTATCCTTTGTGTCAGGAAATTTCTCTGGGTTGACTCTAGGAATAACTCTCTCTCTTCGAGTAGGAATCGTGCTACTATCGGGAGTGTGGGGTACAATACCCGCTTGAATCAAGTTTTGTTTAACAAGAGCAGCGACCTGAGCTGCCAATGCCTCGGTCATCTCTCATTGCCGGGTATTTTCTTCCATGTTATCACCCTGACAATGTTCTCTGATTGGACTTGTCATTTTTCCCTCGAGGTCTGCCGAAAGACATTTAAAATGCGTCAGCAATTTTTTGAAAAAAACTTACGTAATTCTGTGTTTAAAGCTGCAGAACTTGCGAAATCAACCGCGAGCATCATTTTTCGAGAGATCTGAGCTTCATGCCTGAGATTTCCAGGACTTCCGTGGATGAGCACAGACCTTTGCCCAATGGAGTAAGGTCTTGCGAGGTCTGACTTAATCCACGTTATGGCGCATAGCTTTTGCATCCTTCATCTCCTACCCAACGGGCAGGGGACAAAGGCTGCAAAAGGTCTGCGCAAATAAGAACAAACTAAGGCAGGTTTTAAATACAAGGGCTTTTTCGGTAATTTTCAACAATGCTCTAGCTTCATCGCCATGATTATTAATGGCTTCCGTGTCACATTATCAAGGTTTGACTTCATCGCCATGATATAACCTCTCCTTGTCTTCATCCGTGATTAGACTCAATATTTAAAGTCTATGTTCTTTACAATTTCAGCCAAGGAAACAAGATATCGAGAAGAAGGAAGTCGCATCTTCTTCTAGGTCAGTTTCCCACAGACGACACCAATTGTTGGATTATGAATTAATCCACAACAAATAATAAAGAAAAGAGTATGACAACTCTAAGAGGTTTGAAGATCATACCTTCAACGTAACACTTGATTTTGGACGCGATTAGCTGGGCCTTAGTTCTACGGGCAGAGCCTGCAAAACAAGACCGAACAATGGTTGGAGTTCTCTGGGGAGACACTCCAGCGCTCAAGTCAGTATATTATAAACTCGAGAACTTTTTATGTGGTGAAGGTACATGAATGTATGAATTGGTAATTACTGTGTCTAACCTTAGTAATAAAAATGAATGGGGCATATATAGCATAGGATATAAGGATAAAAAAAGTAACATTACCATGATAACAATCCTTGATTCTTAGTACAAGTTGTTTAGAATCCTCTCCATTAATATAATACCACGTCAACCTGGGACCACTTGATGGTTATAGTGTCTTTCATTTGAGTGACAACTTTCTAGTGTACAAATGGGACAAAACCTGACATGTGTTAGTCTTTGCTAGTCACACAATCCACACTTCAGCAGATCCGCAGATCCGGTAGACCTGTTCTCCTAGTCTTACCTTATTATACCATCAAAAATTCCCAATGTTTAGCTTAAGCTCTGTCACCCAGAGCTTATGAGCTCTCAACTAAGAAGTATAAATGTTTATAAATGTACCCTATCAAAGCAGAGCTTGAACATTTGAGGATATATTACCCTCACTTCTAGCAGAGGCCCAATAAATTTTTTCTTAAAGTTTCATAGCTTTTTATAGCTTGTAATATGAGCTATGTTGATATTCATACATATCAAAAATAAATATATATTAATTTAAATTATATATTTATTAGTTAATTATATCATGCAAAGTAAATATCACTCGAATTTTATAATTGACTTGGCTCGCTAACTTTTTATTGTTTCAGTTATTATTTCCTTTACTTTACTAAAAATTACTCTCTCCGTCCACCAATGTTCTTCCCATTTTGATCCAACACGAGTTTTAATAAAATCGGTTGACTTTGGTTGATAAAGGGTAAAGTGAAGTGAGTGGAGAGTAGGACTCACAAAAAATTAGATAATATGTAATGTATTATGAGTGAATAATGAGACTTATATTAAAGTGTAGTGAATGAAGAATGAATTGTCAAAAAAAAGAAAGAAAAATGAGAAGAAACTTAATGAACGAAACTAAAATGATAAAGTGAAAAGAACTATACTATGTTTTTACATTTTCAAAAACTAAACAATTAATAAAAAAAAATTAGTTGGTGGAAAGAAGTAGTATAACATGTAATCTCCTGTTTCATTATTCATGATTTAATTTAACTAAAATTATAAATATTTTATTAATTTTTTATCATAAATATTAAGACAATGAATATAAATTTAAGATGACACCAAATGAACTCATAATTCACGGCCCCAAGAACTTTTCGCCGTAAGTTTAAGCATTTACCAATATATTATTTTGTGGATACCTTTCCAACTATTTCGTAAATATTTTATGAATACTTTTTGCAAAATATATAAAATAATAATTATTTATATTTATATCTATGACCTAACTATATATTAAATTCTAATAAAATATTAAATATTTTTTAAACCACACTAAATGCAACTAATCTCTTGAAACATGCGTAGATTTCATTATTTTTTAATATCCATTCATGCAACTATACAAATTTTTTAATTAATAATTATATTCAAAATCTATTTCCACCTTTCTAATTAAAAATAGTTTGATTTAATTAAATTTATGAGAATTTTTTGATTAAAATAAATTATTTTTAATAGTACTAAAGATAAGTCATTAGACATGAAGATGTTTATTAGGACGAAAGGATTAGAATTTAGAAGAAATAAATTTGGAAGAGAGCACATAGTAAAACTACAAAGTTCGCCTATAAAGAAAGGCGAAAATCCAGTGGCGATTAGGTACAATAATAGACTAACATTTAGGAATGGATAAGATTGTCGACGCTGTTATATAATCTTGTCCTCTTCCTCAACCACTATTTCCCTTTCCTAAATTATCTACAACTCCCTCTGTCCCACTAATCATGACACTTTTTTTTCGATACCATTATTAATAAAGAGAGCATATAAAATAGTACGTAAGTGTGATAAAAGTGGTAGGGTCCACACCTTTTTTAATATTTACTATTTATAGAATGTGTCAAGTTTAGAGGGACGTCCCAATAAGGAAAGCGTGTCATGTTTAGTGGGATGGAGGGAGTACTATATTACTACCTATATTACTACCTCTGTACAGTTACTGGGTGGGCGTTTCATTAATAACGACATATTTTCTTTCTAAGTAAAAATTATTACATGGGTGTTTGGTTTTTGTGTAATAAGTATATATTGAGTGTTTCTTAATTTTCGTGTAAAAAAATGGATCGTTATTAATGGGACGAAGGGAGTATTAAATTTTATTATCATAATAGAAATATTAAGGGATTTGCAAGAACCAAATTGAATAAAAACGACCAAATCAATAAATTTTTGTCGGTTTTGATTTGATTTTTTTTTGAGTTGGTTTGCGGTTTGATTTCCAAATTTTAAAATTAATAGGTTTCAATTCGGTTTGCAATTTTTTTTGATTCAGTCGGTAATCGAAATATAGTAATATAACTTTTATATATAATGATAATACATACTAAATAATTATATTTATATTTTGTTAAAACATATATAATTATATTTTTTTTTTCCTCTCATTTATTTAGACACACTTTAATAAAAGAAATATTACTACAATTTTGATACTGTATTTAAATTAATAAAACGGAGGAAGTAATATATTTTAAATTTATACAACTAAAACTTAAAAATATACTCCCTTCGTCCCAATAAGTATGTCACAAAATTTTTGGACATAATTATTAGTAAAGTGTATAAAGTAGTGTAAGAATGATAAAAGTAGTAGGGTCCACATATTTTTGAAGAGATAAATTTTACTACTTTTGAAATGTGTCATTCTTAGTGGATCGTCTAAAAAAGGAAATTGTGTCAAGTTTAGTGGCATCGATGCATTACATTTTTTAAAGATTAATTTTTTTTTTTATGAAAACCGACGGACAGAA
Organism: Leonotis leonurus; assembly: GCA_026898415.1. Taxonomy (NCBI): domain Eukaryota; kingdom Viridiplantae; phylum Streptophyta; class Magnoliopsida; order Lamiales; family Lamiaceae; genus Leonotis; species Leonotis leonurus. The sequence continues at coordinate 229,629 of JAPKLX010000062.1, forward strand.
CAGACGTAAAAATACTATAATAATGGATAAGGTTAAGCACCCATCTCTTTAGTCACACGTCAGCTTCTCCGCATTCAATTCATTCGCACATTATATATTTATATATATTCAACTCCATTAACCATTATATTCAACTTCCATTCATATATTTTCTCTTCAATCCAAAACTCTCTCCATTTATTTAATCTCAAAGGCAATCCACTTTTATTCACAGATCATTTTCCAACCCCTTGAAAATTATCGCCAATATCCATTCCTCTCTATAAACGCAGCTTCAATTTTCAAGATATTTCATTTTGGTTGTTTGGGTGTAATTTGTAAAAACAATGGCGGCTGCTGTTAGTTGTGGCTCTGCTTGGACTCAATTCAAGGACTCCTCGTCCAGAAGAGGCTTTTGGAGTAATAAAAATTGTGAAATCAATTATGTTAAGAAAGGATTTAGGGTTTCTTGCGCCTCTTCTGTTGTGAGTGATCCGTACCAGACTCTGAGAATTCGTCGAGGTGCCTCTGAATCTGAGGTTAAGAAGGCTTTTAGGAAGCTTGCTCTTAAGGTAATTTTCTCAGCTGTTTTGTTAATTTGGTTCTTCTTTCATTTTCTGCTTTAATTTGGGGGATTTTCGTTCAATTTATTTACTAGGGTGGTACGTAAAGGAAAAGGTCAATGATTTTTTAAATTCAATTTAAAACATTGGATATTTTTCCCTTTCTCCTTAATTCAACCAAATCTGCTTGGATCTTGATTTTGAAATTTAAATGAAGAAAATGCTCATAGATTGCTCATTTATAGGTTTTGAGGAGAAGCTTTAATTTTACCTTAATTTTTATATTCCGCTAAAATAATGAATGAGCAAAATTAATGAAATTTGGATTCAAAATGGGAATGATGCAAATCCTAATGAGTTCAGTCCAACTTTTCCTAATTTCATTATTATGAGAAATTTGAGTGTTGTTAAGTGACCTCTTGATTTTGATATTTTGCAGTATCATCCAGATGTATGTAGAGGAAGCAATTGTGGCGTCGAATTTCACCAAATTAATGAAGCATATAATGTAAGTAACTCTGCTCCTTGAGGTGTATTGATAATCTTAATTATGATATTTTAATCTAAATTGGAATTGATTAATTCTTAATCATGGTTTATTAATTATTAGTCACTTTTGATTTGATATAAAAAAAAACAATTAAATAAGTGTGCATCTTCATTAATGATGAAATTTTATGATTTTCAAATACCGCAGCAAGTTTGTCTTGGAGTGACACGAAGGTTGGTTATTAGAATTGAAAGTGTTTGCTTTTATTGCAATAGTGTTGGCAAGTATTCTTATGATTTGATATGGCTTTGTCAACTCTAAAAATAGGATAGAGTTGGGACCAAGTTAGTTGATGAGTCATTCTCAATCATTGAATTAAACACCTAATTTTCTAGGAACAAGTAATAGTTGAACTAGTGAAAGCAAAAAACTTGATACTGACAGGGCTCTATTTTCTTGATAGAAACAAAGATGTCATTGGGGCTATCTATATTTATTTCTTCAATGAATTTGGTATTTGGTTGGATAGTTGGGTGTGTGATTAACATGGTACTTGTATGATGCTATTGTGCAGACTGTATTGAGTTACCTGAGAGGAGAATCAGATTTGTATGAATATTATGATGAAGATGAGCAAACGAGGGGATCGAATGATCAAGATTGGGAGCTTTGGGAGGAATGGATGGGATGGGAAGGAGCCGGGACTCGCGATTACTCGTCGCATGTCAACCCCTACATCTGATCATCAAGAGATTGTTTGCTCATATGGTGTTTTGATTGAGAAACCCAACTCTTTGCAATGTTTTGAAGTTGTGGAGAAGGACGAGGTTTTGTTGTACAAAGTGATCTTTTTTTTTTATTTTTTTTCTGTTTTTGCCCTATGAATATATGTATTCTGTGAGGCAATGGGAAATTACATCCTTCTCTCATCATATTGATTTTTAAGTATTATGGAATTAATTAAATGAAGTCTTCTCTTGAGTGTGTGATTGCAGAACAATTCTTCATCATAAGTTATGAATCAGTTAATACTTTCTGGCCTATTTGATTGCCTATTTGAATGGTTATTAGAAATAGAGTTGGTAAGTAGAATTGAAATTAGATGATTTCTGAAAAGATATTTGAATTTTATATGTTTGAGATTTAAAAAGAATTTTTGCCAGAACATTTAATAAGATGAAAATCAATAAAAATACTCATATTTCAAAAATATTCATATTTCAAGGTAGAGGTAAGAAATGTTTAAATCTTAAAATACATGTAATAAATAAACAAATTATGTATAAATATCTTAATTTACACTTCTAAAATGTAGGTGCAAACAGAAGTGCAAGATATAATGCAATTTTGGTCAGTACAATGTTGGCGCAAACATCATAATGTAGATGCAAATACAAGTGCAAGATAGAATGCAAACTTGGGCGGCACAAACATTATATATAAAGCACAATTTACATATATTAAATGTCTTCTATCTATTTTTCATTTAATGTAATACTTTTCATTCAATATATCTCTAACAACCTTTATCTTCTTCTTATCAATTATCAAAAAAAAAATTATGCAACTCTCGAACCGAATAATTTCTGTAAAATTTCAAGAAGTTGAGAGAGAAGTTTTAGAATCTAAGAGTTTATGGATACAACGTTATAACAACAAAAAAAGTTACATTTACATATATTTTCAAAATTTTATAGTTTAAAAATAAATTAGTAATTCAAAATTTTCAAAAAGAAGGGGCATTCCTCATAAACTTTCCATGCTTTAGAAGATCTACTTGTTTGGAATAATTTTCAGAAAGGAGAAGAGGCTATTGACCGAGAAGAAAAAGGAGAAGGAAAGTGAAGAAAATTTAATTTGTTAAATAATTTTCATATTTTTTAATATTGTCATCAACTTTATTATTAGATTTAATGTTTTAAGCACATTATGCCCATGAGAACTTTGGTGCATTATTTATTTAATTAATAAAAAATTGTGATGCCTATTATTTTAATCAATTTCAATGTTGTATATTATAATTGAATCTATATCCATTTATATAAAAGACAATAAATAGTGCACTCATTGTTTTTAATGTAAATTAGAACATTTTGTACTAGAAGGAATTATGATGTTACATTACATATTATAATTGAATCTATATCCATTTATATAAAAGACAATAAATAGTGCACTCATTGTTTTTAATGTAAATTAGAACATTTTGTACTAGAAGGAATTATGATGTTACATTACAGGGAAATACTAGCAATCTTAATTGCAATAAACTTATGTTCTTCATAATCAAGTTTTTAGTAGATTCTGATTTCTTTGTGGAGATCTAGTCATCTTGCAATACATCCATCCTTTTGGTAAGAAGAAAATTGATTTATAATAATTAGGATATAGAAACTTGATCCAATTAATTGTACCAATTAATTAATTAATTGACCACATTATCTCAATTAATTGATTGTTCTTCATTGAAGCAATATAGTATTGTGATTTTATTATTGGTTACATTATACTCCCTCTGTCCATGATTGTTCTTCCCACTTTGACCCGACATGGGTTTTAATAATATTGTTTGACTTTGGTTGGTAAAGTGTAAATTGTAGTGAGTGGAGAATAAGACCCACATTAATAATGATGTGTAGTGTGTAGTGAGTGGAAAATGAGACCCACCTTGATGTGTTGTGAGTGGAGAATTGATTGCCAAGAATAGAAAGAAAAGTGAGAAGAAACTTGGTGCACAGACCAAAATGACAAAGTGGAAGAAAGATGGTGGACATAGGGAGTATTATTTAAATATTTTTTAATTCTTTTCAGATGATACATATACTGCTCAAATATGAAAGATCTTTTTCAGATTGTCAATATATTGGTGGGTAAGAAAAATATATATTTATTGAACCTCATATATGCTTCATTAGTAATTTGAGAGCTAAGATCAATCAATATTAGTACCAAATTCAGAATTGAGATCTTATGACATTTACTATTTGTCTTGGTCAAGTAGAGGTAGAGTTATTAAGTCTCAATTATGTAGTGATTATGAATTCCAACATTTATGCATGACACAACACAATCCATTTGTGTATGTTATTCTAAATGATAGAGAATCTTCATAAATGAATTCATTTGATCATATTCGAACGTCATCTTTCGGATTTGGATCATTGAGAAATGATTGACAATACTCTTCAGATGAAATTGGGAGGATAGCAGTTTTCTCTAGATGGTCGAGTGATGTCTATCTCAATGATTCTCAAGTTTCGGACCTAGATATGCCTCCAAACTCTAATGAGCTTATTGATGAAGAAAACTGTAACAATGATAATGAAGACTATATCGAGGAAGTGGCAACAAAATCATCATCAGAATAATCATCTGAAGACGAGCACCAAAATACCACCGAACATGCCACATTAGCCGCTTTAGTTACATGGATTCTTAATAAAGGAGAGATTCGTACACTATTGGAACTCAATTATCCGAATGAGAATTGTAGCATGAACACGGAAGAGGACATAATGGTTAATCAATCACTACCTAATTCATTACTTCCAGTTAGATGGATCTACCGAAAATACCATAATCATCATCAGAATCATCATCTGAAGATGAGCACCAAAATACCACTGAATACGCCACATTAGCCGATTTAGTTACAGGGATCCACTTAGATGCAAACCATTACAGAACGACATGTATACCAAAACACCACTCGGATTGTATGATACTGAAGTATCAAACTCAAATGATCCAAATCTCAAACCACTAATAAGAGCATAATCCTGATAAGAGAACTCTATTTTTGCCGCATATATGAAACCATAATCCATTTGGTTCACTACTTGCTCGGGATATAATACTATAATATGTCTGTCCCGACATTTGACTTGTATTCCATAAAATTAAATGTCTAAAATGACCCCCTATAAATCTCTGAACTAATTCTTCACCACCAATTGACATAAGTGTACTCTTAACATTCTTTATTGTAGTGATCTTATAATAGGGGCTCACTGGATGTTGTCTTATTTAATGAGTTAGATCTTCTATATGGAATAGAAGCCTATTAAAAACAATAAAAAACTATCTAAGAACTATCAACATTTATATATATATATATATATTTATATTTATGTAATTAAGCAATTATCTTATACAACAATATTTGTCACGTCCCCATTTCACTTTCTAAGTAAAATCGAGGAAAACGTGACTAACAAGAAAAATACGGATAATGAAACACAACGAAAACGTTGATAAATGGATAAAAGTGAAACGTACATCAAAGGGGAAGATTTTGATAGAGATGGGTGACCGAAGTCCAATACATCAATGAGAAACTTAACGTTCGAAATCAACAGGGATTATTACAACATCTAGAATTACGAAAACAAGAACAAGTCTGAACACATAGTTCGAGAACAAGATAGATACTAATAAATTCTTGGATCTAAAAACAAAGTCTGGCAGCGGAAACTGGATCAATATCTAGATTTACATGTATGAAGACATATAAACCACCGAGAGTAAAAACATTTAAAGTTCGACAAAAACCACCGCTGAGCCTTCCACTTCGTCATCACGACTTAACCTGCACATTTATAAATATATGCAGGGCTGAGTACGAAAGTACTCAGTAAACACATGCCGAAATCACATTCGTACTGATATATTTGCAATTGCCGTAATACAGTGCAACATAGGGATTTTGTCACTAAAGAACCTATGTTCACTAAAATTCTTGTGATCTTAAAAGTTCGACTGGCCAGTCTAAGTTCTGGAGTAATCAAACATATCTGTAATTCTGTGTGTCGGGAAAGTGGCCACTTTCCGCGGACACTGAACCGGCCAACCCGCTAAGATGACTCACGGTTCTGGTGTACACTAACCTTAAAAGATATAAATCTTTAAAGGTCCGAAATCGATTAATTCATCAACAGATACGCATCATACCAAAATATAAACATTTTCGACAATGCAATACTTCATAACATTTGAAATTCTAAGCATTCTAAAACGAAAATCATACTTTGGTACAACGCATACTATTTTATTTGTAAACGAAAGCCTACTTGTTATGCTTCTTCGTCTAATGAAAGTTCGGTGTAACTCGACTGAGATTTCCTTTCGCAGCACCTTAATCGTGATTAAGAGGAAAAATACTCTTCGTGAGTATTAATTGACATATCTAATTAAAATGAAATAATATGCTATTATTCCATGAATTATCCTAATTATTACTCGATTTAAAATCGAGTCCTTAGTTGTTAATGCAACTATCATTATTAAAGAGTTCTAATAATTACCTAATTACTGAATCTCCCTAATATATTTTCCAAGTCCTCATCTTATCTAATCAAGGTACAATACTTAGTCGAGATACTTAACCGGAATAGTTTAATAACGGGGATTACGATATTCGAGGTAGGTATCTTGAATTAATTAAGTTCTAATCTGAATGCTTATTCAAAGCTCTAATGGTTAGTGTTTATTTATTAATCATTTAGGGATTTCATACTAATCCGTAATTGAGGGATAATTAAATCCATTTGTTTTTATACCCAATCTGGGCTCACTCTACATAATTAAATAAGTCTGTTGAAATTAAAATAAGTCCAGTCTACTATTAGGTAATTCGGCCCAATCTGATTGTATTTGCTAGCCCGTCTGATTTTAATTTTTTTTTTTTGGCCCAACATTTTATTATACCACAGCCCATTAGGAAATTTAGTTTGGCCCATTAGGAATTTATTTCTATTCAACCCATTACGATTCATAAAAACACCCATTTGTGCTAACCCTTACTCGATCTGCTTCGCCTTCTGTTTTTCACGATCTGCTTCTCGCCTTCTGCTTTCACGATCTGCTTTTCCTTCTGTTTTCACTATCTGCTTCTTTTCCCTTCACTATCTGCTTCTCGCTCCTTCACTATCTGTTTCTCGCTCCTTCACTATCTGTTCCCGTCTCTCTCTCGCTTGCTGTCTCTTTTGATTTCCTCGGTTGCTGCTCTTCCACCTCTTCTCCTAGGGGTCTCCAGTCGCCATCGACGCCAAGAGGTAAATCTTTTACTCTTCTTCTATTTACAGATTCATTTTAGTTCTTAGGATTAAATCTTCGGTTCTGTTTTCGATTAATTCTTCCTGAATCTGAAATATCATCCTGTGACTCTGCATGTTTAGAATTTTGGGTTTTTACTCAGTAATTGCGTTTAACTACTCGATATCTTATTCTCTGGTTCTCTCGATTTGGTAGGGTTATTGGATGGTGGGGTGATCGGGGCTGCTTCTGGGTTGCAAGTCTTGGCCCCTCTTAGGTAATTTCCTATTTTCTCCCAATTTCTTTTATTTGGATTTAAATTTCATTAGTTTAGCTTCTGATTTAAGACGATTACATTATTTCTTACTGCATGTTTAAATTTCTCTTCAGTTTATGCTATTAAAATTTTGACTGGCTATGTTTTAGTTTGGGATTTCAAATTCTGGGGATTTTTGCATTTGATTTCTTTGTTCTCTATGGCATTAATATTCCTTAGAGTTCCTGAGTTAACCATTTGGCCATACTTTAGCTTTATTTTGAATCCGGGTTGTACTTTAAAAGTTATAATTCGTTTTTGGTTTTAACGTTCTAACAAATCTGTCTTTGGTTCTGTTCTGTTTCTGGCTGAGGGGCACATAGCTTGGTTTTAGCTGGATTGCTTATTAAAAGAAGTTCTGGAAGTGAATTTTCATGAGAGGTAGCTTCTGTCTTTTAGTTTTCTTTTCTTATTCTGATGTAATAGAGTATAAATTCTGTTCTAGGGATATAAGATCATTGAGTATGTTCTGGAGCTTAAATCAACACCATTTCGTTCGTTCAGGTTAAAAGAATATATCAGAATCTATACCCGTAAATCTATTGGTAGGTTCTGTTTTCTCAAGTCTGCATGCGTATATAATTATTTTACTAGCTAAACGTTCCGTTCTAAAGCTTGGATACACCTATCTATATAGTGTGTTTTATGAATCAGCATGATGCTTCCTAAACAGTTTAGAATCTGAAAGTCCCTTAGTTTTCTAAGTTCTTTAGTTTTCTAATTCTGAACTTAACAGTTTAAAACTTCTAATTGTTACCTCCTGCTCTTTAAAATCTAGAAGAAGATGGATCAAGTTTCAGTTCTCCGATTATAAGCTCAGCATCACAGTTTTAAGAAAACAATAGGAGGTCTTGAACTAATGTTAAGAATAAGACTAGAGTAATAACCGTGTACCCTCACGCATATGTATAGCTATTCCTATGTTCTGCAGTTAGTAAGCAAGTACTTTTAAGTTCTAAAACCTATTTGAAGTTCTAGGTTCTGCATGCTTAATTTAGTTTTAACTCTTTACTAGCCCCATAGAGAACACAACTGAATGCTCGGGTTTGTGTTTACCTTAAACTTCTGAGATTTCTGAATGGGGATAACTTGGGTGACTGCTCGGGGTGTGGGTAGAAACTGTTCTGTCAAAGCTTTTGTGAATGAGGACCGAGTTCTTGGAAAACAACACAGTAAAGTGTTTCAGTTGGAATCTTAGCATTAGACTGAAAAGGTGAAGATATATTTACCTTAAACTTCTAAACCTGGAGTTGGGGTGAAAGAGGCTCTCTTGAGTGGATGAATGCTTCGAAGTGATAAGTAAGTTATGTTTCAGTGGGGGTGAAGGTAAGCATTACTGTGGGATATAGAAGGGTGTTTGATATGGTTTGAAATGTATGGGGTTCCTTTATTTCGGTCAGACTGCACCTTAGCACTTGAGTTCACTACACATAACACAGCCTATTTCCTAACACTATACTGCTCTATTTCTTGACTTTTGAGGCTGCCTTATGTTGCTGTTCCCTTCCTTTTGCAGGTGTTATGCGAAGGAAAGAGTGTGGAGTGACAACCATCATTGCTTCTTCCTGTTGCCCGTCTATTCCTTCCCTTTCTTTCCTTTCATTTGTCTTGAGTTTGTATTAATGTGTATCCAGATTTTGGCAGCGAAGAGATCTAACATTTATGTATAGGATTTGTTATGGGATTGTTGTCCAGATTTGCAAGGTTTTAGCTTAGAACTCTATAGATTTTTGCTACTCTATTATTCTAGCTTAGTGCATCTATGAAAATATATATATATCACACGTTTTCTTTCTCCTTGTTACTCTGCAGCATTAAATCCTCTTTCCTATAATTCTAAATGCATGAATCTCCTTTTTATATATATAGCACAATAGTTCAAAGTGAGAAATCGATCATTAACCTATATCTTATCTCATTAACTCAAATAATACCATTCTCTCCAAATATCAATATTTAACATGTAAATTCTAATTATACACCACTAAGTACGTAATTAATAAAACATCGGTGTACTCATTTCATAAGTACATACCTTCGCTAGTAATAATCCAATCCATTGATTAATAATAATCTATAATAATAACCCTCTTATACATCATTCCTTCATTAGTTCAAAATAATGTACTCTTCTACGATACATAACTATACTACTAAAAGTTAAAGCTCTTGCTAAGTAATCAATTTTTCTTATCTAGCTTTTAACTATCGATCATGCACCGCAAGAATATATTTAATTTATCTTTTTAAACAATCTCATCATCAAAACGAGCTTACGTAATGTCTAACATTATTCCAAACTAAAAAGTGCACGAACACAGTTGCTACTAACCTCAATCTGTTAATCAATATTTTAATAAATATATAACGAAATTTTATTATCACGATTTTCGATACATAGTAGTCGTAGGAAAATTTTACGGGCCATTACAATATTATCAATAACATACTATTAACAAACCAATAACATACAATAAATATCAAACAAATCATATAAGAATAATTATATAAACAATATTACAAATAACATATTTACAATTGAAACAATGGAAAGAGTTCAAATACAAACTTGTTCATATGAAACAAGAATTAAGCACAAGAAATTACAATGCAAATAAATTAGTGTTTACTTGATTAGTTGATCAATAATATAATTTAAAATATATTAAACTTTAGATAATAGATATAGAATCAAAAATTTCCTTCTTTACACCAACTTATCCTTTATGAATGTTAATCCTATTTTACTTAATCCATATCCTAATGTGTACTAGGATTGAAATAATCCAGTTATTATAATTTGAAACTATTAATTCTAAGACATGGAGTATATAAATATCAATGATCTATAAGAGTTACTAGTTTATTTAATTCAATAATATAACAATAATTAAAATAAATAATATAACAAATAATTGTTTGATACATTTTTATCGTGTTTTTACACGTGTTTTCGATTCTCGTTTCGTAGTATTTTAGTTAATTTTATTTAGTATTTCGTTCGTTATTACGCCGGGTCTTGAATTTGTGTGTAGGTTGCTTGTGTGGAAAAATGGCGCGAAATGGAGTCTTGGAGATGAAGTTTGGCACGAATAAGTGTAAAGGACGAGCCGAGGATACGAAGAAATGAAGCCAAGAAAACCGAACTGTAGCTTTCTAGGAGTTACGGGCAAAAGACGAGAGGAGAAAGAACGCGAGAGCATGGCCATATGCGGAATTCTTACGTCTTGCGCAACAATTTTGTTTTGACCCCTTCCCTTTCGTTTCAACTCCAAATTTGGATCCGTTTGCGACTATAAACTCCTATCGAGACGAGCTTTAAGACTGTATTTTTCAAATTTTCGTATTTTGCAGAGGCGGGGGTCCAGCGGCCGCTGGGCGCCCCTCTAGGCTGGGACTAAGAGCTTGTCCCAGAGGCCGCTGGACTCGATTTTTGGGCGCGTTTTGTGCTATTTAAACCCCTATTTTGGGCATTCTGTTTTTTCCATCTTTCATATTTTTCTCTCTTTCAAACCCTAGAACAGTTAGATTATTTAATTTCTATTTTAATTTCGCCTTGGGACGAAATTTTGAGGGTGAGTTTGACGCTCAATCCAAGATTCTATTTTAGTAAGTATTAATTCTTATTATTTATTATTTTTTGGATTGATTGTCGTTCTCTACCTAGGGTTAGAATCTCTTTAATTAATTATTGATTGTTCTTGATTCATGCTTATTTGATTAAACTTTTGCGTAATCGAATTGAATGCTTATCACCATTTAGTTCCCTTTTTATTCTAGATGAGATTGAGAAATAATTCTAGAATTTGACCTAGGGTTTAAATCAAATATTAATTCCAAATCGGAAGCGTATGAATTATATTAATTTTTTAATTATGATTTTCCTATCATGTAATTCGAATACGTGAGTTAGAATTACTGCTTAGTTATCAAATACGCGAGTTAGAATTACCGCTTAGTTATCAAATACGCGAGTTAGATGATTAAGAAACTTTGGGAATTGATTTACTAATTGTGAATCAATGTTCTTAATTGGGGAATTCTTATTAGGGTGATCTAATACGTGAGTCTTGATTGCCGTCTATTTACGAATACGTAAGTTAGTAACTAGGCAAACTTTTAAGAAGCCCTTGATTAATGAACAATAGCACGAGTTGAGAGCATGATTTAATTGATTGTAGATTTTCTAAACTTAGGCCCTTAAATCCGGAATCGCATCTTATTATTATTATTTTTTTGTTCGTTTATTTTATTTCTTATTTTTCCAACGTTATATTGGTTTAGATTGTTTAGAATTTCCCATTTATTTGATTTTTAATAACACTTAGGATTAAATCATCTTGCTAAGCTTTCCATTGAGATTCGACCGGGGTAAACTTTTCACGTACAATTGACCTCGTATATTTGCTAGAGCATAGAGTTTACATTTTAGGTCTAACAATAAATAATTTAATTTACCAATCAAACAATTAATTTAATTAATCTAACAATCAAATAATTAATTTAATTAAATTAATTAAGTTATACTATTAATTTAATTAACATTTAATTATAATTAAATCAAGCACTGCACCAGCGCAGGACCAGCCCAACGACACAGGACCAGGCGAGCACAGTCAAGAAAGGCACAGGCGAGGCCTGCACCAGCACAACCAAGGCGCAAGCATGGCAGGCGCAGGGGGCGCGCAAGGCCTGCACCAGCGCAACCAAGGCGCATGCATGGCGTAGGGGCCAGCCCGGGCGACAAAATCCGACGAATATCCATATTTTCAAACCAATTCAAGCATTTTTTTACAGCAATTCAAGTACCAATTCAAGCATTTGAAGCAACTAATTCAAAATTAAAGACATTCTCAATCAGTTCCCGATTTAAACCCTAATTACAATACAACATACCAAAATAATGTAATTAAAAATTAAAAATACAACTAACCTATTGTGGGGAAGAAGTCATTTTTGTTGGAGATGAAGATTGGTGAGAATGAGAGAGGGAGGAGTTGCTTCGTCCGTCGGTCGTTGGAAGAGGAGGAAGGCGCAAACAAGAAAAATATAAAAAAAAGAAGAAAAATATAAAAAAAAAGAAGGGTTTTTGAAATACTTTATCTTTTTCATTTATTTTTAATATTGTTTCATATTTTTCTTGTAGTGGTTATTATGTCATTTTGAGTATTTTTTACATGTGTTTAAAAGATTGAGTTTTTTTACATGTGCCTTTAGTGAATTGAGTATTTTATTTTTTTGATCCTTAATGGTAACTTTGCAAGTTATATGTAAGTTGAGTTAATTATAGGAGTATTACATTCGTTGAAAATGAAAAATATGGTGAATATAACTTAATGTGAATGATCATGTATCTGTGGTGAATATAATTTAATGTGTTTGAAATTGATATGACATACTATATAAATAAAAAAGATAAATTTTGATAAAAAAAATTATTGTTATTAACGATTAGTGTATAATTTAATATTTATTTTTAAAAATAAAAATTATAATAAAATTCATATGTTTATTTGTTAGAACCACATAATAATTGGTACATGTTAATTTGTGAGCATCATTCAAAGAGAGCGATTGTAATTTATTAATATATTAAATTAAAATTTTAACATTATTCCTTTACCACCAAAGTTTTAAAATAGAAATTATTTTCAAAATGTGATTAAGTTATAAAAATATTGTTTATATAACTATTTTCTCTTTTATATTTTTTAATATCTTTCAATTTTATTCGCGTAAATATATGCAATATTGATCTTAATTTAAAGTATATAAGATGGACTAATACAAAAGTAAAGTATACAAAAATTATTTTATCGATATGTAATCATGTAGGTTAAAAACAATATCGTATAAAACTATATTTGAAAGGTAGAAGGTGCATTTACCCCTTACCATTGTAACAAATACACAAAACACCCCTTATCGTTTGTTTATCGTTTGTTTCAGTGTGATTATACCCTTAATATTTTTTACTTTGGTGCAAATTCACTAAGCGACTAACATAAAAGTTAACTCTCTTAAATATTTCTATTTACTTATTTTTTTTATTTGATGTGGGCCCACACATTTCTTTTTGTCTTATTTGATATTTATTTTCCTTTAAAATTACACCTTCAATATCTCCATAAAGGTAAAAAAAAAAACCCTCTTCACACCAAGAGTAGAATTTCAAAAGTTATCCTTAGAGAAAAATTATTGTTGTTGCACTTGGACGAAGATACTACGGGAAGCCAAGGTCAGTTAATAAGAAAAAATATATCTCTCACTACAAAAAAAGGGAGACTGGAATTTCCGTCTCTGAATTTCTGTCGTTTCGGAGGGCTAACAACGGACCGTGTTCGTCTGTATTTTGTTCGTCATTGATGACATCATCCCGAGATATAATCAGCAGGTTCGCTATGCGGGTAAAATACCCTACATAAGTCATTTTTGAAACATAAATATTAGTCTTTTGAATTACTTATTCAATATGTGTTCAATTTGAATATGTGATTGTATTTACTTACCCCAACTCACTCATAGACAGAACGAAGTCCCCTGTGGGTCTCGGCTCCACGTGCTGATCAATATCGGAGCTAGAGGAGGGACCACCTACACGTAAGCCACCAACGTGGTAGCTCAGACCAGTCCTGGACTCATATCCAGATGATGAGCCCGGGGAACCCCGACCGATCCCGGCGGATAATGGAAAACGTCGTGTACCCCTTCCTTGAGGAGTACTAGCATCATCGCGTGGGGAAGCTCTCCGACTCAAAGATATCTATTAGGTTGAAAATTAATAAATAAGTTGCATTTAAAAAAAAAAGAACGTATAAGTTGAAGTTTTATATTGAATATACAATAAGTTGCATTTATAATTAATAAGTTGAAATTAGAATATGATAAGTTTTTTACACAATGTGTTAATCTTCGTCGTCTTCTTCATTGTCATTTTCATCTTCCTCATCCTCATCTACATAGTCATCATCGTCATCTTCTTCTTCTTCTTCTTCTTCTTCTTTTTCGTCATCTTTTGTTTCATCTTCTTCATATTCATCATCATCTTCTTCATCCTCTTTTGTTTCGAGGACATTATCAGAGTCTTGATGTTCTTCATCATCTTCAATTTCTACCTAGTCACCGTCTTGGTGAACTAATATAGTATCATCCACATCGACAATGTTTACTACATTCATGCCATCATCCTCCTGATACGGTGACTCTAATGTAGAACTAGACACATCAACTAGAGACTCATCGACTGTGGACCTTGCCATGATAGAAAAAGCTTCCCACCAATCTCTACCATGTTGATTCATACTCGGATATGAACAGTAATACACTTGTATAGTTTGGATGGCTAATAAAAAAGGTTCGTACTTTTTAAGTCTGCTTGTATGATTTACAGACACTAATTTGAACTGAGGATCAACCTTTGTACCTGCCGACGAATGGACTGGTTTACGTATTACCTCGGATCCTATCTTTGTATCGGTTTTTATTGCAAAACTTGTAATTCACAAGATTGTAATCCGTTTCCCAATAGATCATACAGTGGTTCCTACATGAATCTATCTTTTCTATAGGTAAACTCATTGCACGTAGCAATTTATGTGTCATGTAGTAGTTCATGGATACTTTGTGATGATCTGGAAATGCTTCATTTAACAAAACACACATTTCATTAAAATATTTTGTGGCATTCCACTACGGGCCTTCAAAGTCATCAGACGAGCCACGAAAGATAATTGAGTGTGGTTCTTACACACAGGGTACAACTCTTTATCAGCAGCATCCAACAACTCGTACAATAATTTTTCTGTAGCATTTGGATCTCCTTCGACGTCTGGCATGTTAAAATTGGGACCCCCGATATTATGAACCATCTCATAATCCTGTGTGAAACCTTTTCTAGCAATATGTAGCTGTACAACATCAGTAGTTCTAAACCATATATTCCTACACTTCTCACACGGACACTTAATTTTTTTCTCCATCCATGTACTGGTGCTGACTACTTGCAAATTTTAAGAACTCTTCAAGTCCAGAAAGAAAATGTGGATTAAATCCTCCATTCGAAAGTAACCGCATATACATCCAATCTCGACTCATTTTTATAACCCTGATTATTAATAAGTATTCACATAATGAAAGAAAGATTAATTAGTTACGGAGAGGGTGGTGCACATGTAACAGAGGATAAGAAAAAAAATTGAGTGACAATGAAAGTAGGGTGCTTTTTGGGAAATTGATATTTGTTGTTTGGGCTTTTGATATTGAATAGATAGGGGAATTGTTTGTTTTTGAGAAATATTTGTTGTTGGAGTTGAATAGATAGAGGGCAAGACTATTAGTGTTTTATTAATTCAACATTATCCTTAATTATCCCTAATTATCAAATAAATTAACTCTAATTATCAAAGTAACCTTAATTAACACTAAATAACCCTAATTAATTCAATTCTAAACTTAAATAACTCTAATTATCGAATAAACCCTAATTAACACTAACGGACCAAAATTAATCATAATTAAACAAATTAATTTAATCTAGACAATTAAATTAATCTAATTAACTAAATTAAAAAAATAAATTAAACTAATTAACTAAATAAAATAATTAAATTAAACTAATTAACTATAATAAACAAATAAATGAACTTAATAAATTACCTCTCACCGGATGAGGCGACGGCAGGTGGCCGGAGCGGCGGCAGGCGGTGGCGGATGGCGGCAGACGGTGTCGCGGGCTCTGGGAGGCGTTGCACGGCGGCGGCAGAGGTGGGAGGAGGTGGGGGAGATTGCTTGGGGGAGAGAAAAGAAAAAATATGTTAGAAATTTAATAGAGGGAGAAAATGAGAAAAAAATAGGGTAGAAAACTAACCTGGACGCCAGTGGGGTTGCTCTTGCAAATCTAATTCGCGACTGAGAAGAAACCTGCTTTATTAGGGCGCGACAACGAACCTGACGACGGACCAGTCCGTCGTTAGCATTTAATTTAATTTAAAATAAATAATAAATGTAATGACGAATTGACGATAGATTTAGCTAACGACAGACTGGTCCGTCGTTAGGTTCATCGTTAGTTTTGGCGCCAACTGGCGCGCTAAAAAATCAGTCGGCAGTCACTATCCTAGTGATCCGTCGCCAGGCGACAATGGATATGCAATCCGTCGTGCCGTTCATCGCCTGTTTGATATTTTTTTGTAGTGTCTTTATCTATCTCTATCTTCTTTAAATTTTTACAGTTCAAAAATGGTGACATATTAATCAGTTAAAATTATGGTAAAACTTTCTACATCAACAAAATATATATATATATATATATATATATATATATATATGATTTCTTTATCACTGGACACTTTAATGAAGTTTAGTTTTGATAGTGATGAACCCTTTATATTTAAACTAATAACTGGACACTTTAATGAAGTTTAGTTTTGATAGTGATGAACCCTTTATATTTAAACTAATAACTGAAATGGTTTCAACTTTCTATATATATTTGAAAAGGTGGATAAACTAATATGAATTTTGATTTTAAACTTTATATTAAATTTTATGTGGTTGCAGAATCAATTATTGTACTTTAACAATCTTAAAAGTTGTTTTGTTTCTAGGAGATGTTCATTTTTTTTTAAAATTTGTAGAATTATTGGGGAAAATTGATTAGATTGATTTTTCTATTTTGTAGTTAGTAACAACTTGACCTTTTATTTCATAATTGTGCAGTGTCCTTTGAAAAATGCAATTTTGGTTTCATTTTATTGTAGAATGGAGAATAGATGATTAACATTGGAGTTATTATAATTGGGATATGGATACCATATCAGAATTAAAGAGGGTTTAGTTTTGATTAAGGATGAGGAGTGTTGTAGGAGGGTACTTGAATATCTTGACTTACTATATTACAAAAAATCTCTCTCTCTCTCTCTCTATATATATATATATATCTTGATGATTCTGTACCCATGCCTAAGTTTACTCGAAAAGCTTTATTTATTGAGAAAGAGATTGTTAGTGGAGTGAAGATCGATCATGAACAATTTGCTGATAGAGTACTCGAGAGTGACATTATAGAGGATGATGCAATGATTTTAACACAATGCAATCGAGCTAATATTCAAGAGAGTATATACGTGAACCCACATGGTTATGTTAGTGTAGAAGAACTGGAGGATGATGAATATAATGATGGAGATGGAAATGAAGATGAAGATAGTAATGATGAGATAGAACATATGAATTTCTTCAATGAAAACAATTTCTCAGAAGCACCAATATTATATTTTGCATTAGGTATGGCATTTGCTTGTGCGCAAGATGCAAGAGATGCAATCAGTTAGTTTAGTGTAAACTATGGCCATAAGCTTAAATTTGAAAAGAGTGAAAAAACTAGAATAAGAGTGTTATGTGAGAATACTTGTGATTGTTCATTCAAGTTGTTGGTCTACATAGATGGTGATAGGTGTGGATTATCTATAAAGACTGCACAAACTGAGCACAAATATTTTAAACAATCTCAAGTTTCAAGCGCTGGCCAAGGGTTTATTGCTAAATACTTTAAGAATACATTGTATGGAAATCCTAAGTTCACTGGCAAGGACATGCAAGCTGAGATGAAGAAGTATTTAAAGATTGATGTGAGTGAACACAAATGTAAGAGACCAAAAACAAAATGCTCTTACATCAGTTGGATGTAAACTTCAAGCAAGAGTTTGCTATTCTTGCAGCATATGCGGAAAAAGTAAAATAAAGTAACCCTGAATTAAAGTTTGAGATTGAATTGGCTGAGTGTGCAGAAAATGACAACAAAATTTTTAGAAGATTATTTTTCATGATGGATGCTTGTAAGAAGAATTGGTTGGCTAGATGTAGTCTATCATTAGTCTTAATGGATGTCATTTGAAAGGGTTATGCCAAGGAATTTTGCTTATTGCAGTAGGAAAAGATGGTAATGAACAAGTTGTGCCTATTGCATGGGCGATGCCTTCATTGGAAAATCTCCTCTTTATCGTAATTTGTGGGAGTAAGGTATAGCTTTACTTATTCGTTAATGGGTATATTCTCGTTTCTATTTAGTTTCATGAAGCATACTACCTTATTCAATTCTAGTCTATTCTATCAAAAACAACCTTATCATAGAGTTCATCGCCATCCAGTTATATACAAAAGGGGGAGATCTTCATTTGTCACATTGGTTTAGGATAGTAATAAGAAGACATTCTAAGACACGTGAAAGTCGTTTATTATCGTCGTAAGTTCTTCTAAACGAGATCATTTGTTTATCGAGGGATCTAGCTTAATTCAAGTTCTCTAGACCTGCGAGTATAAGTTTCAGCTCTTCTACCAGTAACTTAATAATCAATAGTCCTTTCTTATAGTCTAATTCGAAAAATACATTTCTCATATCATTATCATGGTAGTCACAATACGCTATATGAGTCACAATGTCACTATTTTTACATATGTGGTACTTTACCATTTTAGACATAGAAATATCTTGGAAAATGGTCATCATGTCATCATAATTATAATTTCGATCTCAAGGGCTTCATCTGTCCCTATCTTAATCATGTGAACTTCCAATACATCAGTAAAATTACACGATTTAACCAGTGATCTTCTTAAACATTATCCATTTGATCTCAAGGGTTACTATGCCCCTATCTTGATCACATAAACTTATTCATGTCTCACATTACGGCCAAACATTACACTTTCATAAGTGAATCAATATATCATGGAAACTTTTCAATGTTCAATTTCATGGGCAACTTCAAAATAAACTATTCTCATAGTTTCACACATGTAATCCATTAGAACATTTCTCTTCGTATAACATAACTCATACATGTCATTTTAAAAGCATTTGTAAATTATTTCGAAAACTTGGTATTCATTTGAAAATTTATTACCTTCTTTTCTGATGCGGTGAGGAGCACTACGAGGTGGCTGAAGAATTATTTCACTTTTAGGAATCTAGAGAAACAAATTCTAGGCTCAAGAAATAATGGGAATGGGTTTGTGTATCCAGAGCGAAACCAAAGCTCTGATACCATCGTGTAACGCCCCGCAGGAGGGGGCTACGCGGAATTGAGATTTTGTGTAATATAATTGAGAAATATTTCAAAACGACAAGTAATTATTAACAATTGAAGAAGAAAGAAAAAAAAATTCAGGAGTTTGGACACACTGGATACGACACGAATCTAATGTATGGAGACATTGAACCGTATACATTCATGTAAATAAGGTGGAAAGTTGAAAGTAACGTATTAATGATCAACAGGATGAGGTTATGAATTTGGATAACGGGGGTCATCAACAAGATGAAACCAACTAGCAGCGGAATAAATAACAATATGACATCAATCTCATCAAGGTAATCGACATGTATGAATAAGACTCTCAATGAGGCCCACCTCGTCACCAGCTCATCACCGTCCTCCTAAACCTATAAAAACATTTGAAAAAAATATTTTGGGCTGAGTACTAGTGTACTCAGTGTGAGTTGTTGCCCGACTTTTTCAGTGAAAAACAACATAAATCTTCATTTAAAGAATATTACATGCCCAACCATATGATGCATGGAATTTTAAAACGAAAGCCCGCTATACACATATAAAAATATACATTTTACCATCATATCGAGCTATTCATCATTCTTTGCTCATTCACAATGTTCCTCATTGCGACTAGACAGGGCCACGAATAATCTCCTTTGCCAAGACCGAGGAACCTGGCCAAGTTCACTCGATCCGGACTTTCCGTGTACACTACTTTGGCCGGATCCGGCTCAAGGCACAATTGTTAACTTACATCATTGGCAACACCAATCAATGGGTACGGTAATACCGATCCATCACATATAGGATACACATGAGCATAATAAAAACATTTGACATGTAAATTCACATTCTCAGAAAAAATCAGTTCGAACTTATTAACTCAAAATACCGTACTGTAAAGACACCCACACCTGTCACCGATGTATGGAGCTCACATTCCATTGCATAGGATAGATGATATTCCTCGGTAAGACCCTACAAGATGAATCCCATGGCTAAGTACAAATTGATAGGCGTTAACCTCTTCTCCAACCTTAAGCACTTCTAGTGCTTCCTGAACTTAATGTCTAACCATTCTAACGTTGACCTACTAATTACCCGACAATAACCATTTACGAGACTCGTATGCTAACTACTTAAGAAATTTCAATCCATTATTAGTCAATTCGAGTCGTCACGGTAGAAGGAGTAACACTTATTTCGTATACACGAGTACTTTACATAATCACATCATCCATCAACTTCGAGTAATGAGTCGTTTCAACTTATTAGGATTTTGAATCATTAATATATTTCTTCAGAAAAATCATGTCCTAAGTTTCATTTATAAGGAATAGAATTTCTAAATAGCTAATGAGTTGAGATATATATGGACTTCCAATGGTGATTCTTAGTGAACACTTATGCAAACACGGTATATAAAAAAAATCATAGTAAATGTAAATATTATTCAATCTCCTTTGAAATTTCACAGTAGTGTTTTTAAAATATTGAAGTATTGACTTACCAAAAATTAATCACATTGAAGAATTTTGACTCCCAAAAAGATATTAACGATACTCTCAAGACCTTTTCAAGACGATTAAGAGTTGAATTTTTGTTATTAAATTAAACGAACTCTAATGAATGTGAAATTTTACACACGTTGTTGGGAACCCTACAATGTTAGTATGGTTTTGATAATGTTATTCGAAACAACAATTGGTTAAAAAAAAATGTGAAATCTTAAATCATGGAATTGATGTTATCTATTAAGGAACAACTTATAAAAGAAGCAGATTGTGATATTTCTCCCTTCTGTATTATTCTTCTCTAGCTGTCCTGGAATCATCAATTCAATCAAGGCTTAAAACTCATTGTAATGATAGCATGTTAAACTTTGAACAGATCGAAGAATGAATCAGTTCATAAGTTTAAAACAGCTCGCTATCTTCTTGCCTTATATGATTTTAGAATTATTCTCTATTAGTTTTTACATGATCAAAATTGTAAAAGGAAGTTTGTATTTACAAACTTACTTATAGTGATCATCTTTTATCTAGCTGTGTAGGGATATCGTAGAGAACAGCGAGCTGCTCGCTAACAGATCGTTTAGAGCAGCGAGACAAAGTTATTGTCTAAACCAAGAACAGCGAGATGTTGTTGTCTAACAAAGAACAGCGAGATTCAAAGTGAATACAAAGACAGCGAGACAAGAAAATAGCTAGAGACCTTGTAAACAGCGAGACACCTTGGAACAGCTAGAGGCTGAAGACACTTGAACAACAGATCGTTATCATAAACACGATCTGCTCACTTAAACCTCTACAAAGCTCAAGATCAAGAATATGATAGTTGGAAATCAATCCAACAAAATGGGGACAGCTCGATCATATTGTAGGAAACAATATGCATCTGTGTTGAGACAGCGAGCTGTCAAAATCCACACCAATACTACGGTGGACTGCCGACATACCTAAATTTGTCATAAGTCAACCACTCCATGTATTGTCACATCAACAACATACTCTTAAGGAATGAAGTACAAGAAAATCAAAGACTACTGTACGAAGGATCATTCCCAGTATGGCAATACATTGGGAAATTTCGTGATAGGTGGTAACAACTCTCATTTGGTCGCGCGTGCATCAACAACTCTGACATGCATTTAATGCAACCATTAATGCGTTGAAAATAGAGGCCATCATCTCCAACGGATAGTTTCTTCATTGAGGCTATAAATACCACCTTCACCTCCAGAAATGAGTACGAGAATTGAAGCGAAAACTGCCATTACTCTACTCAAATTACTTCAAGCTTTCAACGTTCAAAGCACTCCTTCAAAATCAAGAATTCTCTTGAGTGTTTACAGTTCTTGAAGTTATTATCTTCTGGAAACTTGTTTGTTTCAAAACCCAAAGTTGGGATCTAGTTTTGATCCAGTTATATTCCTAGATTGTAGTTTTCAATCTTAGGAAGAAGAAGTGTAATCACAAGTATTTATCTAGTTTTGATAAAGCTTGTGGCTCGTACTCAACGAGTAAAAAGAAAGGAGACTTTAGTTGATTTCGATCTAGTTTTGATCGAGTCGTGGACGTAGGGAAGTTTATCCCGAACCACGTTAACTCTTGTGTTCTTTACTTTCTGTTTTTCTTCTCCATCATCTTCTTCATACTCATACATATAAATCTAGGTTATTAACTACTTCAAGAAAGAAAACGTTTTCATCTTAAAAAGAGCATTAACCACCAAATTCCGCACACAACTTTAATCAAGTTTAAATCTGTGTTTGTGTCTCTTGATTATTGTTATTCACATATAAGGTACTATTTGAGTAAGACTTAATCTTCCTAATAAGAAGATTTATCTTACTACTTCAAGCTATCTTAAGTTATTAAGAGTGCTAAAGCCTTATACTTAAGTATTGAACAAGAAAACCTAAAAAGTTTTGAATTGGTGTATTCCCCCCCCCCCCCCATACACCAATCTAGCTCTTTCAGGACCAACACACGTATTACTAAAATCATAGGGAATATGCCTTAAAAAAAATTTTGTTTCATTGATCCAATAATCTAAAATAAAATTATATAGTTTCAAAATAATTTTCACAAACACATCTTTTCATGTCATATGAGCAGTTGACTTTGAAAAATCATAATAAATTGAAAATAACTCGAATTTAGTAGAATAAAATTTTAGAGTGACCATAACCTCTTTAAGTTATATATTCTGAAAACAAACAGCATAAAATCATTTCACTCTATTTTTGATGAATTTTAAAAGTTAGATAAATGTCCACATTTTCGTAAGATTTGACAGTTTGCGCAACCAACTTGTAAAATTCGTAGTAAATTGAAAATACAACGAAATCGACTAATTAAAATTGGAGATTACTTCTAACTCTATCTAGTATTTTATTATATGAAAAAGATAAAAATTTGGATACTCATAATATACAGAAATGACAAGGCAGAATCCCGGCAGAAACTTCTAACCATAAGAATGTAAAACAAAATTGTATCCCTTAGTTCATTATGTTTCATTATCAACACAACATCAAACTACCTATCCTCAAATCAAATAATCATATTATCACATATTAACACAAGAGGATTCCTAATCATACCCCATTCGGTCTAAATCGGTAAGGAGAAAGAATAATGACTACCTTATTGAAGAACTAAGGTAGTTGAGTGAAGATGAAGCTTTGAAGGTGGGCTTTGCCGAAGTTTCCCTCTTCTTGCCGGAGAATGATTGTGAAAAGGGTAGAGAAAAAGGGTGAGAAGTGAATGATGACAATGGAGAAAAGAGAAGGTAAAAAAAAAGATCAAGCTTACTACTTTGGCCAAGAGTTTGGTCTTGCATGGCTGCCTTCCAGCCATTTTTGGACGATCAGACCCCGAAAATGGATTGTACACGTCGAAAGGAAGTTTAGGGTGAAATTTGGGCTCATTTGGTCGTCGGAAAAATTTTCCGGCGACGGCCGGCGATGGTCAAGCGGCCAGCTGGCGGCGGTCCGGCAGCTTTCCGGCAATGGGTGCAGAGCACCTCTCTCTACTCTCTCTCTTAAGGATTGAGCTTTGGGTGAAAAATGAGGAGGTGAGATGAAGAAAGGGTATATTTATACCCATTTTGTCTTAACTTTAAAAATTCATCGAGCTCTCAAACGATGTCCGATTTTTACGATCTTTATGTCTACGGGTTCGTCTCGACGAGTTCTATTATTAGTTAGTATAAGAACATGATAAGAAAAATCAATTTTTTTCAATTTACTCATGCGCAAGAGTTACTGTTGTATAAATATAATACCTCAATTAAACCTTAAGCTAAAATAATTAAAGTTTGTAACTACGCTAAAAAGAAAATCGAATATATTCCAATGATATTTTCTTAATAATAATAATTATTATTATATTTAATTATTTTCTAAACAAACATATCGATTTTTTTTTTCGAAATTTTACAGTAGGACTTTAAACTTTATCTTCCAAAGCTTGGTGAAGTCCACAAGAAAACAGCTGAAGATTTACTCAAATACCATGTGCAAGCTTGGTGCGGAGCATACCAAAGTAGTAGATGTTATAGTTTTATGGTTGATAGTAACATATCTGGAAGTTTTAATTCTTCTTGGATCGAAACAGGATACAAGCCCATAATGAGTATGCTAGATGTTATTAGAATCATCACATTGGGCAGGATTAGAGATAGGAGAAACATGGTTGATTTATTGTGTAATGAATGGTCTCCTTTTACTATGAAAATGTATGAGGAGAACGAAGATGTTTCTTTTGATTGTAGGGTGGTTTGGAATGGGGGATCGGGCTATGAAATTGGGAACATGGAAGATAAACATACTTTATTGCCAGACAAAAAGATGTGTACGTGTAGGCAATGAGATTTAACAGGGATACCATGTATGCATGCAATAAGTGTTATGCTTTATTCAAAAATAGATCCAATGTCTTCAGGCCCGGCTCAATCAATAATATATTTCAATAATATTCAAACCCCTTATATTTTTGAAAAAACATAACTTAATGGGTTACATTATAACTTGATGGACTACTATATTTTTGGTCATCCATTTTTTCACATATTGAAATTCTATAAACTTGTCACATGCTCACCACTTAATATATGGGCCCCTATATTTTTGGAAAAATATAACTTGATGGTTGGACCACTTATATTTTTGAAAAAATGTAACTTGATGGGATGCCTTATAACTTGATGGGATGCTATATTTTGGCCATTCATTTATTTACAGATTGAATATCTATAGGCCTGCCACAAGCTTACCATTCAATATTTTGGCCCCTTATATTTTTGGGGCCCTATTCTAAGTAACTTGATAGGCTGGTTAATAGTTGGGCCTAAATGTCTTATATATTCCATTGGTATAACAAATCAACTTAAGACATATTTTTACACGATCTCACCTATTTCTTGGATAAAATTTTTCAACATGACGCATGCACCAATTGAACCCCCGCCACTTGAGAAGATGATTAGAAGAACTAAAAATAATAGGGTGCGAGCCAACATCGAAAGAGCTACAATTGGGCATAAACTCTCTAAGAAAAGACAATATCAGAAGTGTAGTATTTGCAAAGCATCTGGTCACAATAAACATACTTGTGATCAAAGATCAAATTAGGTAGAATGAATTGATTAACTAGATAATTATTTATTTGTTTAAATACTAACTTCTTTTTTATGAGTATATATTAGGTGGCTAACTCATCAACATCTACAGAAGTAACTAAGTCTCATAAATTTATAGTCAAAAGACATTTTAAGGCGTCAAGACAAATTGAAGGAATGGGATGTCATGTTGATCTAAGCACTGGTTGAACAACTTTGAATGTACGTAAAAATGTTTAAATTATTTTATTTTGTAAATTCAATTTTAACTTTTATATTGTATAATTACAGACTGGTATGGTTTCTCAAACATTGATTAAAGAGGGCGATCAACTTATTCCACATGATAGTGATCTTGTAGTCAGATGAGCAATACCAAATGAAAGAGAGATTAATGCATCAAAGCTTCGGGCTATTAAAGTTAGAGAGGGATTAGAGGTGAGACTTAGCTCGCTGCCATTTAAACTTCTGAGCCTACAGTGGAAAGGATCTCCATCCCTTACAACAAGGTAGTTGTTAGAGCAACGAGAAACAATGAAATCTACAACTACCAAACTTGGCCGATAGGCTTTTGGTATTCTTGATAGAATGATATTTTTTGCTCTCTTATGGAAGAATATGAACGTTGCTCTTTTTTTGGCTTATTTGTCTGTGTTCATTGGGTAGATGTA
The DNA here is from genome assembly GCA_026898415.1 of Leonotis leonurus. Classification (NCBI taxonomy): domain Eukaryota; kingdom Viridiplantae; phylum Streptophyta; class Magnoliopsida; order Lamiales; family Lamiaceae; genus Leonotis; species Leonotis leonurus. The sequence continues at coordinate 255,860 of JAPKLX010000062.1, forward strand.
GTGTTTAGTTAAATTTTGTGATTTTGATACTTGTCAAACTATTAAAATTCTTAAAATGTTTTCAATGGCATTGTTAAATTTGAGTATAATATTAATTGTACTATTTATATTTAGCAAATGCTAATATTCAAATGATAAAAATACTATAAAATTCATTAAAAGATTTATGATTAAATTATTTTAATGCAGTATACACATGTGGGCATATTGATGATATATAAGTTTTACCACTACCTTAGATCGATAATGTTACCTTTGACTTCTAGTAATTTATTTTCAGAATATACGTGAATAATTTTTCTACAATATGATAGTTGGACGGAGAAGTTATTTTCATGTCTCTGAAAGTGTAATAGTGAAGGAGAAATAAACATCAAGCAAAAAAAATGTGGGATCCATATTAAATAAATAAAAATGGATAAATATAAAATATTTAATATGAGTTAACCACTATGTTAGTTATTTGTTGAATTTGCACCAATTTAGAAACATTAAGAGAGTGTTTTGTGTATTTCTTATAACGTTACCTATTTTAAATTTAGGTACGATTCAAATGCTTTTGATAACATGCACATGGTATTGATTTATTAAATTATGAAATTAATTGTCGTCATCATTTCTCTGTTCTATTTCAATAAACATTATTTTTTAATATTTATAGGTAAAAATTAAAACTACCCAATTTACAAAAGATGTATCCTAGAAATACCCAAAATCTAAAGTTATATGCATAAAATACCCACTTTTTTAAAGTGGTAAAAAAGCAGCTAGTTTATTTTGTGGGACCCACACATTTTGAATGGTGGTGCATGGTTAATGTTTTATCAATTCCCAAGACACACTCTCAATGCTCTCTCACTCTCAAATTGTCTTCACCTCCGCTCACTCCCTCTCTTCTCTCGCTCCCTCCTTCTGCAACTCACTGGAATCCACCACCGCTCACTCCCCCACCGTTAGTTGGCAGCAAGGAACTCTCCCCGAACCCCATTCACCTATCCACCACTCGTTGGCAGCCACAAAATCCTTCCACTGTTCGTTTTCCATACACTCCCCCTACTGCCAAGAAACACCATCACCGCATAGAACTCCCCTCACCGCGTAGAAGGCATGACAAGGTTAGATGATGAAATTACTCAACACATTCAAATTTATGATTTTTCAATACCAATAATTCAAGAACAACCGCTCTTAATTACCATTGTTAGCCATGATTTGTTCTATTTTATCCAGCAGTAGTCACATATTATGCATTATTATTGTCTCTTGATCATAAAACAATTACAACTGCTGGCTAAAGAGCATCCACCGCTCGTTGGCCACGTGAGCGGTGGATGGTTTTCGATGGGTATATGTCAGCGGTTGTCGTGTATTGCATGTTTACAGTATTTTTGGATTTCAATTATGTGACAACCTTTGGCAACATCGTTGTAGAAAGCATCCACTGTGCATGGATCCTAACCGACGGTGGATGTTTTCTGATGAGAATTTGCTAGCGGTTGTGGCCTTTTTGAGCTTATATATATATTTAAGTTCAATAATGTATCTCGTGTCTAATTAAATATTTAAATTTTGAATGAATCAGAGCATCCGTGGTATCGTCGGCCCAAATCACTGAATCTGGTATCACGGGTGAATACATACTACATGGTTGGTCTGTTAGAGATTGTCCGAACCACCTAATCAATGTCGGGGGCTATGATCTGCTGGAGAGGTTTCGGAACGGACCGTTTGGGCTAAGATTTACCAATATACTAAACATTTTATTGTATTAATAATAGAAAAGTAAAATAGAGTCTACAAGCCAAATTCATAACATCACATAATTAATAAGTAGTGGAATCTATTATAGGTTTAGACTAATGATAATAACTCATTTTATTCATTATTAATTAGTGGCCAAGCATAGTGCTCCCGTCTTGCTCACATCTTGTCCCCGTCATCATCTGAGAAAAAATTGGAAGAAATTTTTTGGCTAAGTACTTGATGAACTTAGTGGGTTAAGCCAATAGAAAAACCAAGAGATACTTGATATGAATAATAAGTGTTTATTATGTTTTCGTTATGTTTTTTGTCGTCGTTTTGTCGTGTATAGACTTTAGGTTGTTTCGTTTTCGTACTCTTTTTAGTTTATTTTTATGTATGTCTTTTTTTTGTTATGTTTGATGCAGGATGTAAAGAATGATGATGAAATTGAGCTAGAAGTGGTGCGGATTATGCCGTTGGAGCAAAGCCGAGCGAGGCAAGACGAGACGAGGAATGCACGAGGAAGAGCCAAGTGGAAAGAGCCAAAAAAGGGCACCCCATCGGGCGCTAGCTTTCTAGTGCTCGCTGTAGTGCAGGAAATCCGAGGACATAGAGGTTGGGCCAGCGACCGCTGGGAACCCAGCGATCGCTGGGCCCGCCTCATCCAGGCGCTAAGTGAGCGCAACCAGCGATCGCTGGCTGCAAGTTATGTTGCGGGTTTTTATAGCTTTTTAGGCGTCATTTTCAGAACCCAACCTCTTGTAACTCGAAAATACTCTCTACAAATATATTTTATTGCTTTCTTAGATAGATCTTTAGTGAATTCCAACGGATTGAAGTGCATTCCGACTTGAGATTCTTACATTTCATCTAGTAAGCTTTCTTTTGATGGTTTCTTTGTGTGTTTTTACAATGTTCATCATGCTTGGCTAGATTTCTACTAGGGTTGGATATTAATTCTCTTATTTGATGTTGTGATTGATTCATGCTTAGTTGATTGAATTGATTTGGATGGAATTTAGTGATTGATCACCATTAGATTCATATATGTGTCAAAGTAGATTGAGAAATTACTTTTACACTTGATTTGGTGTTAATCAACATTATTCTTAATCGGGAATGTTTGAATAAGAGTTTGTATTAGGCAAGGTGATGTCGTGAGGTGTCTGAGTTTGATACGAAAGTAAAAGTCATGGCTTAGTATATAAATACGAAAGTAATTTGCTAAGCTACCTCTCGTGATCCTAATAGAGTATGAATGCATGATCAATTAGATATCAATTGGGAGTTTAAAGTATCTAATCCTAGACTTCAATCTTTTGGTATTCATCTTTATTTCTTCATCCTTTGTTAGCTAGATAATCAGAATTCTCTTAATCTTATTTAGAGTGTGTAAGATTTATTTTGCAACATCCAAGTAATTTTGATTGAATAGCCCTGTTTAGTCTTCCGCGAGATTCGACTTAGGGTCAGCTTAGCACGTACTATAAGACTCGTTTAATTGTGAGAACTCGAACATACGTTTTAGGTTGAACAATAAGTAACTTTAAAATACTTATTCTCATTAAAACATAATTACAATTTTCATACACCAAAGGTTATCATGCACTGTAAATTTTTCATCGAATGTGGGAATTCAATTATGAGCATTTCTATTGGATGGAGTATTCAACCAACCCGTAGTGAAAAGATAGACCCCGATTTGTCTCTTAATCACATAATAGTGTGTACACTACCTTGAAATCTTATCCAAGGCACGATCGTTTATTAACCGAGGAACATCTCCCCGTACTGGAACTTAGCCTACCCGTACGTATCGGCTAGGTTGACATAACTCAATAATTAATTCAAAACTTAGTTTAAAGCATGACTTGACATTTTATTTTTATTTAAAAACCCACATTCACCATGGATCCTAGTTCACGAACTTTGAGGCTCCTACATTAATCCTTAATGAGTTAGTTTATTTTAAAATCATGCATTTTATCATGTGTCTATGCATGTTTTGTTCATAAATCATTATTAATAACTATAATATCTTTATAACTATTCAAGCCCTTTTTATCCATTATTTATTTCCACTAACTTTTCTTTTAGAATATATATACGTACATACATATTAGGTAAATAAATTAGAAATGCTATGCACCTATACTTATAATTGAATAGTGCAAATCATATCTAACATAATTGTGATTCTCTACGTACATGTCAATGCCAATGTATTTAGTTTTCCTACCAAGGCTAACTTAATTTATTTTTAATATGAATTACTTCCATTGTTTATATTCTTATATATATACTTTTAATTATAGACTACACTAATTGTAAACCATAAAAAAAATTAGTTTAAAGTAAATTGTTTGTTTAAATGGGTTAGTATGCAAAAGTAATTAAACTAAATTTATATTCACATAATGTCAACTTTCATAATGAGAGCATACATATAAATTAGGGAACTTTTACAAGTAAATTTTCTTCTAAGTTCTAAGTAGTAATCAACATATACTAATATAAAGTGACACAATAACATATCATATATATTTAGTTAGACCCTTTAATTATGCTCTTGGTTCTAATTAAGAGGGTTAATATGTGATTTTTAACTATGCATGAAAAATGTGAAATTTAACTCTCTTCAATTTATTTATATGCTTATGTGGACATGTATGAGCGATAGGGTTATAGTACTAACCTCTAGTATGAAATTGGAAATGAAATAAGGAAATGTGATAAAGGTGAGAATATTACCGTAATGTCTTGAACTTGAATGGGAGATTATAGGTAGGCTAGAGTGTAGGAGTGATTGTGTGATGGTGAGTGACTTGGTAAGGAGTTAGTGGGGCTTCTCCCCTACTATATAGGAAATGGTTTTTAGATCTATTCAATAGCCTATAATTATAGGTTTGTTTTGATTTTTAGAATTTCTTAACACTAAAATAATGAGGTGTCATTCATATACTTGATAGTGGTGGACTTTGAAGGATGTCTGTAAGAAACTTAAGAATTCTAATGCATTGCTAGGATAGGCTATGTAGACAAGCCTATAGCTATAAGTTTTAACCATGTCTCCCATGCAAGACACATTAGCATTAACTATACTTAAAAATATAAAATGTGGTATATCTTGCTAGAGTTTTTAGACTAATAATGAAATTTTATTGGTAATTTGGAGGACCCTCATATTCTTAAGCTACTCTTGTATATATTGTTGGTTAATAGATTTATATATGCTTCCTAGATCACTAGTCCTTTTTATAATTATTTTAGTATGCTCCATAATTTCTAATAAATGCCTAATTAGGTACTTTAAGCATTTTATATAGAACCAACTATATCATAATACAAATGACCATAAGAGTAAGTCTTAGAAAAGATATTCTACTACTATTGTACAAGACGTAATGAAGTCACATTAAGCCACCTTCAAATAAATACAAAATTAATTGATGACTAATTAGACATGTTAGGAAATGTGGGCATATAAACTAACTTAGAGGGACAACACATAAAGAGAAGAAAAAGAATAAAATAAAATTAGATAACACAATTTATTAAGGTGTGTGCTTAAGTTGGGTTATTACAGATACTCGGAGACATAGTCTGCCCATTACAGACTCGGCTAGTCCTTCATATGCCGCAGTTGATGATGATGATGTTCGACAATCTACTACATTGCCCGAGCAATTGACCACGATATTCAAGGCGGCAGTCTCGTACCCGGAGCAGTTTCCATACTCCAGCGGTGGCTTCTCCGGACAGATGGCATCGATGCCCGAGCCGATATACACAGATGTTGTCATACCCCCTAGCTCGGGTTCAATTTTCACTTCAGCTGCCAAAGACTTGGCTCAGTCACTTGGATTTGATATTCCCTCGTTCGGCGTATCATACCCAGTGCACGTAAAAGGAACGAGCAGTCTGAAGACAATTTACATACCTAGTGCAATCGATATGTGTCTGATCTAATGACTCGGTATTCAGCTCGTCTCTCCAAGTTCCACAATCCAGCAACAATACTCAAGTCTTCCTTGTCATTGTAGATCGACCCCTCAGCTAAATCTTCAAGTATTAGGTTTTCTTAGATTAACACGTCGGATGTTATACATTAGGAGGGATCATTGGAACAATCCAATTTCTTAAACACTCTTTTGTATTAGAGTGGTACTCGAAATCACCATCTACATCCGGATACATCATTTCAAGGACTCTTCTCATACCTCCTACCTCGTGCATCCATGTTGCAAATTCGGCGAATGTAGCACTATTCATAGAAGCAGGTTTTTCTTCTTCGAACTCTAATGAAGAACACTCAGAACTCCATTCAAGCAACATAATCCTCATCATCATCATCTTCACCATCTTCGTCTGGACCTCTGTTCAGATCAGGAATTCTAGTAGGTTCGTTAAACCATTCAGAGGATGTCGCGACCCTTCTGATGTCATCAAGATCATCCATCCAGCTAGTATTTTGTGATGTCCCATCTATATCATAAGATGACACTACTGAATCGACATACACTATCGGAGATGAGTGATGCCTACACAGTACTTGGAGTTCTTGACCGGTGGTCAGTCGAAATTTGATAAGCTGACCATTCCTCAATCTAGATAGATAGGAGGTCTCGTATTGTGTGCCAAGTGAACTCCACATGTATATGCAACCTCTCAAACAGGAAATTGTGATGTTATTCATCGGGAGGGGTGCTATCCTCTCCTCACCATTCGTGTAAGTAAACCCGACCCAACATCCTCCAGATTTCATGTTCACATACATGTATTCCTCCATCTACATCAAAATTTATAAGAAATGAGCAACTAAGAAAACTAATAAACTCAAACCGCTCGTGAAACCAAAAAATGAAAGAACAACCGTTGGCCAGGAGACCAGCGATGGATGATATTTTGTGGGAGGTTGTCCTTGATATAAGTTGGGAATGCGTTTCTCTACCTATATCAAGGACAACCGCTGGTTTAAGTTGAGAATGGAGCAACCACCGCTGGCAAGTATACCAGCGGTGAATGCTCTATTGTGGGCGGTTGTGCATGATGTAGGTTGGAAATATGGTTTTCTACCTATAGTTATTACAACCGTTGGTTTATGGTGCAAAATGAGCATCAATCGCTGGTTAGGAGACCAGCGGTGGATGATATTTTGTGAGCAGTTGTCAATTTCTACCGAATGACATACAAATTAATGTGTAAATACCTGATTATATTGCAAGAATAACTTCAAATGGAGGTTGTCGTGCTTAAAACCGAATGATGCCTTGTATATTTGAGAGAGAGAGAATTGAATTTGTTGGTTGAGAGAGAATTCAAAACATAATAATGATTTCATGATTAATACATAACAACCTTACTTTCGTAGATATAAATGCACATGAATCTTACACTTTTTTAAAGAAAAGTGGGTATTTTCCACATACACCTTAGATTTTGGATATATTTCACATGTATCAATTTAAAAATGGGTAGTTTTACCATTAACACAATGTTTTTTTCATTTAGTTTGGACCCACGTATTTGCCTCATTTTAACTTTTGAAGCAAGAGCAATACTTCTGAAGCCGGAGCAATACTTCTGATCTTTTTCATGATACTCTTTTTGAAAGGGACATTTTCATGGAAAATGTCATCCACTAATGACATAATTTAATATTTCTGTAATTGAGTTTAAATTTTAAATTATAATTTATTAATTCTAAAACTTAATATAGAAGAATAAAAATAAAAATTATAATGACTCATATATAAATATATATATATATATATATATATCTTTATGTGGCATCATCTAACATTATTGCCTCAATTATAAACACGGTAAGTTATGCTCGTCGCAAAAAGTAGAGCTTTTATGATAATTATTCTTGATATTTTGGTATTAATTTTAAATTAGTTGTACAAGTTCAAAAACAATCTTTACCTTTCCATTACAATAATTTTCAGTATTTTCAAGATAATTGTTACCCCTAATTTCCAAATTTGTTACCCAAATTTGTTACCCTTTATATCTTTTTTTATTAGTAGACTCATATATTTTTTACATAGAAATTAATTAAATATAATAAATCAAATGAAATTCAAACTCCACTTAATATACAAAATACTTAATATTAAACTATTTTTTTAATATACGTGAAACAAAGTAAATGATAAATTCGTGAACGGAAATGACTACTATTCATTTTAGTCTCTAGAATACTGTGTTTAAACTAGCAGTCGAAGCTGTTTTTGACTTTTACGTTGGATACTAACTTATGTAACTAATGTTTTGAAATACAATGTAACAATACTACTGCTCCCTCCGTCCATCAAGTATTTGTATACTTGGGTTCGACACGGATTTTAACGAATATTATGAATGTGTTATGAGTGGAGTAAATGTCCCACGATATTTATTTATTAAATATGTGTATGTGGGTGAAAAAAAAGTTAGTGGTTCATTGATAAATAAATTAAGGGATGTATATTCAATTGAGATTCTATTGGATTTTTTTTGGACTTTAAAAAGTCTGGATTTAGAAAATCCATAGACTCCGTGTAGAGTTTCACGGACATTTTTATTGATTTACATGGAATTTCATAGATTTGATATCATTGTAGAATACATTTTTTACATAAACTTTCATAGAATACGGGGCTAGGGATGACAATGGGTCAGATTGAAACTTCTCTATGCCCAGTCCCGACATGCAATTTTGTGGATAGGCCAAGCCCGGCCCATGGCCCAACCGAACTTGTAATTTAAGGTCAAGCTCAGGCCCATGTGGATTGGGGGACATCCATATTTTATTTTTACTTTATTATTTTTAACATATTTAAAAATATATATAATTTATTTATTTAAAAATATATATAATTTATTTATTTAAAAATATATTTATATATTTTAATATTCATTAATATGTCTATTAATTTATATTTATTATACATTAAAAACAATGATGATATTTATATTATTTTACTCATATATTTTATTTAATATGTCTATTAATTTATTTTTATTATACATTAAAAATAATAATTATATTTATACTAGTATTATTTTAAATTTATGGTTTAATATAAGATATTTAAATATTTGGGTCGGACTTGGGTATGTCGGGCCTAAACATTAGCCCCATATTCGACCATAACGTCATCGGGTCGGGTTTGGAAAGATTTGAGTCAGACCGTGTAAAATTATCATTCCTAGTAGGGGCTCGAAATAGAAGAAAGAAAATCGGGTTTAGGGATGTCGATGTGTCGGGCTGGGCCGGACATCCTATGCCCAAATCCGGCCCGCGGTTATATGTACAAGCCCATGGCCCAGTCGAGCTTGAAAATTAGGCTCAAGCCCAGATCCATATAAATCGGGTGGACTCAGGCCAGACCCGTGATTTTTTTAATTAATTTTTTAAAGTATTTTTAATTTTTAATACATAAAAAATATATAATTATTTTTGTTGGGAACCTTTTTGATGATTGTGGAAATCATTATTTATATGTTTTGATGATGCGAAATCATATTATATATGCATATTATTAAAACTTCATTTAAATGAAACTACACTTTGATGTTTTGGAAACCAGGTAGTCATTGTTATCTTTTAAGGATTACCTTAAGTGTAAAAGAAGCAGATCGTTTTTAAGATACAAATAACGATCTGTATTATTCTAGTAAAAGGTATCTTGGACTCGATGACTACTAAAATAACAAGTCTCTCCCATTGTAAGTCAGCTAGCTCCAAATGTAGGTGAGCAGATCGTTTTCAGTATAATAACAACGATCTGCTCTCTATATAAAGAAGCTCGCTGACATTTATACTTGTTGTTTCTTCTAGTTTATCCTTTATCTGATCACAAATGTAAAAGCAGCTTGAAGTTTCAAGCTATCTTATTTCGATCTGTGGTTAAGCAGTTCGTTTTCTACAAAGTTCGAGCCCGCTGCCCAAATCAAGCAGCAGATCGTTCAAGATAGATATCAGATCGTTTTATACTAAAAACGATCTGGTCGCAACATCCAATGAAAATCGAGATGAAGTTACAAACACGATGGACAGCGAGCTGCATAGCGAGATGAAGAGCGAGCTGCTCATCCCTGTTGGAGGAAGCTATAATCTACCTAAATTGATAAGCCTACCTGTCCTATGCCACGTCAACATCCACGTAGGACAAACTCCAACGGCTAGAAGTACAGTCAGCAGTCAACGGTCAAAAAGAGCATTTAATGCTCACTGCAAAAGCTGCAAAGACTTCCAACGGCTATAATTCAAATATGCCTATATATACTTCAAGCCCTCTTCGGAAATGGTGTTCGTGAGTTCAGGATATTGCCTAGAAAAAGCTTCAACGCTACAAGATTCTCTCCAGTGTTCGATTGATTTATTCAACACTAGATATAGATTATATACATCCTTGAGTGTTGTAAATTAGAGAGAGATCACCATTATTCTGAAGATAAACCCGCTAGAACTTACATTTGTTTTGAGCCTACAAAACCCATAGTTCTAGTTTCCTCCATAGCCAAAAGCTCGGAGGAAGAACGATTATAAAACCGAACCCAGATCTCGTACTCGACGAGTTTAAACAAGAGAGTTGTAATCTCGTACTCAACGAGAATAAATAAGCGAGTTTTGGCTCGTACTCAACGAGGATAAATAAGCGAGTTTTGGCTCGTACTCAACGAGGATAAATAAGCGAGGGATCCAAGGTTAAGGGATTCAGCGATCTAGCTTTGATCGATCGTGGACGTAGGGGGTTTCCCGAACCACGTTAAATATTGTGTGTTCTTTTATATTTTGCATTGCATTAGTTTGATTCTTTGTTTATCACTTCACCAGCGAGCTGTTACCCAACAACGAGTTGTGCATTTGAATCAACCTCCTAAAGAACACTCGGTATAAACAAAATATATTTTCTAAGTGTAAGCGCAACCAACAACCTTCACACAGCTTCCGCACACGATCTGTGTTTGGACAGATTGTCTGGTATGCCCCAGCCAGCTGCCAGTCTATCTGCCCCTTGACAGATTACTCACGCTCTGTGTTGAGAACTTACTTGAGCAGCTGGATCTCTCTCTCTACATCAGAGGAGATTGACTGCTATTTCGAGCGAGCTGTTCTGGTATAAACAGCGAGCTGCTTCTCAACCTGCTGTTCAAACAGCCAAACGCGAAAAGTTGGATTGTGGTGTATTCCCCCCCCCCCCCATACACCACACCTGCTCTCCCGGGACCCAACAATTTTTTAATTTCATTTTATATATTTTAACATTTATTATACTTTTAAATGTAAATAGATATTAAATCCAAATTTATTTAGTTTTATATGTTATTTAATATATAGATTGATTTATATTTATTATATATTAATTTTAATAATAATATTTATACTATATTTAATTTATAATTTATATATTAATTATATTAATGTTGGGTCAGGTTTGTAAAAATTTTTGAGATAATCCGTTGCAATATCTGATTATTAGAAGAGATTTTGTATAATACAATTTATATGTATTTTTGAAAGAGAATTTATGAAAATTCATAAACTATTAAAGTTCACAAACTGTTGAATAGTTAAAGATTTTAAAAGACTATTAAAATCCGTATTAAATACCTCAAATTTTAAAAGACTTTTTAAAATCTAAATTAAATATCCTAAATTTTAAAAGTCCATAAAAATTTCATATAATCCACAACCAATACGCCCCTTTAATTGATGCATGCATCTTTTTTAATTAATGTATACGAGTAAGTAAATTAATGTACCTTATTCTTTCTTACCTTGAAAATAAATTTAAGTCGCACAATTTCGAACACATTATTATTAAGTATATGTTTTGATGACAATTATGAATATTTTCGGTGAAAATGTATGTGAAGAAATATCATTCTAAATGTGTGGCGAGTGGATTGACGTGGCCTAATAAAAAAAAATGCATGTTTTTTTGAATGTGTAGTAACTGGATTATATTGTTTCTGACAGAGTATGACTTCTTGACCAACATATTTTTTTATGATTTCTAGAGTTGAATTTTTGGTTCGATCGACTTTTGTATATTGAATAATTTCTAAATCAATCACACTTTATTATAAAATTTTCTTCCTAGTCACTAGTCAGTAGTATTAAATTAATTAATAGTAATAAGAAATTAAGTGAGCAACATAAACCAGCATCTAACTTAATTTGGGTTCTTAGTACCTTCTTCTCCATTTTATGTCGTCCTTCACTCTCACGTTCACCACTCTAGCTAGTAATTTCGAGTCTTAATCCATTTGCAATTTCTGTTTTATTTTTATCTGAATCTTAATTCATTCACTCATTTGAGAAACTGTGATTTCCTTCCTTTTCATAGGTGACTTCTCTAATGATTTGTTGTTATATTTATTTTGCATTAAATCTTGTGAATGGCAATTATATTTGCTCATTGGTTCTGCTTTAACATGTTTGTGTTGAATTTGTTTGATTTTTATATATTTATATATGTAGCTTAGTTGATGAATTACTTATCTGTAGTCCAGTATCATTAGTTAATTGGAGATGATTAGTTTTGGTGAGAGGCTATTTAATCTTTGATGATTAGGTAGATTGACGCAGATCCTAGCTTCAGTAACTTGTAGTTGATTGTATTAATAGATTGATGTACAATAAATAAGGTTGTATGTTCAATTTGGACCTACCCCAAAAAAAAAGCCTTTTAAGGTGATGAATTTATTAGAGAAGATGAACTTGTGAAATTGATTTATACTAGTTGTACGTAGCATTTATAATAACATGTATAATTAATGGTTTAAAACATTGATGTGCAATAATTGGGTTTAAATGACATTTAAAGGGTAAGAGTGTGAAATGGGAAATGCAAATGGTGAATGCATTGGATGGGCCGCCAGAGATCCTTCTGGAACTCTCTCTCCCTACACATTTAATCGGAGGTATCATCATCTTTCTCTTTTCCTTTTCCCTTTATATTCCTACGTGTTATGAAAAGTAGTAAAATTCTTGCTGAATTTTTATTATATGTGCATGTACAGGTGTGTTGGTGCTGATGATGTTTCTATAACCATCATGTACTGTGGAGTATGTCATGCTGATGTTCACTGGACTAGGGACATCCATTCAAATTATCCTTTGGTTCCCGGGTAAGTAGATTCTAGATAGGGATGAATGTTTTAATTTCAAAGTAATCTAGTTTTAGATATACTGTAATTAATCCTGAGCTGCCCCATAGCATAGGCATGAGATTGTTGGAAGTGTAAAGGAGGTGGGGTCCAACGTCCATGGTTTCAAAGTTGGGCAGCATGTGGGTGTGGGGACTTATGTCAATTCTTGCAGAGACTGCGAGTATTGTGATAGTGGAGATGAAGTTAATTGTTCCAATGGTTTCATCTTCACATTTGATGGTGTGGATGCCGACGGTACCATCACTAAGGGAGGATATTCCACCTCCATCGTTGTTCATCAAAGGTACTGCTTCACCATACCTGACAACTACCCTCCACAGCTAGCAGCACCCTTGCTCTGTGCTGGAATTACTGTTTACACCCCAATGGTGCGTCATAACATGAATCAACCCGGCAAATCCTTAGGAGTGATCGGTCTAGGTGGACTCGACCACTTAGCCGTCAAGTTTGGCAAGGCCTTTGGGTTGAAAGTTACCGTTTTAAGCACCTCCACATCCAAGAAGGAGGAGGCCTTGAGTCTTCTTGGGGCAGACCATTTTGTCATTTCTTCCGATGAAACGGAGATGAAGGTACCGTTAAACCTCATGTGTTTATTGGCTGGCTTGTGATGAAATTAAGGAACCAATCATCTTAATGTAGATATGATTTGGTGGTGCAGGCATTGAAAGGATCGTTCGATTTCCTGATAAACGCAGCATCCGGAGATGTGTCGTTCGATTTACACTTGTCACTGCTCAAGGCATTGGGCGTGCTTGCTTTGGTTGGATTTCCAAGTGAAGTGAAGTTCCTTCCGGGAAGTCTCAACCAAGGTACGTGCATAGTCTAGTTGTGCTTTCGAATCTCCAAATTGAATCTAAACCAAAGGGTTGTCTCCATATATATAGGTGCAAAAATAGTTGCAGGGAGTATAACAGGTGGAACTAAAGAGACACAAGAAATGATGGCATTTTGTGCTTCCCACAAGATATACCCAGAAATCGAGCTGATTCCGATACACTATTGCAACGAGGCACTCGACAGGCTGGTGAAGAAGGACGTTAAATATCGGTTTGTGATTGATATTGCCAACTCTCTTTCTCAACAAGATGCAAACATATAGTTTTTGAGGCAAGCATGCAAAACTGTTGTTATTTGTATTCAACTACGTACCAACCAAAAATTAGGATCATCTCTTGCATTTTTCATGTCAGCTTTCCACTATCATTATATGTATGATTTCAAACTATACGACCTTTTGTTTATATTATATACACCATGTTATTTTCTGAATATATTTTTAAATTCTATTTATATTTGGAGAGTGGAGATGATCGATGAAAATGCACATGAAACTTATTTAGTTACATATTTACATTTGCATAGCATTTAGAAGAAATGCTTTTTTTTCTTTTTTTTTTCTTCTTCTGTTTTCACGTGTAAATCCATATATCATGTCCCTGAATAGCCAAATTGGACTTCATAAGCTGCTAGAAACATGGGAACATGCAGCCTTACTTTGTAATGTTATGTGACTACATACTTATCACTAATAGTACCACTTACCACATTAACAAAAACTTAATAATTATTTTGAAGTTGTTTACTAAGTCCGAGGAATTTCATGAAAACTTGCTATCCTTAATAATTATTTTGAGTATGTATAGACGCTCTTGCTATGCTAAATAAGAGGACTCGATAACAAACCACTTCTTCCAACACGCGCCCTATTCATTTCGTCTGTAACAATCCACTAGCAAATTTAGTGTTCATTTTAACTTTGTGAAAATTGATTAATCACATTGCTAGATAATTTATTAAAGTCATATTTATACTGTATAAACACCGTTACTTATTTAATATGATAGGTCAGAGCGGTAAATACAACTCATGAGAGCACGTGCAAACCCGCTCCCGTAAAAACAAACTATGACATAAACCTTAATCGTCCAATATCAATTCATAATTAATTTTGGTACAAAAGAAAATAGTGTGAACACTGCCAAAAAGAAAATGAAAACTCCTGTATTTTAATATCAAATTAAAAGCTCTTGACCGAACCTCCTAAACACTCAATCAATGAGTCTATCCTGCTTCAGGCCATCTTGTTCAGTCTCCAGGCACTGACGCTTACTTGCGGTCAAAGTTTATGATTTTTTGGCAATCATCACTTCATAAGTAAAACCCCCCGAAATTCTACTACGATATTTATGAAACTCTACTAATTCGAGAACCTAATCTATATATCTAATGGTTATTTTGTAATTAAATTTAATTTTAATGACAAGAATAATTAAGTTATTAAATATATTAATTATTAATTAAATCATGTTTGCAAAAATAGTGGATGCCTACTTAAGTGAATAGGAGTTAAATATTTGACTAAAATAACTACTCACCTTCTCTCACCCATAATTATATTATTTCTCAAAAATATTTTATTTCGTTTGAAAAAACATATACAATATACATCTTAAAAAGATCGTGAAAAGATCTTTAATTTGATATATGTTATATACAAAATAAATTTAATATGAATAAGTTATGACCATTTATCTATCGAAATAATTATATATCCATATATATGGTTAAGGCTGTCAATTTTCAACACGACACAATATTAATAGGTTTGAGTTGATTTTTATTGGGTTCGGGTTCTTATCAGGTTGACCCAATAATAACCTGAAATTTTCGGGTTGAGTTCAGATTGGATTCTGGTTGGGTTCGGGTTACCTGAAAATATATAAATATATTATTTAAAATTATTATTATTAATAATATATATTTATATAATCGGGTTGGATCAAGTCATTATCAGTTTGTTGTCAGATTGAGTTGTGGTGTTAGGTCAACCTGAAAAAATAACATGTCAATTTGGGTTCAGGTTGGGTTTGGACCATTCAGGTTGGGTTTGGGTTCGGGTTTGGGTTTACTCTATCCTTAACAGGTTGGGTTCGGGTTTGGCCTTAACAGGTTGGGTCATTATCAGGTCAACCTGATAACAAGCCAATGCGACCCAAATGACACTCCTATATATGGTTATGTTCTTATTATAAAAATTATGCGTGAGAAATGAAAATTGACATAGCCCATCAATCTAGCTGGAATCAATGATTGATAAAATTAAATTTAAATATTTTTTCATTATTTTAAAAATGTGGAATTTAATTTTTAAATGAAATTTCATTTGTGCAATAGATCAAAAATATTGATTTATTAAGATGGATGATTGAGATATTTTCTCATTTACCTTTGTATACGGATACTTTTAAAAAATTCATCACTTATTTAAATGGTAAAAAAACGGTAAAATTGTTAAAAATATAAGAAATGATCAATTGTGAATAGTAAAAAAGAAATTTTGAAAGATAATATATTATCGAGTTTATCTACCGTATATTCCAAATCAAACAGTACTTCGTATATGTACTAGATTTAACGAAATTAAAAAAAAAATATTTAAAGTAGATTCATTAATTATGTTTTTATCTATTAATTAACTTAATGTTGGATCATATATATAAATTAATTAATCGTAAAATCAATAAACCATTTATATTATTATTCTTTACATGTTTATCATTCGCGTATAATAAATTATTTATATTTAGTTTTAACAATTGTACTTTATTAAAAATATGAAAAAATGATACTCTCTCATTCCTACTAAAAGTGACCATGTTTGACCAAATCTGTAAGAGCTTTTTGGTCAAACGTGACCATTTTTCGTGGGACACACGGAGTAGATTTTTTAATTTGAATTTGTATGTACTTTTTTTTTTTGGAATTTTGTTAATTTAACAACATTATTGTATATTTTTGCAAAGATAATTATTTTATGATCGAATGATTTGAATTATAATATAATTAAAATTCATTTTATTATTTTTTTTTAATTCTTAGCGTGCATCGCACGAATGCACAAACTAGTATATATAAAACACGGATCATCAATTGAATTTCAATTTGAATGGCGATTTAGTAAATAAACTTCAATGATAATTATAATACATTTTTCAAATTAAATAGTTTTTAAAATATAAATCAAAGAACTACTTTTAAATTCTCTCTCCAATAATCTTCTTTCTCCCTTACATTATTCTATTTCGTTCGCAGAAATATTAGCAAGATGCATCTTAAATTAAAGATCTCGACAAGAGCTTCAATTTAATATACAATAAATAAAAAATGAATTTAGTATGCAAAAGTTATGATCGATTAACAAATTGGAAAGAATTGTATGTATGTATATGTATATAATTATACATATAATTTGTATATTAACATTGTTTTTTCACTTTTATTTTCTTCTAATAATAATGTTATTTTTATTTATATTTTAATATAAATTTTAATTATAAATATTTTATTTTATTTTATTAATTCATGGATCAAATAAAATTAAATATAATAATATATAATTAGTAATAGATTTAATTTTATATGAAAATATATATTAATAAAAATATAAAACATTGTATACAGAATAATTAATTTCAAAAAAATAGTTAAAATTTATATAATAAATATATGAATTTTTTTTTCAAAAATCACTATTACATAAATAAATATTATTTTATATATAAAATATGTATCTAAATCAAATCAATTTAAATGACAATGTTTTTAATTAACTTTCAATTATAATTGTATAAAAGTAGGTCAAATAATATTTTTACATAACAAAAATTAGAATTTTATAACATAATCTAACAACAAACAATAATGAATTCAAATATATCTATTATCTAAATGCTGATCCATAATTTTGAAAATTTAGAACCATAACAAAATAATTGTCATTGTAGTTCACGATTTGGAATCGAACCATTTAGAATGGTTTCAATTATGATCCGGAACTATCCAAAAAATTAATACCACTATATTTGAAAATGTTAAAATCCTAATTATTATGATTACATCATTTTAGTTGTTAATTTTAAAACCATGACAACTACAAAATAAAAATAAAATATTATCAAATTATTTTATAAAATCACAAAGTGACACTCATTTTCAAATTCAAAATTTAAATTTTAATTCTTAATTTATTTAATTATTAATATTATCACAGAAGAAAACGATCATATATCACATTTCTACTCAATCCATAAACAAGTTTTGATGTCTTATTGTAAATTATAAAAAGGACTCTATATAAGTATAAGAAATAAACGAATCATGTAAAAAAGATCGAAGTTACGGTTTCAGGTCGTTGATTACGTTTCCAAAATTTTGAGAATGTAACTGAATCATTCTCTACACAGTCACAATTCAGAATCGATTCGTCAAGATTCCAGAACCACCAATTAGAATCCGATTACGGTTTGATTTCAACAATTTCGATTCCTTTAAACACCACTATTCCTTAAATTATTAATAAATAAAATGGAGGTTTTTTAATTATTTTAAACTTTAGTGGAATTAGTAATTATATATTTAAATATATTAATTATTAATTTAATCACATTCAATTTTTTATATATGTCCGGAAAAAATCAAACCCGAAAAATCCATAAAAAAAATCATGGTCAATCAAATTTCGAATTAAAAAAAATCTGCCCATTAAATAATATATATCTTTTAATTATATTTTTACTTATAATATTAGAAATCTCACCTTGAACTATTAAAATTAAAATATTTTATCTCCAATATTTTCTGCAAGTAAAAATATTTATTATACAAAGAGTTTAAATTTGTTAAATTTTAAATAAATAGTACTCCCTCCGTCCTGCTAAATGTGGTCATGTTTCCTTTTTGTGACGTCCCACTAAAAGTGGCCACTTTCCCAAAAAGAAAATAATTTTACCTTTAAAATACTTCTCTCCTACTTTTTTAAAATACAACACTTTACTTTCTTAATGTACGCGCCGGATACTTTGTGGCCGTATTTAGCGGGATAGAGGGAGTAAATTACATAGGGTAGAACCCGTCAATCCGAACTGAGTATTATATTTTTATGTTTGAAATTTTTTGAGCAAGTTTGGACGAATTTCAACTTTTAGAAAGTTTCGCTTGACAATTTTGACAGCTCTATTTACAACAATATAACTTCAATTAGAGTTGTCAATTTTCAACACGACATGATAACCCGACACAAACCGACACAATATTAATGAGTTTGAGTTGACAATTATTGTGTTTAGGTTCTTATCAGGTTGACCCAATAAGAACCTGAATTTTTCGGGTTGAGTTCGGGTTACTTGAAATATATAAATATATTATCTAAAAATATTATTATTAATAATATATATACAATCGTGTTAGATTGAGTCACTATCGGGTTGTTATTAGGTTGGGTCATTAACAAGTGAGGTTCAACTTGAAAAAAAAACGTGTCAATTTAGATTCATGTTGAGTTCGGATTTGGACCATTTAGATTGATTTCGGGTTCAAGTTTACTATGTTCTTAACAGGTCGTGTTCGGGTTTGACCTTATCAGGTTACCCTACCTGACCCAATTGACACCCCTACCTCCAATGCATGAATAAAAAATTTGTCAAACCAAATGTTTTACAGTATGATTATCTTATTCATATGATATAAAGTATAATTATATTTTTGCACGGGTACACATTATAGTTATTAGGTAATATGCATTTTCCTAACTAAGATCTACATTTAATTTGTAGTGTACTTGATAGTAACATTCAAAAGCACTAATATATTTTTTACTAAAGATATACTTCATCCATCTACAAAAAATTATTTACGTTTTAATCCTAAACAAGTTTTAATAATGTATTTTAATTTTAATAAAATATGTAGCGAGTTGAGTTTTGGTCATATATACTTGATATATTGTTTTAAATTGAATTGTTTATAATTAGTGGAATTTGAGTCTTACTTAATATATTATTTTAAATTGAGTTGTGTATAGTAAATATAGTGGATTCACTTACTATAAATACAAAGTTTCAAATGTAAATTATTTTCGTAAATATCCCGAAATGATAAAACATAAATCATTTTCACGGACGAATATAGTAATATATATCTCATTTTATTAACACATTCTCCATTCGTTCCATTATTCATAACACATTTACCATATGAGTTGTTTTATACATTTTTGGTCTCGTTTCTCTCGTGTTTTGGAGTAG